>OX381709.1:74411287-74864959 GCA_947462335.1 Harmothoe impar | reverse complement strand
TGCCCACTGGGTATACTCATTCAATGTATAAACGTTGTCATTCATGTAAATTTAAGAGTGTTTATAATGTCATACTTTTAGCATCTTAAATGCCACTTAAAAATGCTTGTTGCCATTATGACCTTTTCGTGACATCTATACATGGCATTGACTGAAGTTAAAGCTGGTTAAAGAGTTGCTTCAAGCAATAAAGAATTTCTTAAATGCTGACGTTCATGCAGTGTTCCTCATGCCTTGGTTGTGAACTACGATTGACCATATGCCTACATCTATCTCTGTGGATTGACATATCAGTTACAGGTTTACTGTAGGGAAAATGGTACAGGGGAAACTGAGAACAAGTTGTCCAGGGGAGCAAAAATTAATCCAGGGCCCATTTTTGCATTTATAAATATCTCATCTTGGCCCAAATAAAACAAGGGGGAATACATCTTAGCATTTCTCGAGATGGGTGGAACATAAAGATATCGGGATGGAATGTGTTTTGCAACGATATTTCAGAGAAAAGATTGGAGAGAAAAAGAGAATCAAATAACTCACTTGGTATGGGGGTAAACATATGGTGTAAGTTAGTCTGTGTGAGCCCGAGTCGCGTCGGGGGGGGGGGGGGGGGATATATAGTGTAGGGTGCGGTACTCATCTACCTCCACCCTGACAATGATATAACACAATGTTGAACCCTGAGAATTGTTAAGAGTGGGGCCTACAAAATATTAATTCTCATATTATAATAATGAGGCATTTTTATCTTTCATGACTTTTAGATGTTGATAATTGAAGCAATAAATGAGAGAAGAAAAGAAGTTGCCAAGTTAAGGGCACTCAAAAAGTAATTACTGGTTTCGTATCACCGCACACTTCATGAAAATCATGAAAATCGGCATATTGCGTATTGAATTAAAGCGTATTGTCAGTTTTGTGAGTCTAAATAGCACTGAAAATTTTGGCCCCGCCAAAAGAATGAAATAGATATTCTTAAAAAGCGCCCTCGCCACGTTTTTCAATGCTTGGTGATGAGAAGCCCATTTTTAGTGGCCTAATCATGCTATATTCTGTACTTATAGTATAGAGTTGCACCTGTTAGCATTGTATGGTGTATCATATATGTGTGTGGTTGGGGGGGGGGGGTGCTGGTAGAAGATTCCAAGTGTGTGGAGTAAGTGTCACTCTGCTTAGCACCCAGCGGCCAAAACTCACAACCAACTCACCAAAATAACCCTCACTACTTCATCTAACACGCCCTCCTTACGCCACACACATTTACGCAGGGCAAAATAAGATAAAATGTGCGTTTCAGGTTACATGAAGGTCGGCATGATGCTTGAATGCAGCCCTGGCCACTGCCCCAGTGCTGCATTCATGCATCATGATGTCAATGCAGCATGATGCATTAGTGGATTATGTCGCCGTTAAATGATTAAGGAAGGCGCGGATTCAGAGGGGGCGGACCCGGCGTACGCACCCCCCCTATTTTCCTGTATATTTTGATATAAAATTGTTAATACCCCCAGTACATTGCCTATTTCACGCCCCCTCTTTCAAAAATTCCTGGATCCGCCCCTACTCAATGAAACAGAGTGTAGGCGTCCTGGGTTGGTGGGAGTGAGGGCGGAGTGTCCACTCTAGTTATGTAACATTAAACACGTCCCCGCCCCGAGCAGCATCCCAGACACAGACAGTGCCTCAGGCTCTACAACCTCCCCCCCCCCCCCCCCACACACACACATGTATACCACAGTACTAAGGCCAAAAAAAGAGGTTTGTTTCAGGTCACCTGACCGACCCTACCAAAACAGCGCCGACCCTATTTTTTTTGCAATTTTAAAGAAATTTCCGTATTTTTACCCTTTTTTGGTAAATTTTAGGGTCTCCGGAGAGGCCGGCCAGTTCATTCATCTTGAAAAAAAAAGTTCAAAAAGAAAATCCGACCTACCGACCCTACATTTTCTGCCCATGTTACCTGAAACAAATCTTCTCTTTTTTTGGCCTAAGGTATATCATCCCCGCCACACGTACACCACAGGCCTAAGGTATACCAGACTCCGGGGGCAAGCAATTGTGTGTTTCAGGTAACGAATAACAGAAAGCATCACGGTAGGTCAGAGCTATATAGGGAAATGTGGTCTTTGTTCTAGTCTAGGGTAACCATCACTAGAAGTAAAATATCTTGGTAAAGGGTTCCTTGATCTGCACACCTCCATCATTTAAAAAAAAGTAGTTTTTTTCTGGAAAGTAAACTGCGCTGGGATGTACACGAAGATCAGCTATGTTTAATCAAATCGGAGCATATCTGGAAAAGAGTCCCATATCACCCATCCCACATACAATACACATCTGCCAGCAAACGATTTCACAACAGTCTGAATGTGTCCATTTTGCTCTAATAATATTACCTAATCTAATGATATGATTTCATGAGATACATATATTAGTAACATATGTATCTCATGAAATCACATCATATAATCTTTAGATGTGCCTCAGCCTTCCCATTAAAAGGACAGTACAAGTACCCTGTATATCTTATTTTAGCAACAACTATTGCCAGAGAGTGTGGGCTCCCAGAAACATCACCTTTCCCCTTCGGCCTGAGCAGCAGGCAGGCTGGTGTGAGCAGCTTATTGGGGGGTGGGGGGGGGGTGGTAGGAGGGCTGGCGGCAGGAGTGGTAGGAGTGGCAGGCCACTTGATCAGTGATATTTATATACCTGTGGACGGGGGGAGACGGAGGGTAGCCGGGCAGTGGAGGAAACATCTGTTCAGGACCAACACCCACCCAGAGCTGACTGCTACAGGCTGTGTCTCACGACCTTGGGACAATGTTTTTGTCTCTGACCGGGTGCCGTCTCTGACCGGGTGCCGTCTCTGACCAGGTGTCAGAAAAAAAGTGTTTTAAAAAGAATTATACTCATATATGTAAGGATTTGGAAAAACGTTATGGCGGTTGTTATATAATCATGATTGTAATTATAATTAGCCTCCTGCTGTTGGTATTTTGACCTTATCAAGCCAAGCGGGTCAGAGACGGCACCTGGTCAGAGACGGCACCTGGTCAGAGACGGCACCTGGTCAGAGACGGCACCTGGTCAGAGACGGCAGCCGGTCAGAGACAAAAACATTGTCCCAAGGTCGTGAGACTTACAATTCTGCACTGTTCTAGTCTGCTATGTGGTTAAGTGTGAGTGGTAAGATTGCCCCTTTAACTGATTAATTTACTGTTTACTTTTCCTTGATATTACACTACAACCATATAGACATGTCAGTGGAAAAGCCCATCATGTTTCATAACTAGATGATCCTACTGTCCCATCGGCCATTGACTGGTGGTATTGCTAAAATTAGTGTTAAAAGGTGATGTGGGACTAATCACTTTGTGCTTTACAAAGGAGATATACCAGTACTGATATGTCCAGGCAGGCCTACATTAGACAGTAAGGCCATCTAATGTTGAACGATTATGGGGACCTTCCACAGCCCTCCCTTATGGTATGTGTTTACAATGCATCAATGTTTGCATTTAAGCAAATCTAAAATGCCTTCAAGGAACACTTTAAACTTTTTGGTAAAGCAGTATAAATGTCCCATTACGGTCATAATCATTGATGATTCCACCAAAGTGGCTTCAAGTGGCTTTACTCAAATTAGCTGGTTCAGCTGTTTCCTTGAGTATATTTAATTTACTTTAATGCAAACGTTCATGCCTTTATATGAACAACTACACTGGCCACCCAGATACTCTGCTCAGTTCAAGCATAAAAGTGAGAGACACAGTGTAGTGAGCAGAAGATTCACAGGAGAAGGGTTGGCAGGGGGTGCAGTGTGGGGTATTGAGTGGAATATCCTATTACTATTGGGGTGGTGAACTGGGTTGGGGTGTTGGCCCTGCCTGCCTGCTTCAACTGACATGTTTATGTGCTGAGGTCTAAGAGCCCCGCCCGCCTGCCACAGCCTTACCCAGGTGGAGGGGGGGGGGCACTCAGTATAGGAATGGGCACCAACTGCAGTAACGACCCTGAAGAGCTGTCGCAGTGCATGTGTTGAAGCAGGAAAAAGGAGGGCTGTCAATTGCATGAAAGGAACAAATTAGGGGCTGTCAATAACTCAAAAGTACTGAGTCAGTGGGTGTCATAATTGTTATAAAAATAATGAGCCTTTACATTTCATACATGAAATGACTGATCTGTATAATTCCAAATTAACCTGTTAAATGGAAAAGGGCCCCTAATAATGGACTGTCTTCTGACTTATTAGAAAATATGGGGCTATAAAATTATACACAATTTCAAGGGGCTGTTAAAAAAGAAAGGGGCTGTATTTTCGCAGTTGGTACCTACACTCATAGAGCCAGTAACCGCCCACCCCCTCCACGAACCACAGCCTCACCTAGCCCACTCTACCAACACTAACACCCTCACTCATCCAGCTATACACCCACCCCCACACTCCTCTCATTATAGCAAAATAAGTGTTAACAGCAGTCTAAGTAGTTCCTCACACTTACCTTATTGTACTCATAGGCCAAACAGCCAGAGGAAGTGACTTGACATAGTGAGCTCACTTCTCATAGTGTCTGTTTACAAGTTGATAAATGTGTTTGGCATTCACTGGATTTGTTTGTAAATGGGTTGGTAAATCATGGACGACGTGAGTCGACACATATGTCATTCAGTATTACACGTATGAAGAATCTTCTGTATCTTATTCAGTTTTATGTCTGTGAGAAAACTCCAGCTATGTTAAGAGTCTGGGGTCTACTTCAAGTGAAAGGAGTAAAAAGTTGTGACTCGTGCCAAAGAAATGGGGATTTCAGAATGTATTTTGAGGACGATTTGGCACATTACAATAATAAAACTAGACTATCAATATGTAAGAATATATTGTAAACGAAATTGGCAAGGAATGTTCGGTAGATTTAGTGTCAGAGGCCCTGCATTACTATGTTTGGTGAACGACATTTTACACTTCTTGATGGTGTGATATATCAAAATCCTAACATAAGGCTGCTTTCTCCAACCCACACACTAACCTAACACTGAATAAGTAGGTAGTAGTACTGAGCTACCAGTTTGTAAGGAGCAGCCAAGTCCTGGCTTCTTATGGAGACCGCAACATTATTCTGGCATCATACTTAACCCCCCCCCCTCTAGTTCCCCTATCACCCGTACTTACTGCCACCCCAACCCTCTCCTGTCCCACCATCTATAGCTACTACCACGCCCTGCCTCTATAAGCTTAACACTGTCTTTATTTCC
Organism: Harmothoe impar; assembly: GCA_947462335.1. Taxonomy (NCBI): domain Eukaryota; kingdom Metazoa; phylum Annelida; class Polychaeta; order Phyllodocida; family Polynoidae; genus Harmothoe; species Harmothoe impar. Next base: position 74,859,709 of record OX381709.1, on the reverse strand, counting down.
TTAGCCCTTTTTTTCTACTCATAATGCAACTGACTCCATATTGACAAGCTGTCCACCGGCTATAGCCAATCATAGACTGTCCTGTAGTTCTCACTATGTTCTCACAAGGCATGGCTGCAGTCTGTTACGATGTACCGGCCGCCATCTTGTACAGCAGGGTCTGACGGTATGAAGGCATGGCCGCAGTCTGTTACGGTGTACCGGCCACCATCTTGTACAGCGGGGTCTGACAGTAGGAAGGCATGGCTGCAGTCTGTTACGGTGTACCGGCCGCCATCTTGTACAGCGGGGTCTGACAGTACGAAGGCATGGCTGCAGTCTGTTACGGTGTACCGGCCGCCATCTTGTACAGCGGGGTCTGACAGTACGAAGGCATGGCTGCAGTCTGTTACGGTGTACCGGCCGCCATCTTGTACAGCAGGGTCTGACAGTACGAACACTGCATAAAAATCCCAATCTAAGCAGCTTTAAACTTTGCTTAAAGCTGACAAAACAAGGACATTAAGCATCTTTAAGGAACTTTAAGTAAACTTGTCAGCAAAAATTAAAGAACCAAAAGTTGGACTTTAATCAACCTTTAATCGTGCTTAATGGCCTTCTTTCCGAGGGTCCAAAAGCGGATTAAAGTCTAAATTAAAGCATGCTTAAACCTGATTAAAGAAGGACTTGGTGTATGCTTAAATTAGCTCAAATCTGAGAAGGACTTGGTGTTTGCTTAAATTAGCTCAAATCTGATTAAAGAAGGACTTGGTGTATGCTTAAATTAGCTCAAATCTGATTAAAGAAGGACTTGGTGTTTGCTTAATGTAGCTTACAGCTGATTAAGGACTTTTTTAGTGCCGGGCTGTGGAGGCAGGGGCCAGGTTGTGGAGGATGGGGCCAGGTTGTGGAGGATGGGGCCAGGTTGTGGAGGATGGGGCCAGGTTGTGGAGGATGGGGCCAGGTTGTGGAGGATGGGGCCGGGTTGTGGAGGCTGGGGCCAGGTTGTGCAGGATGGGGCCGGGTTGTGGAGGATGGGGCCGGGTTGTGGAGGCTGGGCAGTCAGGTAGACAGCTGGGCAGTCAGTTGGGCAGAGCTTCGGGCGGCAGGAGGTAGGTTGTAGCAGCAGTCCTGTGGTCTATCCAGCAGCCCAGACAGTAGTGAAGTGAGGAGCACCCCAGCAGCACTCCCCCATTATAAAGGGGGTGCTGTCACAGTCACGTGACCGCCGCGAGACCTCCCTCTGATTGGCTAAGGAGGTCACTTGACCTCTGATATGCAGTGGAGCGGATCAGTGTAGCACTGGCCGTCATTTGGTGCGGATTGTGGCGCTCCTAGAGGGGCTAGGGAGTTCCAGAATGACTCTTCAGAAAGCCCCCGGGACTCTTAAAATGCCTAATTTGAAATCCCACTGTGCTTCAAGTCATTCTAAAGCTACAGCTCCAAACGTGTATTAAAGCTCCAGGGATGCACCAAGAACTAATAAACATATTCAAGCAAAGTAAAGGGTACAAACAGAAAGCCCTATAAATGGCTAACAAACTGTGAATTTGGAGGCCTTCTATTGCATTTATTGAATGCACAGTGCCTCCACACCCAGGGGCCGCACTGTTATGATAAAAGTTGCTTAAAGCTGCGCTTAATTTACTTGTCCTACTTTAAGCATTTGCTTAAAGTTGAAGGAAAGTCGCTGGTCCTGCTTTAAGCAACTTTTGGCATGCATTAAACCTGTTTCTCTGACAAAAGTTACTAAAAGTTGCTTAAAGTTGCAGGGAGTTCCTGTTCCTACTTTAAGCAGCTTTCCTGCTACTTTAAGCAACGCTTAAAGCTGCTTAGATTGGAAGTATTATGCAGTGGAAGGCATGGCTGCAGTCTGTTACGGTGTACCGGCCGCCATCTTGTACAGCGGGGTCTGACAGTATGAAGGCATGGCTATAGTCTGTTACGGTGTACCGGCCGCCATCTTGTACAGCAGGGTCTTTGGCCAAATATCCTTCCTTCCTGAAATTTAAGTCTCAATTGTAATCAATAATTCTGAAAGTGGGTTTAACCTTGCTTTTGATAGATCAAGCTGGACAAGGGTGACAGCTTCTTGTGAAACAGCATGAGGGAAATATCCTTTTTTCTATTAAACCTCCTTACCCCAGCACATATTGTCATTCTGCCTACAGAAGAAACAGTGTCTGTAATATATTCTGCGTCAGTATAACGTTTTACCACAATGAGGAACCATAGAGAAACGTTATATAAGTTGTAAAACGTTTTTTGTTTTCTGGGACAGTCACCAAGACATTGTACTGTTTTCTCTTTGTTTAATTATCAGACTTGTCAGACGATGATTATACACAGTTTATCATTGCGTGGCATGCCTGATACACTAAACAAAGACAAAACAGCACACTGTCGTGATTAAAAGTAGTTGTATTCCACTGTCCGCTGTCTCACCAGAAAGAGATAAAACTGCAGTTAAACCATAATAAATCCAGTACCATATACTCCTTTATGAATGGTGGTTTATTAGCCTTGCCCTGCAGAGGTTCTTCCTGACTATATAAATCAACTTCCATGTAATAAATTCTTTTCCTGCATATCAAATATGATGTGATCTGTACTGTACTTGTGATGGAAAACCTCCGCGGAGGTGTAGTATTTGCAGTAAAACCTCCGAGGCGTAGCCGAGGAGGTTTTACTGCAAATACTACACCTCCAAGGAGGCTTTCTAGCTTATACTCCATCATAAGTATCATATTGTACTTATGCAGGTACATTAGATGGTGTACTCATGCTATTCATCGTGTCTCATATCAGAAAACGTCATGTGGTTAGAATGGGATTCGTGCCTACACATTCTACCTGTGCTGGTCACAGATCTTATATAAGGGGGTGGATGGCTTTCCCAGGGTGGCTTGTCACGGGTGAATGCTTTGTGAATAAGCCCATGTGTAAGGCACTAAATTAGGACATGAGGACATGAGCCTTTATGGTATAGTGGTTATGATTCAGGACTCTCCACCTAAGGGAAGGGAGATCGAATCACCAAACTGTCAGAACGTTTTTATTTATTTTTTTATTTATATTATCTCAATCCATTTTTCTACAAGAGTGACTTGTATGCCATTCCCCCTTTTGGAAGATTATTTCCCTTGCATCACGAGGAATGGTAAAATATAATATCATTAAATATTACATGTAATTCACAAAACAGTATGTGTCCTGCCATGCATCACCCAAGGTGTGCCCCTGTGGCCCACTGGTTAGGGTGTAGGACTTAAGGCTGGAGCATTTATCCACCAAGGTTCGAGTCCCATATTAAGCAAGGTTTTAAGTGGGAGAGATCCCACAAAACCTCCTCAGGAGGTTATGTGGCAAAACCTCCGGACAGCACCTACAAAACCTCCGGACAGCACTTGCAAAATCTCCGGACAGCACTTGCAAAACCTCCGCTCAGGTGAACAGAAATGGAATTTGGAAATAAACCTACAGTGAGAATAATAGGCGCAACATCTGAGCGGAGTATAATGACTGAAAACAGCCTGTTACACACGGACTACAAGAGATGACAGCCTGTGTTTTGTAATAAATTGATTTTGATTTTGATTTGTTATTTTTCATTTCAAAACAGTTGCATATATATTCCTTCCACATCATTTCACCTGGTTCCCAAGTAGTTACAATAAATATCCTTTCGAAAATAATCTCTCTGGCCCTTTTCAAAAACGCTATTGACAATTCGAACTGTCAATAGTGGAAAATATTTCTCTTATTGACAGTTCACACTGTCAACAGTGGAAATTATTCCTGTTAGGGAGCGTTCATTATTTATGCCAGGGGGGGGGTGTGCAACTCAGGGGGGGGGGTCATTTTTTTTAGGGGTATTCGGAGGGGGGGGGTCTTTTTTTTTCAACCTATTCTTAGGGGGGGCTCTTTTTTTTTCAACCTATTCTGAGGGGGGGGGTAATTTATTTAGGGGTATTTATTTGGGAGGGGGTATTTTTTGACACAACGTGACGCGAATTTCACGACACATGTCGCGAATTGGGGTCATAAAGACGGTAGAACTTCGCTAAATTTCTTGCCTACCAATCGACACATGAATGATTCACTACTTTTCTTTTCCTAAAGCAACAATAATTAACTGGAGAAAGAGCATTAATTCAACACGAGAAGAGTACAGAATGTAGGGGGTCTAAACAGAAAAGCTATCAGTGTGCAGTTAGATGAATGCTATTGTGGCACCGAAATATGACAGTACTGTATCCGAAATAGTTTGGGTTAATTGGACTTTAGCCTTGCCCATCACGTTTTGGCATCCATATGCAAGGGTGAACTTGCCTACATTTTTAGACCCTGCCTTTCTTCCCAATAGAGGAGCAGATGCATAGTATGCAAGATGCAGATCTACCTCATATAATGTTGATACATTGTAGCTTAGGTCCACTCCACCAGTCAAAGGTGTGATTACACTAGTCATGATACACACTTTTCCTTGGTATCTTGTACCAGACCCTGCTAAATGAGCCACAGCGTTCTGATTGCACAGCTCTCAATATTTTTAGAATACCTTCACCATCTCCCTGATAGCTGCCTGCTTCTCACAGATTCTAGGACTTATAAAATCAGCAGACTCATAGAGTAGACATGATCATCCCACTATAAATCGGTGTACCGAATGCCTTGAAATGTAGCAAATAGCCACCAGATCCACAGAGTTTTCTGCTGCGGATGCCACTCCTTCTGTCGCCAATTTCTAAATCTCCCTCTAAGTTCATCTTTGGCTTCAACAGAAATCAGGCACTGAATAATCATATTGCTACTCATCGCTACTTGGCCTCATCAGAATTTTTAGAGCTCTATATTTGGTTCTGGTCAAGTTGCTTCCGATGCTCTGCAGGGTTATCAGTGAGTTGTTCATCACTATTTTAAAGCTTTTATTTTTTTTGTAGTCAATGCATTCCCATGGCTTGGTTATACTGACCACACACTAGAATATTGAAGGCAGGTACCTTATGGCATTTCCTCAAATAAAGGTTATCAACTATGGTGCACGTAACATCCATGCATACCATTGATGGCTTAAGCGATTGTAATTGATCCGTGCCGTTATATAACAAAGACACATTCCCCTGTGACTCTTTGTTCAACTTCAAATTCTCACCCTCAGCTCCCTATTTCTTACTGATCCTAGCCTTTGGAAAACCAAACTAGGTTTAAATAGTGATCTTGTTCCTTTAACTGCAAGTTATAATACCAGGATACATTAAAATGGGCCGATTGACCTCTAGATTTTCAAAATTGTCTTCAGGTTTGCCACTATTATAATGTCCAGAGCATCCCTTCATCAAACATCTTTGTTTTAAGCTGCAGTAGCGCGGAACAGGGGGGGGGCTGGGGGCCTAGTAAAGTGGGGGAGCCAATCTTTTTGGGAAACATGAACATTCTAGACTCAGAGTACCCAAGAATACACCAATCTCGAGGTAAAATTCCTAAAACTTTCTTGAAAGACAAGCTCAAAGTCCCTCAGAACACATCAATTTCAATGTAAAATTACAAAATTTCCCAGGATCATATGGTAGACTTCAGACCACTCTGAATACACTAATATAAAGGTCAAATTCCCAAATTTTCCTGGGGCTTATGGCCCCGAAACAACCATTTGTTTCTCCCTCTGACCAACACTCATCAGCTGGCTTTGGGAGCTGGGCCCCCCAACTTTATCCACCTTCCGCGGCCCCTGAGCTGGGCCATTTCATGGTACTTCTACCAAACAGTATTAGCAGGACTTGTAGGTGGGGACCAAAATAGTCACACCAATTTTTAGCAAAAATATCAAACGTGCCACGGAAACAGAAAAATGCGCACTCTCCACATAAATATATTCACCATATTGTTATGCCCTATAACCACTCCCTCAAATGATGGTTAAGCACATGCTATAATAGGTTATAGTATAGGACTATGTGGACTTTGTATGTCGTTGATGCCATTATTAAGTATTTATAAACGTCTATGGTGAGGGGGGGGGTCATTTTTTTTCAACCTATTCGGAGGGGGGGGTCTTTTTTTTTTACCCATTCGGAGGGGGGGGTCTTTTTTTTTTTACCCATTCAGAGGGGGGGGGTCTTTTTTATTGACGTATTCGTTTTGCCAAACACCCGCCCCCCCCCCCCCCTGCCATAAATAATGAACGCTCCCTTATTGACAGTTCCTCATGCGAACTGTCAATAGTGGAATATTTTTGTCTTATTGACACTTCTCACTGACATTGGAGTAAAAAAGTGTTGTTTTTTTGGCAAAAGTGTTTTTATTCAGCAAAATCGGATTTGCCCCCAAAATCGTTTTTGGACCAAAAATCGGTTTGGGACCCAAAAAACGGTTTTAGACCCAAAATCTGTCTTGTATCCAAAATCGGTTTTGTCCCCAAAATTGGTCAAAATCGGTTTTGTCCCCAAAATTAGTCAAAATCGGTTTTGGAGCCAAAATTGGTCAAAATCGGTTTTGGAGCCAAAATTGGTCAAAATCGGTTTTGTCCCCAAAATTGGTTTTGGAGCCAAAATTGGTTTTGCCCCGAAAATTGGTTCTGCCCCGAAAATTGGTTCTGCCCCGAAAATCGGTTTTCCACCAAAATCGACTTTTCCACCAAAATCGACTTTTCCACCAAAATCGACTTTTCCACCAAAATCGACTTTTCCACCAAAATCGTCTTTTCCACCAAAATTGACTTTTCCACCAGTATCTACTTTTCCACCAAAATCGACTTTTCCACCAAAATCGACTTTTCCACCAAAATCGTCTTTTCCACCAAAATTGACTTTTCCACCAATATCTACTTTTCCACCAAAATCTACTTTTCCACCAGAATCGACTTTTCCACCAAAATCGACTTTTCCACCAAAATCGATTTCCACCAAAATCGACTTTTCCACCAAAATCGACTTTTCCACCAAAATCGACTTTTCCACCAAAATCACTCTCAGGGTTGTGACGGACAAGGAACTGTCAATAAGAGAGGAAATTCCCACTATTGACAGTTCATTGAAGAACTGTCAGTAACGCTATAATTTACCACTATTGACAGTTTGAACTGTCAATAAGAGAAAAATATCCAACTATTGACAGTGCGAACTGTCAATAAGAGGAAAGTTTTCCATTATTGACAGTTTGAACTGTCAATAGCTAAACCAAGGTGGGCCGGCTATTGACAGTTCAAACTGTCAATAATAGAAATCAATCTGCTTATTGACAGTTTGAACTGTCAATAACAGAATAAAATTCCCTTATTGACAGTTCAAACTGTCAATACCAGGATATAATTCCCTTATTGACAGTTCACACTGTCAATAGTGGGATATTATTCTCTTATTGACAGTTCCTTTTTGGAAGTGTCAATAAGAGAATCGTTTTTCCCTTATTGACAGTTCAAACTGTCAATAAGGGAATTATATCCTGGTATTGACAGTTTGAACTGTCAATAAGGGAATTTTGTTCTGTTATTGACAGTTTGAACTGTCAATAGTCACGGCCCTCTCTTTTACATCATTTAGTCAGGCACCAGTAAATACTATAAGGTTTGTTTGCAAGTACACAAAAATATGTCTAGCTATATACTCTGCCAAAATAGGTCAGGAGATGATACAGACAGAATACAGGAGATAATGGCCTGGTACACCATAACTGCAGGAGATGCTCTATTCAGCCCTGATTGGACGATGAGCAGCATCACGTGACACAGGGTGGGAACGCACCGAGTGACCCCGTGGCGGCGTCCCTTATGTTTTATTATTACGTGGGAAACCACAACTTTTACAAGGTCTAGCAGACTGAGTCATTGCCGAGCTACCCTCTTTACTCCTGCTCCTTCAAAGGACACACCACGGGCTTTTTCACCATTAGGCCACTCCAAATGATGAACTTGTTTCTTAAAACTATGCCATGAGAAATATGACAAGGGCGCTTTTAAAAAGAATTATGCTGATCAATATGGGTGGATGAATATGGATGCTCAAAGTAGATCATGTTTCAGTGATTAAGATATTTTTGATCAGCTAACGTTGTAAATATACCGTTTCCTATAGCTCATTGCACTCACATTACTATAATCTTTGATACCAAATATTCTCCCATTTTTGATCATGTTTTTCACTGAAAATTGCAACAACAACAAAAGAAAATGCCTATTTTGGAGACGCGGGCAGTGATGAGAAACAAGTTTATCTTTTTCGAGTGGCCTAACCGGTGCAAGTCCTAACCCTGACGGTGCTGGCTGTTGGTGTAATACATGTATATAGGGCGGCATGTTGCTGTTAAAGCAAGACCACAGTAATCTATATTTTAAATGGGTAACAGAAAATCATTCACTAAAGCTCACACCTCTCCCTAGGTCCCTGGATTTATAACCCACGTGTTATTCTCTGTTTATGATAATGTCATTGATTTGTTAAGTACAAATTACAGTATTATGCTCTTTAAATAATGTGTGTTTGGGAAATAATTTCAAATATTGAGATGCAAATCCGTAGACCCCTAGAGAAAATTAAATGCAACGGTCCAAGTATGAAAACCAATACACTCCTGCATGGTCGCTTCATCTTGTACTTGTAAGAGTATTGATTAAAACAAGCATCGCTGAAGCTTCACTCATATCGATGCAGTGAACATTAGTAGTATAGTATGTATCGGAACGGGACTATAGTTAACTACTGTTTATTACTCAATCGACATGCAGCCAATCAGAGGCCTCCATTTGGTCACGTGACCCGTTGCCATGGTAACGTGACCTACTTAGGACTCTCAGCCAATCAGAAGCCAGCATTCTGGGTGACCTACTGACCTACTTAGAAGCTCTCAGCCAATCAGAGGCCGGCATTCTGGTAACCATGGTAACGTGACCTACTTACGTCACGTGACCTACTTAGGCTCAGCCAATCAGAAGCCGGCATTCTGGTAACTATGGTAACGTGACCTACTTAGGGTTTTGTTTGTAAACAACACCACGTGGCTCTCTTGTTTGTAAACAACACCACGTGACACGTGACTGTTTGTAAACAAACAAAGTTATATAACTTATATATAGAAATATCACTAGGCGGCAGAGTGGTCAAAAGGCAATCTCGTAGTAGTAGGTCTACTTGGATCTTGAGTAGCCACCCTTGTGGTTATAATTACCTAGACTAGTTGGCTCTGCCAGCCTGGTCAAGTGAAAATTGGTAAGGAGACTATAAACTAGGCTAAGCTTGGATTTTAAAATAGCCTATAAAAGTATAATAAAACTATAGTACCCTCTTAGATTTGATGATTAGACATTGCCTACTAGGTATACACATTTGTACAATGGTATCATTGTGTATAAATGTTCTTTTGGTACATCATGCCGACTCTACACGAGCACCATTTGCAACGACAGATAGTGCTAAACCTAAGACCTACCCACCCTGTAGAAAAAAATAGGGGTGACGTTTGTGAACGGTCCCTTAGTCTTTCTATTCTTTGTTTATTGTGTGGCCCCTAAAGAGGGGCCGACTAACATCGGTGTTATTAATTACACCTCATGTTAGGCAGCATAGGATCAAACCTCAAAAGCATCAAAGCTCAAAGTCCTAATGGACAGAGAGCCCTGTGTGGCTTTTGAGGACGAGTGGGAGTGATCCGTTGCAGAATACCGATCCGTGAGAGGTTCTGACTATATATATCTTTTATATCGCTTTAGATATGGTGTAGTATTTTTCATCTCGCTATAGTTTAGTTGATATTTTAAAGAAACTGCCTCATTCTATCAGAAATACACAACATTGACATGTTTTTTATATTCAATATATTAGAAGTGTGCTTTGTTGCTCATATAGTTCATTATGCGTTTAAAATGTTCTCGAGTATCGTAGAAATGTACAAAAATCCTATTGTGGCGCCATCTGACGAAAAGAGCGGAGAACTATACTAGGGTATGGCGAGCTAGACTAGAGCATGTAATCACCAGGCGGCAGAGTGGTCAAAAGACAATCTCGTAGTAGTAGGTCTACTTGGATCTTGAGTAGCCACCCTTGTGGTTGCAATTACCTAGACTAGTTGACCCTGCCAGCCTGGTCAAGTGAAATTAGTAAGGAGACCGCACATTAACACGCTCCACAGTCTTTAGACAGTTAAGACTATAGTACCGTAGATTCTACTGTGTACTCACACTAACTATTTACAGCGCTACATATTCATACCCGAGTTCTAAGTGGTTTTTTTAGAAAAAAGCGATCTACTCACCCATTTTTTTTAGACAAACTCCTATTAGCAGGTAACCCCTGTATAAACCATACTGCAAAGATCTGCTACTTCGAGCGTCTGCCTCGTGACTGATAGTGTACAACAAGACGAAGTGGGCAGAGGTGAAGTACTGTTCCAAGAAAAATTGAGGCTCTTTATTTAGCTGAGAGAGCGGCTAATCCGGATGTTCTAAGCTTGTTTTCACCTAGAGCCCCACCCTCTTCCAGAGAGGAATCAAATTGCTTTTCACCTGGACCCTTCCACCCCTAATCCATCAGCATGAAAAGAGGGATAACAAGTGTAACGTGCGCTACATGTATATGGGATTATAGCTGGTGAAGAGATAAAGCCAGGTCAACTGTGTATACAAAGACTACAGGAGGTGATTAACGACAGGTGTGACGCGCCAGCCCGTGGACGGATTATCTTCTAAGCTGACGCTTATTCAACTAGCCAGCTGCCGTCCGCTCCACTCACCACGGCAAGAGGAGGTGCTTTTGTTTTACACTTAAGTCGCTTACCACATGTACTCGTCTCTACCTCACAGACAGACACCCTCTCGCTTGCTTCACGACCCCTGTAGCTTTTTTTGTATACACACTCTAATCTCATAACCCCCTGATCCGTTATACAGGTAACGGGTATTCTCTTTTAAATAGCTGCCAGTCAGCCTGCGGCAGCTGAAAACGACGGTAAGTAGCTTAGCTCTAGAAGCAAGAAGGCGTATATAAGGAGGCTGACACGTGTATAGGCGCCTTATAAGTCGGCAGGGGGTAAATACTAGTGAAAAAGGAAGGCAGGTGTGCAGGTAGCTTTCTAACAGACACGTGTGTGCACTAAGCTGCTTAAGTCTAAACCCACCTGCAGTAGTCAGGTAGCATGTGAAAACTTACTTAACAGATCTCTTAATTGAGTAGAGACTCTGTACTGAGAGAGTCTTTTCAGCCGTTTAAGAGGATTATCTAGGACAGGGTACATAAGGAGTGAAACGACGCTCTCACCCATCACACTTTCTCGACCCGCCCTTCATCATCATAGCATCGTCCACTCTACGCTCGCTCAGAATGTTATGATGGTTAGTTCTGCTATTTTCAGCTACTTTTCTTATCGAAGTGTTGACGCTACAGAGCATCGAAACTCTCTCCAAATGAGTCCAAGAAAGAAAAAGCAACTTCCACTTGAAGCAGGAAGAGAAACAGTGCCCTATGATGCATGTGAGGAAAAGAAACATTGGAGGGACGTCACCAAGGAGCAATGGATAGAAGCATGCTTCAACTTCATCGGAACGGAAGTAGTTTCATTTGGACAGAGGGAGAAGATTTTGTTGGAGCTATTTTTCTTAGCTCCGTATACTTGGCCTGACTGTGGTGAAATTCCTTCAGGTATTTGTTCAGTCTTCGCCATAGAAGTTATCAGGTCTTTGAAGGAGCTTCGATATATGCAAGGCACTCACGAGGAGATTGTTCAGAAAATGACGGAATTCGAAACAGGAGAAGACACAATATGGTGCGAGGAGACGACATATACGGACGATGATCTGGAGTACATCATTTGTAGCCCGTTGGAACATTATGTTAAAGACTTCGAGGACATGCTAGACAGCACTGAGATGAACCCGAAAGAGAGATCCCTTACTGCACAGAAAGAGGCCAAAGCTGTGTTGGAAAAGCTCAAGTTTGGTCAAGGATTCACTCTTCAAAGCAGCTGTGTGAGTGTGATAAAGGGCCTTGTGTTGAAACATCCAGACATGAAGTTTTCGCGTGCTGTCGACACACTTCCTTTGCCTGAACTGATGATGAACATGATCGATCCCATCGTACCAACATGTTTCGACTCTGCCAATTGTCCCATGTATAAAATGGTTTCAAGTTTTGCCCGTGGCCGATGGCTAAACGATCCACTGAAGTCAGAAAACCTCCTTGATTTAATCAACTGACTAAATGTATTTTCTCATACTAGTATTAGTAGCATTAGTAATAGCAGCTACTCAGTCTCGTGCAGCACAAGCAGCAGCATCTGTCAGCAGCATCCGTGACATCGTCAGCAGCAGCAGCAGCTGCACGAGCAGCACAAGCAGCAGCATCTGTCAACAGCATCCGTGACATCGTCAGCAACTGCAGCAGCTGCACGAGCAGCACAAGCAGCAGCAGCTGTCAGCAGCTGCAGCAGCTGCACGAGCAGCACAAGCAGCAGCACCAACAGCAGCAGCAACAGCAAATCAGCAGCAGCAGCAGCAGCAGCAGCAGCAGCAGCGGCGGTGTGGACCACTAAATTCGAGATGGCGACATGTCTGTTTCTTAGAATCGACATTCGACATGAGGCCTAGTGACATTTGACATGAAGCTTGAAAAACATAGTGACAGGTGACATGAGCAATTCTTAAAATCGACATGAGATATGAGCATAATTAAGCGACATCGACATGTGCCATGGCTATTTTCTTTTAAGACAAACGCCATAGACTCCTCATTCAAACCCCCACTAGTAGTGCTCTATAAGCGCAAGCTTTGCCTTAAGAGAGCTGTGGCTGTGAACCCTCTCCTCCCCCCGTACACACAGGTAAATATCAGAGTCAGCCAATGTCGCCAATACTACTCTCATACAAGGGTCAGGCACTGCTGGACTATAATAGATGGGTCAAGGACCATTCTACTGAGGGTCAGGCTAGGCTGGACATTCAATAACAGGCTGGACTTTGGCAAACTTGCTTGAAAGTCTGGCCAGCATCTACAGCTACAGGGGTCGTGAAGCAAGTGAGAGGGTGTCTGTCTGTGAGGTAGAGACGAGTACATGTGGTAAGCGACTTAAGTGTAAAACAAAAGCACCTCCTCTTGCCGTGGTGAGTGGAGCGGACGGCAGCTGGCTAGTTGAATAAGCGTCAGCTTAGAAGATAATCCGTCCACGGGCTGGCGCGTCACACCTGTCGTTAATCACCTCCTGTAGTCTTTGTATACACAGTTGACCTGGCTTTATCTCTTCACCAGCTATAATCCCATATACATGTAGCGCACGTTACACTTGTTATCCCTCTTTTCATGCTGATGGATTAGGGGTGGAAGGGTCCAGGTGAAAAGCAATTTGATTCCTCTCTGGAAGAGGGTGGGGCTCTAGGTGAAAACAAGCTTAGAACATCCGGATTAGCCGCTCTCTCAGCTATATAAAGAGCCTCAATTTTTCTTGGAACAGTACTTCACCTCTGCCCACTTCGTCTTGTTGTACACTATCAGTCACGAGGCAGACGCTCGAAGTAGCAGATCTTTGCAGTATGGTTTATACAGGGGTTACCTGCTAATAGGAGTTTGTCTAAAAAAAATGGGTGAGTAGATCGCTTTTTTCTAAAAAAAAACCACTTAGAACTCGGGTATGAATATGTAGCGCTGTAAATAGTTAGTGTGAGTACACAGTAGAATCTACGGTACTATAGTCTTAACTGTCTAAAGACTGTGGAGCGTGTTAATGTGCGGTCTCCTTACTAATTTCACTTGGCCAGGCTGGCAGGGTCAACTAGTCTAGGTAATTGCAACCACAAGGGTGGCTACTCAAGATCCAAGTAGACCTACTACTACGAGATTGTCTTTTGACCACTCTGCCGCCTGGTGATTACATGCTCTAGTCTAGCTCGCCATACCCTAGTATAGTTCTCCGCTCTTTTCGTCAGATGGCGCCACAATAGGATTTTTGTACATTTCTACGATACTCGAGAACATTTTAAACGCATAATGAACTATATGAGCAACAAAGCACACTTCTAATATATTGAATATAAAAAACATGTCAATGTTGTGTATTTCTGATAGAATGAGGCAGTTTCTTTAAAATATCAACTAAACTATAGCGAGATGAAAAATACTACACCATATCTAAAGCGATATAAAAGATATATATAGTCAGAACCTCTCACGGATCGGTATTCTGCAACGGATCACTCCCACTCGTCCTCAAAAGCCACACAGGGCTCTCTGTCCATTAGGACTTTGAGCTTTGATGCTTTTGAGGTTTGATCCTATGCTGCCTAACATGAGGTGTAATTAATAACACCGATGTTAGTCGGCCCCTCTTTAGGGGCCACACAATAAACAAAGAATAGAAAGACTAAGGGACCGTTCACAAACGTCACCCCTATTTTTTTAGGTCTTAGGTTTAGCACTATCTGTCGTTGCAAATGGTGCTCGTGTAGAGTCGGCATGATGTACCAAAAGAACATTTATACACAATGATACCATTGTACAAATGTGTATACCTAGTAGGCAATGTCTAATCATCAAATCTAAGAGGGTACTATAGTTTTATTATACTTTTATAGGCTATTTTAAAATCCAAGCTTAGCCTAGTTCATAGTCTCCTTACCAATTTTCACTTGACCAGGCTGGCAGAGCCAACTAGTCTAGGTAATTATAACCACAAGGGTGGCTACTCAAGATCCAAGTAGACCTACTACTACGAGATTGCCTTTTGACCACTCTGCCGCCTAGTGATATTTCTATATATAAGTTATATAACTTTGTTTGTTTACAAACAGTCACGTGTCACGTGGTGTTGTTTACAAACAAGAGAGCCACGTGGTGTTGTTTACAAACAAAACCCTAAGTAGGTCACGTTACCATAGTTACCAGAATGCCGGCTTCTGATTAGCTGAGCCTAAGTAGGTCACGTGACGTAAGTAGGTCACGTTACCATGGTTACCAGAATGCCGGCCTCTGATTGGCTGAGAGCTTCTAAGTAGGTCAGTAGGTCACCCAGAATGCTGGCTTCTGATTGGCTGAGAGTCCTAAGTAGGTCACGTTACCATGGCAACGGGTCACGTGACCAAATGGAGGCCTCTGATTGGCTGCATGTCGATTGAGTAATAAACAGTAGTTAACTATAGTCCCGTTCCGATACATACTATACTACTAACATTATCTGTCTTCCTATTGTAGCCTTTACTTCAACTGTCACTTGTCATGTCCTACTTTTGACCCATCCCCAATTCTGATGGCATCTTCATAAATATACATCATGTATTGTAGGTCACAAACAATACTTCCACTTCACCCACTTAACTGCTTAAGAAACCGATAAGATACCCCACCAGACTTCTGTGTCGAGCTGATAGCATTTATCTATATCAAACTACTAGTTGTACTAGTGTAGCCGTCATCATTTGTAAGTTGTAGCTATACCTGTCAGATTTCAACCCACTTCATTTATCACCTGTCACCTGTAAGAGTCCCCTCTAGTCTGCATTAACACACTATCAAACTACTATATAGTCAAGTGTAACATTAATCACATTAATCGTGGTTAACCCTTTAAGGCGTGCATGTCACTAAAAGATGACACTGGTCTTCATGATGCATCAATGCAGCCTCGCCGGTGCTGTATTGATATATCATGCCATCCCTTCAGGAGTGTCTCAACCCCATATGGTCAGCATGATGCTTGCATCGTGGCGATCAAGACTCTGACGCATTAAGGCATTATCTCATCTTTAAAGGATTGTATAATTCCGACAAGGGCATAAATGTTTTCAAATCACAAAGCGGCCTTTAAAGGGTTTATCTTCATCAAACAGTCCTCTAAACGTCCTGTATATAATACGAAGACGTGAGAGTGCACACTCTTAGGTTGATATGGTATAACAGAATCAAAGACTCAGATGCCAATGCTGCTGTGATAAGTATATTGGATCCTGGAGTGTAACATAGTTGTACTACTAGAGATAGATACCCACATACTGTTTAAAACTCACTCAAGGTCATTCCACTAAATTAGAGCTTGTTTCTCATCACGACGCGCTTGGTATAACAATTAACTTTTTTTTAAAGGTGGGGAAGTGTGCTTGTCATATTTTTCATGACTTTTTTGATGAGAAAATGTGTGTGTCCTTTTGGATTGACTTAATGTATGATAACCCAAACTCAAAACTAAAACTTAAATCAAACGTAAATCATTATGTGGAATCAAACTGATAATATGTGAGGAAGATACTTGAACTGTTTTTAAAGCATCCATGTCGTGTATAAGTGTATGGTTTTAGCTACGGTGGAGGGGGCAAACAAGGGAGTTTGAAGCTCAGTCAAATTGTATACCCTCATATAACCGAGGTTTAAGTTCAGTTAACCTCCTCGGACCTGAGTTATGGTATAGTGGATGATGGGGCACTAGCCAGTCTGGACGGTTATTTTTACATACACTCAGCTGCTCGTAGGCTAACCTTTACATACCCGGTAGCAGTAAAAACCCAAAGTGGTATCTCCGTGGCTACACTATAGGGATTGCCCTATGAGGCAACTTGCCAACCAATATACAGGGGGGGGAAACGCCGCGGCTCGCCCTGGTGACAAACGCGTGCATAATATTGTCCACTGCAGTATCCAAGTGGGTGGTCAGTGGTGAAAGAGCCATCAAGTGGTGACACCACTGGCATTTAGAGGAACTAGCTTCTATGCTTCATAGTGGCATGCTGTGCTGATTAGACACAATCTAAAATATTCTTTTCAACCACAAGCACTAATGCTCCCATATGCTCCACTGGACATTTTCAGACATCATATATCATTCTAATTGTTTCCAATTTTTGCTTCAGTGGAACATCCCTTAAATACTTACAGAAACAGTTCAAAGTTGACTGATTTTAGGCTTCATGGACAGCCCAATGTCAGGTGAACTAGCATAGATTTCTCTATTCTCCTACATTGCCATGCCTCTAAAATGTATCAGACTGAAAGGGGAAAGTCTTTTTGGTATGGATGTAGCATTGACCACATCTCACATTTAGTAGTATTTGAGTATTATGACATTTTACCAGACATGCTGAGTTGAAGTGCTATCAGGTAAGTGGATAAAGTTACGCATGCGTTTGACACCAGTTGGAGCCGCGGCGTGGGCCCCCCCTGCCAATATACAAACAATCCAGGATGACACATATCCTTCTGACCGCCGGGGCATTGACCTGTAAGAGCCAGACTTGGTCAGTGGTCTATAGGTTGGCCATGCAGCCGCTACACTAGTGTTGTTGCATTGATGCGGGTATAACGGGTAGCGCCGCCATTTCAGCAAATTAGGGATCTCTCTCCGGAGTGAGTGGACACACGTTCTGTGCATAATTCTAAGTGGCAGATATGAGTGTTACAAGCCAAAGACAGGGTACTTGTCCAAGGCGTCAGCCGCAGATATAAATTGCCATTGTCCAAGGCTCTTAACACTCAATTAGCTGGTCAAATGTATCATATCTGGCTGACACCCACAGTAGGAGAGTGTGCTCCGTGGACCGCATCAACATACAACCTTGTATCTAAAATACAGTCAGTCCATTTCTTTTGTTCTCTCAGTCAACTGTGGTGTAATGTATTCAATCTCATACGGCTTGTATCTTCCACCTAGTGTCACATAACCAAACTATTCTACCTGAGGTTTCCCTTTATAGTAGATGCTCTACGCCTAGAACAGACAACATAAACATCTTAAAGAAAAGAAAAAGAAGATGGGGAGGGTTGGGGGGGGGGAGATATTTTGGTTAACAAGGCTCTCCTACGATGGACTGAGTAGGCTTCCTACTTCTAGTGGCACCATGTTCATTTGGTCAGTAGATCCACTGTTAAGATTCTTTTAATTGATTTAAGATAAAGGTTTATGCTCAAAAATTTTGTCCACACACCTGGGAGAGCTATACAGCAGATGCCCCATTCACCCGGGGCCATTTACCATAAGCTTAGCATAGGGTGACTGAGGGGTGATGACCGTCACTACCATAGGGAATTTCCTATAAGGGTAACCAGTCGGTTCTAATTATGGGTGATTGGGGATCAAACAGACGCACTGACCTGTTCTGGGAGCAGGCAACAGGGTCAGTCCAGGTAAAACCATCCAGTGGGGATCAGCCAGTGCTATATATTATGGGTGATTTGTGCCAGTTGAGGGTCAATGTGGGGATTAAAACACAGCTATACTCAGTATGCATACATGCTCTATAGATCACATGCTCGTGAAGGCACCTTCAAATCTCACTAGGTAGTTCTGTCCAGTTCTGCCATGGTTTAGAAGTGATCCCTACTGGCTGACTTTACTTAGACTGACCCTTCTGACTGCACCCAGCACCGGGCACTGCGTTTGTTTGATCCCCAATCAGCCATAAATAGCACAACTGGACAACTCTATTGGAATGACGTCATTAAATTGGGTACCAAATTCAAAATGGTGGCGATAACCCCATGCAAGACCCTTTCCAGTTCATGAAGGTCCTCAATAGGACTGATGATGACATAAACCAGTTGAAATAAAGAATGGCAAGCATGTGAGGTGACCTTGGCTAACGTGTGGCTGTGGTTATAGGGTCAGGTGTGCAGAGGTCAGTTAACCCTTTAAGGAAGGCGGCTAAAAGATGACATTTGTTGGCATGGTGCATCAGTGCAGCCCCGGCAAGTATCTCGCTGGTGCTGCATTAGTGTATCATGCCGGCCCTTCAGGCGTGTCTAAGCCCCATAGGGTCAGCATGTTGCATAAATGCAGCCCTAGAGAGTTACTCGCCGGGACTGCATTCATTCATCATAGCGACCAAGGGCATGATGCATCAAGGCACTATGCCGTCCTTAAAGGGTTAATGGTTAGTTAATTGGGGACATGTCGGGGAGGTGGTTAGTGAGTGGTCAGGGGTCAGGGGCCGGCTACATGTATGTAAACACTGACCGCCGTCCTGGGTACCCGCCAACAGGAGCTAACAGGTAACACAACACACCTAGTGGGCCAAAATACCTTTTTGCTTGATTTATTAGATTTTTTATTATTGATTTTTTTGAGGGGTGGGCAGTCTATGTTTGTTTTAGTTTGTTCAGGTAGTTTAACGTCTAGCGGTCACCTCCAAGCAATACAGACTTTCCCAAGGTGTATCTCTTATTTCTCTAACATGTTTGAGAGATAAGGAATGTAAACACTAATAGGACACAGTAACAAACAACAAATATATAGTAATACTCTTTTTTTCAAATATGTAAGTAGCTGAGACAATCAAGATTGAAAAAGGCTCGACTTTTGGGAACTGGTACAAAGAGGCGCGAGCTGGCGAGAAAACAGGTTCTTCTTTGCGGCTCTCCAAACCCACAAAAAAAATGCATACTGCAATCTCAATGCACGAAAAGCTGGACTGGAATACGTCAAATCTTTTACATGAAAACATGACCAGTACTTCTGCAATTTTTCATATTTGCTCTTCATAAATCTCTTAGAATATCTAAACAGGTGAATTATTCTATAAATTATCATCTTGAGAGCATTGCATCTAGGTGAGTTCTCAAGGTGATTAACCGCGTTTTGGCAGAGATGAAGTAGAGGATGATTGATTGGGAGAGTGTCCTGCTAATCGGCACATGGCACAGCACTGCCACGCAGCGGGCCTCAGCGGAACTATAGCTGTTATCAACCCTTTAAGGGCAGCATAGGGTTTTAATGAAAAATATGTTAAAAACGACTAACTGCAATTTGTTCGCGGAAAGTCTATATTCTCCCATTCATTTTGCCTCCACATTAAACAAATAATTAAGTTAAAAACACGCCCTCGTCACATTTTGTCAGTGCTTAGTGATGAGAAACCATCATATTTTGGCCTAACTCGTCATGATGCATGAATTCACCTCTGGGGGGTAACTCACCATTATCGTGGAAACAGTCGTTGTGCTCTCTGTTCCCATATAGTACGTGGATGTGCACGTTATAACCATTTTGCTAAAAGGTCGATTTTGCAAAGATGTATTTTGAGAACTGCATACCCAGCAAATTAGTAGCAAGCTAAGCACAAGTTGACACCACATATCATTTTCTGAGTAGGAGTTTCTGTTGTCTGTAACGTGCAGTTTTAGGAGAGTAATGACAATCATGTCAGGACTTTTCACCATTCATCTGTTCAACCATACAGGTATGATATTGAACCTACAGGAGATATTGCTGAATTGTATTATTGTAGTGTTGACTGATCTGTATCTGTATTTGTAAACATGTATATATATGCCACATAGTAGTAATAACCTACAAATTGGAGGATACCATATGAATTATCAGTAATTACAATGATTATGGATCATTTTGCAAAGCCTAGAAGATTATTTGAATGTATATGTGAGAGATATGACTAAGTATCAAACATAATACATGGCATGATCCTTTCATACAACCAGCAGCATACATGTCTGTATACTATACAGCCAGTATCAATCATGTTCCTCCACCGACCCCTGAAATACTCCTGCCCTCACACAAATACCTGACTATGTGTGACTTAGCACACCTCTGCAGATATAGCCATTAACCCTGTAGGACCAGCGTTATGACGCGAGACTTTGTGCACACTCAACATTATGACGCAGCACTGGCGAGTTACTCGCCAGCGCTGTGTTTGTGCATCACGATGACCCTTTACAGCTGCTTTAGGAGTGTATCAACGCTGTATGGTCCGCATGCTGTATGAATACAGCACTGGTGAATCTATTAACAGACAAGGCGACATTTTGCATTAAAGCACTATGCTGCTTTTAAAGGGCTAACAAATGTAGCAGGTCTAGTCACATTGAGTACATATAGACAGGAGTCACTGCCCACTTGACACCTTAACCCGAAAGAGCCACATAGTGCTTTATGTTAATGGCGTATGTTTTTTTTTCTTTCGTTTAGATCAATGCGTGGATCCAATTTTGGTGAGTCTACTCTACTCACAAGGATTGCATTCATGCATCATGTTGATCGTCTGCCGTCTATGCACTACAATACGGTCAGCACGATGCATTCCCATCGGGTCTGAATGATGCATTCGACATTCATCCATCATGATATCAAAATCACAGAGTGCCTTAAAGCACCATGTTGCCTTTAAATACCTCGCCCCACGAACGCATTGGGTTTAGGGTTATTATGCTTTTTTGCTTTCTTTTCACTGCAAATAGGTTAGAAATGTCTATTTCAAAATTATAGCCAGGCAATATCAGGGTTGGCCTCAACAGAGCTTCCAGGAAGCTCAAACAGTGTGAGTTACTAATGGGCCTTATAAATGGGAATGGTACTATATGTCTTCTTACAGTTCCAGCTTTGAGGATATCATTTATCACTCATAGCCTCATATAGACTGACTGTGCAGACATTACTATTCTGTTGATATACAATCATCACAGTGTGTGCGGTAACCATAGATCAACCTGTCTGCTGGTGATAAAGTACATGTACACACTGCTCACGGTACAGTGATATACAGCCATTATATAAGCTCCGAGATAATAGATTGATAGTCGAAACTACAGCCCCTATTTTCTGTTTGTTATTTAAAATCCAATGAAAAGCTACGTATTTTTTTACTGCTCCCAAAACGTACCGGTAGGCAAAAGTATCACATGACTGCCATTCCACCCCCATTCCATTTAGCAGTAGGTTGTTTTACGATTTTAATGTATTTATATAATTGTATACAGTTTGTATCTGCCACCTAGTGTCACATACTCAAAGTAAGGACAAAAACGGGGGTTGGGGAGCAGAGCCCCCCATGATATACTAGTTATTCTACAGTTGACTGGGTAGGCCTACTCCTACCAGTGGCGCCATCTTTATTTGGTGAGGAGGCCGATTATTAAGATATTTAATTATTCTTAAAACGTCTACCCGCGTGCATGTCACGCAGAACAATATCTGCTAGCCCTTTGAGAGCCACATTGTGCTTTGATAATTATGTGGACGTTCACATTGGCCCGATCTGCTGAGACACAGCCAGTAGCGCCCTTCTCACCTGCTCACATCTGCAGGGTGGGCCACACCCATACATAAACCCCTGTGAGGTATGATATATGTAACGACTAGTTGTAGCAATGCTAGGTGTAGGTTTCCCAGGCCTGGAGCATATGGGGAGGTTTAGCGAGGAGTGATGCGCTCACTATGTGTCTGTCTCAGCGGCTGTAGAGCTATGTCTAACGATATGATAAAGATAGTGATGGAGGTGAAATACAGGTGTTTGATGACTTACCTGCTTTTCAGAATAAATAGAAGAAGTTTCAATTTAATTCAGACAGAGAGAGAGGGTCGACCATGTAGAATATATATGAATCTATATCTTACGTAATGATCATGTTTGATTGAACCCATCCCCCAATCAACTAATAAGAGAAGTGTCCCTTTAACGGAGCTGGCACTGAGAGGGTAGACGCAGGGTCCAGTTGTGTGACAATAAAACTGTACCCTGTAAATCGTCTCCTGTTTGCCTGCCGCCCCTGTGCGGCGCTGTACCGTGTGTGCATAGTGACTGGACGCTGCTGAGTCACCCCGCGGTCAGCAGGAAGCCACTCAAGAAGCCACCGCTAGAAGCCACTGGCAGGTAGTTCTGCCTTCACTACTGAATACTGCTATATACAGACTAATGCTACTGAATACTGCTATATACAGACTGATGATTTTGAGAATGAGTGCACGCACTCTAAGAACAGTGTGTTACGTTTACACACTTATCAACACGCTTTTCTGCAGCCACTTTTAACACACATTTTGGTGTAACACACTACACACCACACACCCTTTGCCAAAAGTGTGTTGAACTCAGATGTGTGTTGCAAACTTGTGTGCTGAAATCCTTATGCATGTTCCCGCAACACACTGTTCTTAGAGTGCATGATTACAAGGGAAAGAGTTTGTATTTAGACAGCAGCAGCGGCTGAGAAGTCCCCTGAACTATTGTCATGAAATGCTAATGATGCAAAGCAGTCAATGTAAATAATAAGGAGCCGGTGAGGGACCGGGGAGGTTCTTGACAACCATCCTTTGCATTCTGTGTTAAACCCACCCTGGTATCCGCTCACTCCCTCAGCTCTCTTCTTCATTTGACAACAATTTCCCAGTTTTCCACCCAAGTCCTTCGCATAAGTGTACTTTTTCTGCAGACTTCACAAACATGGTCTATTTTATCGCTTCCTCCCAAGACAGTTAAATCCCTACTGCCTGTTCACCCTCTTCTGCTCTTCCTCTCCCTTACCTGCTTACACTCCCCCCTCCCTCCTCTTTGCCCCTCTTCTCCCTACTCCCCCACCCCCCGACAGCCACCTCCACTTCATACACTTCGCTTTCGCCTCCTCTCTTGTTCCCATCCCTTTGCATCCCTTCCCATCATCCCTTCTCCCTTCTCTCCGCCCGTTCTCCACCCTCTTCTCCCTTCTCCTCCTTTCCGTCGTCCTTATCCCTCCCTGCATGCCCCTCTACCTTTTATTTAATCCCCATACATTCCTCTCTTACTTTACATTTCTCCCACTCCCCCTTCATTCATGCCTACACTTCTCTATCTCTCTACCCTTCCCTCCTCTTCCCCCTTCTATAACCCTACCCTTTCTATCTCTAACTCTCCCTATCCCTTCCGCCTGCCCCCCCCCCCTTCTACCCTCCCCTTCCCCCCAACCCAACCCCCCCCCCCCATCCATCGAGGCACCGGCTGCGCCACGGCGTCCTGTTCCTGGCCCCTTTTTGTCGCTCCTCTCCAAAAATTAGCCCAGAAAGCACTTTTTACCAATCCCTGTCGCCTGCCTTTAACTGAATCAGCTTTCTTGATGGACTTTAATCCGCGAGAAATGCGCTTACCAAACTGTTTCCTTGTTTAATGGAATGAAAGCGGGATAAAGTTCACGCCAACTAATCCTGCGACGCTTCTATTCAATTTCATTTTGAATTTGCAATTTGTCAGAATTCTCGCTTCGATTAATATGGGGGATAACCCAGTGCTTTGAGTGTTTCAGTACTGACCTAATTCTTGTGGTTTATTATTGCTCAGATGCTCACAGAGTTATAACGTGGAAAACAATATTTTCCTATTAATTTTCTTTGCGTTCAATTAACATTGGCATATTATCATACAGACGCGGGAATGAAAACACTAAATTCATGTTTAAGCAGCTATATAAAAGGGTGGCTGAAATGAAGGGCCTTCTTTCTGAATCCAGCGTTAGGCATCTTTAACAGGGTTCCCAACTATCAAAAATACGTTATTTTACGTGGAAATAACGTTTTTAACGTTATATAACGTTTTGCCACAGAGAAACGTTATATTCAATGTTGAATCAGTGTTAAATCATCATTGAATCAGCATTCACAAACAGCATTCAATGTCAATTCAATAGTCTGTGCCCACTGGGTTAGCATCAATGGAGCCTCTATTTCAGCCTGCAAGAGTCCAGCGTTGTCAGACTCTGGGAGGAGGGCCCAGCATTGCTACACTCTACATCCATTTTGGGTGAGTCCAGCCACAAAATGAAGACCCAGCAGTGTCTGACCCTCATCAAAGTGCTTGACCCTTAGAAGTGAGATGTTTTTAATAGCAGCATGGCCAATGTCAGTCTGACGCTCACATTTTTCTGCATGTACCCCACGCCCACATCAGATGATATAGGACGCTTCCCCATGCCGCAATTAAAAGGGGGAAAGCAAACAACAACTGGAGACATTTGACATTATCTCGGGACAAACATTCGATCCTTTTCAATAACAAGTAACGTTTTAAATCATGACATCGAATTTCATTTTGTGTAAAGGGATGAGATTTGACCCTTTGAGAGCAGCATAGTGATTTTGCTACTTGTCGTCATGATGCCTGAATACAGCCCAGGCTTGTAGCTTGAAGTACGCCTATCCAACGGGGTTGATACGCTCCCTAAGGATCGTCATGCTGTCTGAATGCAGCACTGGCGACTGGACTGATACTCATCACCAGCGCTGCATTCATGCATCATGAAGACAAAGGGTATATCACATTTTAAAGCACTACGAGCCTTAAAGTTAAAGGTCAGACCGAACGAGCTCCAAAGGCTTCATGTCGTGGATGTATTATGTGTAGTGTAAATATCATTTTATATACATGAATTAAATTCCTATAGGTCGAGGTATCGTTAAAAGATATGTTATCAGTTATTCCCTATAGATGTCCAAGCCAATATTGGTAACGATGTCTTTTAGTATCTTTAAAATTATGATCTATTTCAAAGGAGCAATGGACTTTGCATTCCTTGCAGTAGTATACATATGATTCATATAATCGACAGGGTATTTGCATACATGTACTATTTTTTTTTTTTTTTTTAAATTTAAAATTCATACCTTAAAACTATATGAACCACACTTTAACGTATGTTAATCAATTTATGGGTCACATTGTGCTTCAATGTGCTATACCCTTTGTCGCCATGATGCATGAATGCATCACGCCGATAATTCGGGTGTCTATCAACTCTGTAGGGTCGACAAATGGTCCAGTGCATTAAAGCAATGTGTGGCCCTTAAAGGGTTAAACCCTTAGAGCCATGGCAGAAAGTCTCCTTGATAATTTAATACAAATCCATCATGTAAACCACCCACCAGAAGCTGTCTATTTAAACACGGCAGTCACTATATAGCTGGGTTTACATACACGGAGATGTGGTGGGGGGTGGGGGGGGGGGGGGGTGGGGTACTCAGGTCTGCTTAAATGACTACCCATCGCCAAACAACCCTCGGAAGCGGTAACATCGGGTCTCAAAATTAAGGGGTGGTGATCCTCGGGACTACCATACGGGACCCTCAAAGATAGGGGACGGTAACTCTACAGGAAGTGCCAGTAATTGGGTCTCAGTAAGAGGTAAATGATAAAATGTATGGAGAACAATTGTTATCCATCCTTACTGCACTATTTACATCAGGAAATAAAGGTAGTATTACAGGGGACCCTGAAATACGTATTAGGACTGATGGCTTAGCTGTAAAGAAGTCCCAAATACTGTAAATATATTTACTTTTACAGTATTTGGTACTTCTTTGTGTAAGATATAGAATTTGGTGAAAATCGGATATACTAATAACCACTTTAAGGACCATTTAAGGACAGCATGTTGATAAAGATGACATTTGTTGTCATGATGCACCAATGCAGCCCCGGTGAGTAACTCGCCAGTCCTGCATTGGTGCATCATAATGACCCTTAAAGAGTGTCTCAACCCCTTAGGGCCGGCATGATGCTTGAATGCGGCACTGGCATCAAGTCACCATGCCGTCGTTAAAGGGTTAAATAGTTCAGTAAATCGGTTGTCTGCACTGCCAACTAGTGGGAGATGCAGTCTACCACCCGATCTCCATACAACACCCTACCCCCGCCTCACACTGCAGATGGCGACTCAACATAGCTGGAAGATCTGGAGTGGAGGAGGAGAAAGAAAAAAAGAGGTGAAAAAGAGGAAAGGCCAACAAGAATGCTGCGATATTTATGATATAATGGGCCAGACATTGTGCCCCCCCCCCCCCCCACCCACACACACATGTACTCACCTACTTCCCCTCATGTTGTTGGCCTCTAAGCCAGAATTGAGAAAAACACGACCAACCTTTCTGTACTGCCCCTCATTCACTGACTATGACTTACTAATAGTTCAGTACTACTAATATTCACATTTTATCAATGCCATTTTCGTACAATGATGTCATTGCATTATTTCTATCAAAAATACTAAAAATCCACAAAAGGTATTTACCGGAGGAATTTACCATGTTTATTTTTGTTATGCATGTCTTTTAGATTATCTTGATAGTACTATTGTTATAGATGGCAACATGGTACTCAACTTGTCTATCAATGCCGAGTATAAGCGGTAGTTAGCCCTCTAAATGCAGGATAACATTCACATGCATCATATGAGGCATGCAATTAATTATAGCAAACCCGCTGGGTAAAGAAGGGGAAACTGCGCATGATCACAATCTTGCTACGGAGATCTTCTGTAAATAGTCATAATCGTTGAATAATCTCTGTTAACCCTTTAATAGCCACATAGTGTGTAATAATGCAATATACCATTGTTGTCATGATGCATGAATGCAGCTCCGGTGAGTAACTCGCCAGGGCTGCATGAATGCAGCATCCTGACCAAAGGGCATTGATGCACTATGCGGCCCTTAAAGGGCTAACACTAACTGATTTAGCATGAACCTGCTGCCTACCCCGATGTACACATCGTCCCGTTATTTCCACTTTCCACGAAGAAGGCTCAAGTTTTTCCCTTTATTTCTGAAGTAGCGTTACCCAGTGGATAAACACAGAACCAGTCATCTGTGCACAAATAGGGGAAGTGAACATGGACAGCTATGTGTGCCAATCCACGGCCAGCAAACAGTAGCCAAGTATATGTTCTATTTCTACCTGACATTGTTTGTCGCATCTTACATGAGTGACACCTGAAACCCTTTAAGGGACACATGGTCATTTAATGTGTCCTGCCATTTGTCGTCATGATGCATGAATGCAGCCCTGGTGAGTAACGGTGGTCGATGTGTTTACGAGCACTAGTTGTACAGCACTGCATTGGTGCATCATTACGACCAATGTTGCTTTGCAGCAACATATCGTCCTTAAAGGGTTAAAAAGCGATCACTTTCACACATGGACCACAACAAAAACACCCTCCCCATCCAACAGCGTAAATAAAACTAAAATAAGGGGCAGAAATCTCAACACAAACAGCGGATTGAGAGCAGTTTTTGCTGCAGAATGTCCCGCGGGCTGCTGGGAGCTATTTACATGGTAATCGTGCAGGTGGAGAATAGACCATGGCCGTTAACCCTCTTTTTTCTTAAAGTGTTTTATTGGGTAAAAGATAACAAATACAAAAGTAGATGCATCATCCTAGCTTAGGCGCATTGCCTTTCTTCCGCCAGGTCCCCTGTCATCAGACTAGATTAACAATACATATATACAAATATAATGGTTATGGTGTAACATCGGTATAGAGATTCACATTCATATATATACAGACAAATGGGTACAAAATTTCGGGGGTGTCGCAACCTCATAGGGTCGTCATGATGCTTGAATGCAGCACTGGCGAGTTACTCCCCAGGGCTGCATTCATGCATCATGACGACCAAGATGATGGCACATTGATCCATAATGCCGTCCTCAAAGGGTTAAATAGCTGGGGCCAAAAATAAAAGGGTGTGTTTCAGGCTTTGCAACCCTACCTAGTAAAATAGGGCCGACTGCAGATTTTATTTCAATTTTGGGGGTTTTAATTTATTTTTTTTCCCTTAATTTTCAGCAAATTCTTGTGTCAAGAGCTCGGGAAATTTAAACATTATTGTATATTTATTGAAAACATGGAAGGGGCACTAGAGAAGGCCATGCACACATGCTAGGTTTGATGCACTTCCCTTTGTACTTGTTATCTTTTACCTGAATAAAACACATAACATATCAAACCACTTCTTGATATTCCTTGTCACTGACGGAGTTTACCCTCATTTTCGGACCATTTTGCCTGAATCACACCTTTTGTTTCTCTTTTTTGGCCCAGGGAGAATGTGGGGGACGAAAAGTGTTAGCTATGTTAAAGATGGTGTAGATTATCACAAGTGACAGGAGAGCGAAGCGGACATTGTGCATTCCTAACTGTTGGCGGCTCGTAGAGTATGATTGTTTGTTGTTATTTCAATAATTTTTTCGCTGAGGTGATTAATATTTGCTTATAGAAAATATTTCCGTTTACATTTCTAGATAAGATAATTTAAAGCGGAGAGCTACACCACCACTCACATGCTGCAATAGGTCGCAATGAGTATTAAGGAGGGCCCATTAGACAGGCTGGGATGCCCCGAACCCCTGTTTCCTAAATTGAGGAATGTGAATGAAATATTTAAGAGGTATGCAATTTGAAGACAGCTGTTGTCTGTGGTTATACCTCATATGTGCGGCTACACATAACGAAATTAAATATATTTGGTACACGGGGCTTCCATATGTAGTGATATGTGTAGTTGTTTTTTTTTAATTTTGCAAACTAATCATGAAATGAATAATATTCCCTTATTGGAAACTAAACCTTATCAGTGAAGTTTCCAAGAGCAGTGTTATACAGTGCACGGCACACTACTGCCACCTAGTTCCCGTTTGGCGAACTACCACTCATCACTAAGAAACACTTGTAGTTGTAAGTGCGTGAATAACATCTAGCAAAGTTAAAGTATAGCCAGAGAAAAGTCAAAGTACACCCTATATCTTTATCTTATTGGATTTGATCTATCTAGATGATTCACAATTGTTCCCATACCATTCAGAGGATACCACAAAATGGCTCTTAAATTTCTTTAGCCCTTTGAGGATCGCATAGTGTATTAATTATGGCGTTGGTGGACATGATGCATTTTAATGTATGATGGCATGCTGCACTGTACATAGTAACCGAAGCATACATCCTTTTACTGTAAACCTACAGTAGATTCTACTGCCCATGTGCATACTAAAATTAAAGTATTTACTTAATCCTACCGTAGATTCTACTGCCCGTGAACATACTGATATTGTAGTATTTACTGTAAAACTACAGTAGATTCTCATGTCAATATACACTATAATACCATAGTTTATATCATAAAACTACAGTAGATTATACTGTTCAGCTGCATTTACTTCAAAACAAACAGTGCGCATTAAAGCAAAGCGCACATGCTAGGTAATGTCTTTACTTTTGTATCTGCAAGGCCAAATTTTAAAAAAAAGGTGTGTTTCAGGTTATCCGACCCTACCTAGCAAAACAGGGCCGACCCTAGAAATGTTTATGCAATCTTGAAAAAATATCTATATTTAAGGTCATTTTGGGGTAATTTAAGGGTCGATCTGATAGTTTACGAGTCGAGGCGGTCATCAACGAGTTGGCTTTGAAGTTTGTGAGTCGATTTGTGGGTACTTTTCAGGCCAAACTTAAAACAAAATACTTAAGAAAAGAAAATCCGACCTACCTACCCTAGATTTTCAGACCATGTAACCTGAAACACACCTTTTTTTTTGGCCCTATCTTTTACCCGAATAAAACTTTTTTTTAAGCACTATGCGGCCTTTAGAGGGCTAGTAGCCGAAACACAGGTCGTATGTCTAGTTGTGACACACACGTGTGCGCCATGTGAGGGGCGGACAGGGCAGGGAGGCAACCTGACGCCTTTGTCAGGACGTCCAGATTTGTCATGTTAGGGTATGCTACCCTGTTCCCGCCACTCACCCCGAACTCAGTACAACTCAGCCATCTCTCCCTACATCTAACTGTAGACTTTACCACTGCTGACATGTGAGGTATGTATAAGATCATGTACAAGTGGCACAGTGTAGGTAAGCATAGCCAAAATAAATTGGCTGGTGCCCTCTGTAAAGTGACCCTATGTCAATCTATACATTGTATTACTTGGTTTTGTTCCTGCCGCCGCCCCCCCCCCTAACCCACTGGTTATGCTAAACTTCTCTGTAGGCCTATCATTTCAAGTTTAGCGGCACTATGTACCTCTAGAAGAGAGTGTGCAACTAGAGAGCTATGGTTCTACCCACCAATAAAAGGTCTCCCCCAGGGACGGTTTGACATCTGTGTTACATGTATTGTTGGTTAATGGTCCCATGAGAGGGGGGGCACTCCCTATCTTTTCTACAGTAACTATGTGTGAGCATCACCTCATATTTGGTACCCTAATATCACGGGAGGCATATCAAAATAACACACTTTTCGAACAAAAAACGTACCCTAATCAAGGGAGAAATATACCATAATATGGATATTAGAATAAGAATTAGCACAAAATGTGGGCCTAAACCATAGACTAAGTTCCTATAGAGCCTGTTCTATGACAGGATAAATAAACGAAATACAAACACATAATACAGCCTGTACATGAAATGTATTTTTAAGGCCACTCAAAAGAAAAAAGTTGTTTCTCATCACCGCGCACATCATAAAAATCATGATTTGGGGAACTTTTTTTTTTTTTCTTACATTTTTGATGAAAAATATGCTAAAATTGCCAAAATATTGGCAAATTTGGTATCAAATTAAAGCTTATGCTGTCAGCAATGCAATCACCTGGATGTAACTTGCATTGTTACAACTTTTGCTGATCAATAAACTCCAAATTACTAAAATGTGAAAATTGTTCGCGAAATGTCCAAATTTCCCTATATAAATTGCCCCGAGTAAAAAAAAACAAAAAAAAATATTAAAAAAAGCCCTCGCCATATTTTTCATTGCTTGGTGATGAGAAACAATTTTTTTTTTTGAGTGGCCTAATGTTGAGTAAAGTTGAATGAGCCTTAAAATGACATTCCTCCAAAATCACCTAAAAAGAACCCCTTTTCAAAAGCCTTCGCGGGCCCTTCCCTGTGGCCCAAAAAAGGGACCCTTTTCCTTGGAACCGTGTTCAGACAAAGTAACCAAAGCTGAGGCAGTGCCCGCCCCCCCGGGTCTCAAACACCGGGCCATGAGCACCTCCCGCCAACTGCCTACGTAGGTGTGACGTAGCCTACGTCAGACATACGTAGGCTGCGT
The DNA here is from genome assembly GCA_947462335.1 of Harmothoe impar. Classification (NCBI taxonomy): domain Eukaryota; kingdom Metazoa; phylum Annelida; class Polychaeta; order Phyllodocida; family Polynoidae; genus Harmothoe; species Harmothoe impar. The sequence continues at coordinate 74,828,183 of OX381709.1, read as the reverse complement.
CGGGTGGTCGTACGTCTGACGTATAACGGGTGGTGCGTCGTCAAGCCATCCCTGTGAAACACCACCCAATTTTATCTCATTTAAATCATATTTATGACCATTATTGATTGGTTAAATCAATTTCAAGACACTACATTATGTTTCTGGCTAAACATAGTATAAAGATGATGGTTTAACGTGGGACAAGTTGACAAATTCCCGATTTGCTCTTACAGTGAGCGAGTGCACACCTTTTGGGTGGTTCACCTGGCACCTAATGCTATATAATCTTACTAGGAAGCTCCTCTGTTGTACTCGCTTCGGCAGTACACGTACTAAAATTGGAACGATACAGAGAAGATTAGCATGGCCCCCTGCGCAAGGATGACACGCAAATTCGTGAAGCGTTCCACTTTTTTTCATGTCAATTAATTTTGATTTTATCCTTTTTACAATTAGGATTTTCTCTAAAAATAGTTTTAAGATATCACCACAGATTTTCAGAGCACGAGGATGACAAGCAAATTCGTCCGGTCCATAATTTTTTCATGTAAATCAATATTCATTTAAATTAAAACAATAAAGAGCATTTAAAATAATTTGTACCAGTTCATAAAAAGATCGCCACGTACATGTAAATTAGTATTGTACATTCATAGAGCACAAGAATGACCTGCAAATTCGTAAAGCGTTCTATATTTCCATAAAGTGTCCCATAGCGCATCAAAGCATGTATCGGGCCAAACAGTTGCAGAAACTCACTGACAGCCGAAATGTCTCTAGGTTACATGACATTCGGGATATAACATGTATGATATATACGGTGCTCCCCAAATGCCATTGGTAATGAAAATCTCAGAAATGGTGCAGATTCTAATTTCTATGGTTTCTTGCATGTAATAAGAGCCTATAGTTCTTCTCATATTCCCTGGTTTGACTGCAAGTTTTAAGTTTAACACGTTAAGGCCGCGTATAGTGCCTCAATTCATGATGGCTATGTTTGAATGCAGCACTTTTATGTAAGTGCTGCATTTATGCTCGACTGGCGAGTTACTCTCAGGAGCTGCATTCGAGCACCATGAAGACAAAGTTAATGTAATCATTCAGTGACATGCCGTCTTTAATGATGTATGTAAGCTATAGATTCCCAAACCTTTTCTAATAGAAATTAGAAGCTAATAGATTCCCAAACCCAGGACGCCTAAGGGAGCTCTCTGGCTGAACTAAGGGAGTCACCTGGGGGAGTCATATAGCTCTCTGGGTCATATGACTCCCCAGGTAACTCCCTTTGGTCAGCCAGAGAGTCACCTCGGCTCCCTCAGGCGACCAGGCCTCCCCTCAAGTGGGGAGTTAGTTTGGAGGCAACCTGCACGGACTCCCATTTGACACTGTTTCTTCTCTCTGTGCACACGACCTTTCCACACCGGTCATGGCTAACCACTTATAAAATGCTGCTTCCTCACCAATAAATCGCCACCAACTCAAGTCAAGGTTATTTGAGATGCCTCCCTCTTTTTGTGGGCATGAACACGATTGGTGGGGAATGGACACATGATGGTATTCAGAATGTTTGCCCAGATCCTGCATGGGAAGCTTATACTTGTAATATTGGACCATCATGCCGATCCTACGGGGTAACTTAACCCTGTATCGCCAGTGCTGCATTCATGCATCATGATGACCAGGGACATGATGCATTAATGCATTGTGTCATCATTAAAGGGTTAACGTGCCGACGTGGGGCGGCCGGGCAGGAGGCAATCTGATACAACAGTTAAAAATACGGACTCTCAGGTGAGACAGGTGATGTACAGGGTAATAACTCACCGTCTGGATGGAGGGGGAGGTGGGCGAGGAGAGGAGGAGGGGAGAGGTGGGGAAGAGGGGAGGGGCGAGGAGGGGAGAAGAGGGGAGAGGAGGGGAGGGGAGAGGAGGGGAGAGGAGGGGAGAGGAGGGGAGAGGTGAGGAGGAGGGGAGAGGGGAGAGGGGAGTGGCGAGGAGGGGACAGGAGGGGACAGGAGGGAAGGGGAGGGGGAGATCGAGTTGAGAAGGGGGGAGGAGGAAAGGTGATGTAGGAGGCGAAGGGAGGAGAGGGGTGTTAGAAAGAGATGTGAGGAGGTGTAGGGGTTACACATGTGGACTGCATGGGGAGAAGTTGAGATGGGTGAATGTGGAAGACATAGATATCATACTTAACACCCTCCCCCCCCCCCCCTCGGCCCACTTCCTCCTCTATTGCCGATACACATGCCTGAGGGAACTAGTCATTTATCAGTAAATACTTGTCAAGAGCACTTTTTTTACTTTTTTTAATTCACTTTGCCCTTGGTCGTCATGGCACATGAATGCAGCCCTGGTGGGTAACTCGCCACAGCTGCATTCAAGCATTATGCCGACCATACAATGTTGACAAACTCCCGAAGGATCGGCATAATGCTTGAAGTGCAGCATTGGTTAGTAGATCTGCCAGGGCTGCATTCATGCATTCCGACCAACCCTAAGTTTGGGGGTTGTTTTGAGTCATTTATATCATCTTTTACATTTATGGCGTTTATACTAAAACAAGAGAAAAGGTTAAAAAAATACGACATATACCGACCCTATTCTTTTTTGGTTACCGGAACACAACTGTTTTATTAGGCCTAAGGTATCCATGGAGTATGGGGGTGATGGGGGTGGGGGGCAGGCAGGGTAGGCCCCCTCCATGTGGCAACATGTCTCATGATGATGTGGCCAGCAGCCCATTTAGCAGGGCTGTCAGGAACCACACGTACCTCCCCCTCCTGCCGGGGGCTGAGGCCAAAAAAAAAGGTGTGTATCAGATTATCCGACCCTACAGAATCGCACATCCTTTTGAACTTCAGCCAGGGTCAGATGTCATCAAGACCCTAACAAGTAGGGCGGTCAAAATCATAAGCTTAAATTGAGTGGTGAAAATTGAATTTGTACTAAGTTGTCAGAGAGGCATAGGTTTGATTTAGCCTTGTGATAGGCCACCTAGTGGTCTTAGAATATCAGCCCTGAATAGGGGCGGTCAGATTTTGTAACCACCATAGATCCTGGTAAGGGGGCGGTCAGATGTCAGGAAACTGTGATAAGGAGGGCGGTAGGGCGGCAGTTGCTATCTACACTCAAGCACCCAGTGACCCACCGGGGGACCCCTACATATTCTCAGAGGACGACCGGGCTCTGGCTAGTTCCTACTTTGCCATGCAGGGCGATCCCGGGCGCATTGCATGGTGGGAACGGCGATAGCATCTCACCCCAACTTAGATCAATATTCTGACAACCAGAGCTAACAGAGAGGCTCTCTAAGCTGTCATGAAGGCACAGGGATCGACACAGTCTACCAATAGGGGCTCAACATTTTATACATATGGTGAATATGAGCTACTATGCTTCAGTACTGTACAATCGCCCTATTCATGCACGCCCCTCATGCATGGAATGCACTAACGACCTGTGTATACCTGAGGAATCGTCAAATTAAAGGGAGGAAGAGCGACCACATCTTTTCCATATCACTCCCCAAATGCTATACATATAGTACTTTGAAGGCTGGAGGTCTCATTTTCTTTAAATATATATTTCTCTAGGGTGATCGAGATCACTCATCTAGATGCCTGCCGATACCAGATAATACGTATTTGTAATCATTGTCCAGGTCCCGGTCTCTTACCACAGGTCAGGAGGGTCCAGAGAGTATCAGGAAGCAGGCAGGTCTAAACGAATAGGGCTCACTCTCACCAGATCGATGCAACTATTATTTGGACGTACATGATCGGCGGACGTGCATGATCGGCGGACGTACATGATCGGTGACGTACATGATCGGTGACGTACATGATCGGTGACGTACATGATCGGGAGTTATTGACTGCCCTACCCTTTCTGACCATGTTAAAACATAAATATATCTTACCAAGGTGTGCATATGGTGTGTGTCTTGACATGTTCTATGTTAGACATGTGTATATTCGACTAGGAAGAGAATTTTACTTGACATTTCAATACCGATCATGTACGTCATGTGACGTACATGATCGGTGACGTACATGATCGGTGATTATTGACTGCCCTACCCTTTCTGAACAAGGAAAAACATTAATAAACCTTACCTAGGTGTACATATGATGTGTGTCTTGACATGTAAGATGTTAGACATGTGTAGATGCGACTAGTAAGAGTATTTTACATGACATTTGAAATACCGATCATGTACGTCATGTGACGTACATGATCGGCCATTATTTATTGACTGTCTTAATTACCCTTTCTGACCATATATAAAACATAAATCAATCATAGCAAGGTGTACATATGATGTAGGTCTAAATATGTATAATCATAGACATGTGAAGCAGTGGGTAATGAGGACATGTTACATGACATTCCAAGCCGATCATGTACGTCATGTGACGTACATGATCGGTTACACATTGAGCCCCCCCCCTCCGGCCCCTATAAATATTTTGGGAGTTGTTTTTTTCTAATAAACTCCCCAAAGATACATTACAGCCTGTAGGTATGGTTGGGAGAGTTAAACATCGTAGTGCAGGGGGTAAAAGATGGGTTTTGTACTCTGCCGATCATGTACGTCTGCCGATCATGTACGTCCGCCGATCATGTACGTCACTTTTTTAGTTGCACTGATTTGGTGAGAGTGAGCCCTAGGCATTTCAGCAAATATTGACCTGCTTAATGATTCACTTTCTTTTAAGCATTTTGATTCCAATAAATGTCACTTAAAGCTACTTAAATGCCATTGGGACCTTTCAGTGGCTTTGCATGGCATTTACTGAATTTGAAGGTTTTCTTAAATGCCAGCGTTCATGCAGTGTCTGTCCCTGCAGCGCAGGATACCGGGGGTAGCGGCACAGTACTAAATCAATCAAATCAGGGTAGAACAGACTCGCTCAACCAGCACCTTTTTCCACCACAAGGGCTCCAAGTGGGACTGGTGGGACTGCTATACTTAGATTGTGACTGCAGAGGGGTTTTCGGCGACCTGGCGACCTGAGCCGTTTTCCAGACGACTTTTCGACCTGGGGCATTAATTCAAGCGACCTGGCGACCTTTGCACAAAATTGATTATATAGGATAAAGGGTCTAAAAAAACGACCTTGCGACCTGGTGGTCTTTATTTCGGCGACTTTCCGAACTGAGGGGGGGACCCCTCTGCAGCCCCTAGATTGTTACTTCCTGTCAGGCTGTGCACGGGAATTGGTGTACAGGATTTGATTGGTCAAATCTTGAGTAAAAGTTAGTGAAACAAGTTTTATATGAGTTTGCCCAGACTCTACTATTATACAGTCGGGGCCTGAGACTGAGGTAGAGTGGACAAACCCAGGTTTGGTCCGTATGGACCCTGTGAACCTGCTGACCAGCTCTCGGCTGTGTCGGTTTTGCAACTATATCTATATAGAGTAGACGATATTGTACTACTGTAAATATTGTAGAAACTATTATGTACGTGTAACATCTAACTAATAAAATCCCCGATCTGTTAGCACCGGTAGCTGCTGGTACTTCCAGGCCTTTCCACCGGGCCTTTCCACGCTCCTGCATCATAGCTAGGGTGGCCGGACCATTTTTTTAAAACACCCTGACTTGTCTATGTGTATTATTTTCACAAAGCCTTCATATTCGCATTTGATAATCTGTCACTGTTATGGCCATACACTAGATATGACAGGAGTGACAGCTGAGTACAGATGCCTTACCAGGGCAACTCTTCTGACAGATTCTTATATACCTGTATTCTTACAACATGGGTGATTCACTACTCTGTGGGGACATCTACTGCTTGACCAATGAACCATGTACTTATGACCTATGACCCTTTGTGTACATAGCTGTTTAACAGTGGCCAGCTGGTGCTGCCATCTCCTGCCTTATATTACCTTATATGATACTAAAGCCCCTTCCATGGTCTATTATGACCCCCAGGAGATATACTGACGCTGGCAGGCGGTAGGCTGTTTTATTTTCATTCCAAATGCATGATTTTCAGTTGATTTAGCTCTATTTTCAGTAGTCTACCGTAAACTACCAATTAAAGAGTTCTAGAAAAATAATTCAGCTCAAAATACATAATTTTAGGGGGCTTATCTATATAAGAGATAATTGTCTCAAGTAACTATAGGATCCACCATGACATGTCTGCATACAAGACACTTCAAACAAAAAAAGAATTTCGTTGATACATGGATTTGCCATCAAACAGTGTCAATTCTCCCAGAGGATAGGTTCAATAGATCACCCAGTTATAGAGCTCAAGACAGACTCAAAATCTGAAGGTCTGTCAAGATTGCTCTAAAATTACATTATGTTATACAATTCGTTATGCTAATTCCAGCTCATGTATTAAGGATCCATTCAAGATCTCTTGATACCAAGTTACTAGAGGACTCTATCTGCTCCCTAGCCAAAATGAGAGGCCATCATAAAAGGGTCACTTTAACATAGGATCAGATATAGATTGAGCGACCAGCTAGAGCCTCCGGCCACCCTATCATAGCCGTGGGTGGTGCCATTGGTGTATTTATCTGATGATATTTCAAAAATTGCATCTGCCAGGAGTGGGGTTCGAACCCACGCGGACATTGTCCATTGGATCTTAAGGCCAACGCCTTAACCACTCGGCCATCCTGGCGCTGGTAGACCCCAGGCCCTAATTCCAGACACGAACAGCACCCAGCTGTTTGAATGCCATGTCCCCCCAGTAACAGACACTGAGGTGTGGTTCGGCGGGAGGCCGTGAGGTGGCAGCACCACCCGGGGGTCTCTAGGTCTCTACACACCTCTACTCTGGGTTAATCTGGCCACGACATGAAAAACACATCTAAATCATGAATATTTCACACAACACTTGTCGATCTGAGCCTCCCGCCGCCGACTCCCCGACCTGGGAGTGAAGCCTGGGGACCACGTGGCTGCTGAGCGATATTAGGAGCAGCAGCAGTCGGGGTGTCAAGGAGGAGACTGGGGAGATAGTACAAGATATTAGACCAGGAGTGGAAATCAACATAATACAACTGAATATGCACTCATATAAACAATTCAAACATCCTCATGCCAAAGTTGTAGCCGAGGGTTAGAGTGAAAATAGCGGGGAAGGGGCGGGTGTATGTCCACGTCCCGGGGGGGGGGCACTCAATTTTTTTGAACCAGTTCATACGGAGATTTTGGCCAAAATGATTTTCTGCTTAGAGAGATTTGAAAGAAAATGAACCCTTGCTTAGGGAGATTTTGGTAAAAATGGACCTTTTAATTGGGGTATTTTGAAAATGAGCGGAGATTTTGGTAAAAATGGTGTCGATTCAGAGGAATTTTGGTCAAAATGACCCTTGCTTAGGGAAATTTTGCAAAAGTTGACCCTTGCTTAGGGAAATTTTGCAAAAGTTGACCCTTGCCTGGGGAAATTCTTCTCAAAAAAGGACCCTTGCCAGGGAAATTTTGTTGAAAAAGTACCCTTGCCAGCACGACACTTGTGTATGCAAAATATACTAAGTGCCCCCCCCCCCCCCGGGGGTCCACGTGTATTATCCTGTGTCTTCATAATGGGATGTGTGGACCAGGGGTGTATTAAATTATTCAATCAAATGAAGGCATACCTTTATCGTCATGGTCACTTATATACCATGGTCACATAATAAGGGCCGAGTCATTTATTAATAGCTGGGTGGGGGGGCTTGGTGCATTTTCCCCAAACTGTGATTCTGACCCCCTTTATATCTACCAAGCCCTCCCCCTCCCCCTCCACCCAGCTGTCAATAAATGACTCGGCCCTAATGTTGTATGTCATGATGGTACATTACATAATAATGTTGTATGTCATATGGACCAATGCTACGGTAGAGCCCGCGGTAGAGGAGACTTGAGAGCATGCTGTTGTTTCCTGTGAGGCCAGGTTCAGGTAGATGGATCTAGATGGTGCTCCAGGGCCGCTAAGTCTCGGGGCTTTATAGGGCTATCCATAACAAGGGCTATTTACTTCCTGCCCTTGCCACCCACACACCCACTACCAGCTAGACCATCAAGTCATCTCCTCACTCCTCCTATCACCTAACCCCCACACCACCCACCACTCCCACCAACACACCTTCATTAACAAATAGCCATCAAACCTCCCAGAACAACCAATAAGAGGCTTCCTACCAAATGGCGACGTTTTATGCAGCTGCGCACTTGCTCTGCGCATGATCATGAGCATGCGCTCTGTAGTAGTAGCAGACGTTTATGAGGTGGCGCCACTGCATGGACTACGCACGCGCAGTGGAGGTCTTGATGGCGGCTGCGCAGTAGCTGTTGTACCCCCCCCCCCCCCCCCATCAGCACCCTCCCTTCTTCCAGCCGGTGTGCTCTCAGTCAATAATCAGACCCATAATGCGACTGATGCCTCTTTTTCTGCGGCAAACATTTTTCTGTCTGGGTAACGTGATCCATAGCCATCCATGAGAATCAAACTGGCTGCATGTGGGCTTCCCTGGGAGGGGGGGGGGGCAGACCACAACCCTCCTACCAATGGGTATTTTATAATTTATTTATTTATTATTATATATATATATATGTATATATATACATATACATATATATATATATATATATATATATATATATATATATATATATATATATATATATATATATATACATATATATATATACATATATATATATATATATATATATATATATATATATATATATATATATATATATATATATATATATGTATATCATATATCCATCTGTTTAATTCAATGATAGATGACGGAGTCCATATTGTGTATGGTAGGGCTCTTTCTTTTGTAAAATGAGTACGGAAAGAAAAAGGAAAGACTTGCACAGAGTCACCTGGTAAACACACCGCAATTCAAAAGTTGGTTGATCTTTGTAGTCATCAACAGAATTAAAGTTGTCTTTTGAAATAAACAGTGTATTGTGTGGACCCTTACCTATATTTATGGAAGTTCGCTGCATGGAAGCTGCAGGGACAATCTGAGCCCCCACCCCACCCTCTCCTGCCCTTCCCCCCCAGGGGGGAGGGGGTTACTCAGTATAGGAATGGGTACTAACTGTGGCAACGACCCCGAAGAGCTGTCGCTGTGTGTGTGTCAGAGCAAAGAAAATAGGGGGCTGTCAATTGCATAAAAGTAAAGATTTAGAGGCTATCAATATCTGGAAAGTACTGAATCTGGGGCTCTCACACTTGATATAGAAATAATGAATCCCTTATATCTCATACATGTCTTGAGTATGCGATATAATTCCAAAATGACATCATGTTAAATGGAAGAGGTTATGGCAAGCCTAATGGGTAAACTATCCTTAATCCTGGTATATGGCCCCAAAAGCCGGCTTTTGGGCCCAAAGCCCAGCTTTTGGGCCCTTATGCCAGGATTAAGACCCCTTAACCAGGGTTTAGAGCCCAAAACCCTGGTTAAGGGGCCTTAACCAGGAATAAGCCCCAAAAGCAGGGTTAAGAGCCCAAAATCAGGGCTTTGGTCCCTTATACCAGGATTAAGGGAGTCTATCCATGCTTTGTCTACTTATACAGGGTTAACGTACATAATCCTGGTATAAGGTCCAAAATCCTGGTTTAAGTCCTTAACCCTGGCTTTGTCTACAAAGTCAGGGTAGGAGCTATACCCAGCTTTTCTCCCAAATACCCATGCTTTGTACCTAAACCCTGACTTTGTACACAAAGCAGGGGTATTTGTACCTAATCCCATACTTAGTACACCAAATACCTGGTTTAAGGACTAATACCCATGCTTTCTCACAAAGCATGGGTATGATACTACCCCTACTTTGTAACAAAGCAGGGGTAGTGGAAACCCATGCTTTCTGTACAAAGCATGGGTATCCAATACCCATGCTTTGTATACAAAGCATGGGTTATAACCCTAACTTAGTATGGGTTAACCACATATACCCCTGCTTTGTATACCCATGCATTGTCACCTTTGCAGGGGTTAACCTTACTCATGCTTTCTGTACAAAGCATGGGTATCCAATACCCCTGCTTTGTATACAAAGCATGGGTTATGACCCTAACTTAGTACGGGTTACCTATATTAACCACATATACCCCTGCTTTGTATAGAATGCATGGGTACTGGTACACTACCCATGCATTGTTCACAAAGTAGGGGTAAGAGAAAGCATGGGTAGAGTGAAACCCCTGCTTTCTCCAGTAAGCATGGGTATTGGGACATTTACCCAGACATTGTTACAAAAGCCTGGTTTTTGGGAGTTAATCCTGGTATAAGGGTACACATACCCATGCATTGTGTAGAAAGCATGGGTACTGGCACAGTACCCATGCTTTGTAAGTCATACAAGGATTAAGTAGTACATGTACCCAGCCTTTGCTCTACCCCTGCTTTCTCTAGTTAATCCTGGTATAAGGGACAAAAGCCAGGATTAACTGCCTTAACCAGGGTTAAGAGTACCTTAACCCAGGTTTTGGTCCCTTAACCTGGGTTTAGGGCCTTATACCTGGATTAAGGTCTCTAAACCCTGGTTAAGAGAGTTAATCCTGGTATAAGGTCTCTAAACCCGGGTTTTGGTCCCAAAACCCGGGTTTTGGTCCCTTATACCAGGATTAAGGGAAGTTTACCCATTAGGCTTGCCATAAGAGGTCTCTGAACAGTGGGCTGTCAAATGACCAAATGGGGGGGGGGGGCCTGTAGTTTCGCAGTTGGTACCTAGCATCAAAGAGTGACTACCCCCGCCTGGGCCTACCTCCTGAGACCCCGTCCTCCCAGTCCATTCTGCAGACCCTACTTGGTTGTGCATCTTTGACGGTCAAGCAGCCATGAAATAGAAAGTTGTCTCTTGTGCTGGTTTAATTTCCCTGACAGACTGATCGCCCTCTCCGATGTTGTGTGGCTCATTGCGCATGCGTACTGCCGATTCCTTCCGGCCCTGCCACTTGCAGCATGGCGCTCCATTCTACAGAATAGGTTTCGCTAGACTCAATCCGAAGAAATTCTGTTCAAGGGGCAATGGTGGGACATTTCTTTTACATATACCTGTACATTTTCTATGCATGGGACCTTTGCGCCAAGAAAGGCACCTCAACTTTGGTTCCTGCACCAGCCAGAATCAGCAAAGTATTACATGCACCCCTTTAATCTGAGATTGATCAAAAACTACCCTTGTAATACCTAGGGGCTTCTACGTAGGAATGTCATTGATATCCAATTTATTTGGATTTCGATTATTACTATTTAGTCTCGATTTTCCGATTATATCGATTATTTCGATACTAGAAGAACATCTAAAAGCTGCTTGAAAAATTGTAGTTCAGCTCTTAATTTTGGTCCTGATACATAAGTTTTCTGTGAAAATAATTTGGCAATGATGTTCATACCCTCAGAGAGTACTCCTCTCTTCAATTTAGTCTTGAGTAGTTCGTATAAAGTTCCACGGTTGGAGTACATGAAACATAACACAGCCAAAAATAATTATCTCATTTCAAGAGAATAAGATTACTAAACTCGTCTGGCGGACAAACCACTTGTTTTAAGAAAAAAAAAGTTTTCTTAAAACAAGTGGTTTGTCCGCCAGTCGAGTTTAATAATCTTACTTTCTTGAAACGAGATAATTATTATTGGCTGTGAAGCTTCCCATTACTAGTTAAATCATTTAAATCGAGTAGGTAGTATCTCCCTCTCTCGTCTGTCTGTCTGTAGGTCGTTCTGTCTGTCTGTCTGTCTCTGCCTGTCCGTGAAATCAGTGCAGGTCTGCAGGTTTCCATCCCGGTCTCCATCCCTTCAAGCACCCTTCAGTGCAGGAGAGCAGCTCCCAGGGGTAACTGACAGCGTCTGCATCATTTATTGGGAGCAACCACCATTATAGTGTGGCTGCTGAGAGGCATCAACAATGTTACTCAACTTACTGTTGTCCCTTTAAGGCCAAACAAAGGTGTGTTTCAGGCAACATGGTCCAATAACATAGGGTAGGCAGGTAGATATGGTACAAGAGAGTCGCGGTATAAGTGTTATAAGCCAAGGACAGGATAATTGTCCAAGGCACCAGTCGCTGATAACTACCATTGTCCATAGTTTACAACACTTACAAAATTATCATTTCATAAAGTCGACGTGCGACATGGGGACCCCCTCACCCCCCCCCCCCCATCTATAACCCCTTAGAACTGTAAAGGAGTGTGGGTGTGTGCGCGCGCAGCTCGCCACTAACCCGCGTGCTTTATGCGCGTCAGGTCGGTGAGAGGAGTGACCTCAGGTTACCTCAAGGTCATCCCAAGGGCATTTGATACTGGCAGTCCGGAGGTGTTCAGAGCATGGGGCGTGGCTGGGCTGTAAGGGGGGGGGGGGGTCACTGAGTGCATCTTTGACTGGTCACCAGGCTGGTCACTCTGTCCCATTCTCCGCCTGTTACCAAGGTGACCCATTGACACTGCCAGCCTGGGTGAGCTTGTGCTTAGGGAGGGCAGTGTACTCCTTATTCCTGGGCACTGGCGGAACTCAGCTATTAAATAGGTTAAACTTTGCTTTGAAGTTCAGGAGGCCCTCATAATGAACTTTTGTCTCAACGTTGAACACATGATACCCAGGAAAATAGCATGCATCAGAAACATGACTGAATAAGAACATTGGAATACAATAGGAAAATGGACCAAACCAACTTTAGGCCCTACTTATGACCCCCCCCCTCCCATCCCATCTGCTCACAGAGGCACTGACCAAAGGTAGAGTGGTCGACCCGATCTGCTCCCCCAGTGGCCTCAACCGGGGGCTTCAACGTCAACCACTTGCCCAGCCATATTGATCAAGTTGTTGCCTCTCGTCACTGAGCAATAAACCAAGTCCTATAGGCAGCCCCCCTCCCCTCACCCCCCACCGTACCCTCCCCCCTTCCCCCAACAACCCTCCTCCCCTCGATGAGCCCCCACTACTCCCTCTGTTGATCGTCTTATAGCCTCTTTGCTTCTATACCCGGGTTCTATGGCTACCATCCTTTTGGGTTAGTGACTGGTTAGGCCAAATAGGATAAAAGGTGTTTCAGACAACCCAACCCTAGATGCCATAAAGGGCCGACCCTAGTTTTTTCTTTCTCACTTTTCTTGGTAAATTCTTTTTTTCCCTTTAATTTTTAGCGATTTCTTTGTCAGGAATACCAAGCTCCCACGGACATCAGTGGTCTGAATAATAGTCTGCCTTCAGCAAATGAATTTTAAAGAGAAATATCCGTCAATTTCTTGATATTTCTTTTTACTCGAGAAATTCTGATAACACATTCACCATCCGACCAATTTCAGCCAGCAAGTTGGCATGGCGGATTAAAGAGATCTCTCTGTAACAACAATGGATGCCTGTGGGTCACTCAGATCAGAATATAGGGGTGACACTACACTGTAAAAAATATTCCGTAGAAAAAACGGAGAAGCACTGGCATCAATAGGAGCCGGGAAACCCACGTTTTTTTAGGGAATTCCGTTTTTGGAAGTCACCGTTTTTTTAGGGAATTCCGTTTTTAGAAGTCACCGTAATTTTTACAGAATTTCCCTGTTTTATTTTGTGTACATGTCAGTGTACAGTTCACTATAATTATCAACCATATCTATTCTTGTTCCATGAGATATCTTGTGCTGTGACTTCATAATTATTATGAAGCACATACACAGCACTTAATAATCACAATTCATGAGCAAACATTACTCTATAATTGTTATAGAACACCAACTACAGTGCTGAGAATATATATTTTTCATATTATCACAAGAAGGGTGTCTATGGTATTACAAGTACTGCTTAGTGTCCCACACAATTGAATCTTTTATTGATCGTGAATATTTCATCAAATTCAAATTACATCTGTATATCTACTTTATAGTGAATTAAGATATTGAAAGATATTAACATATTGGCATATTTATACTGCTTTAGTACCTAGAACCTTCAGAAAACTCTCCTGAGGAACTAAGCTGCCACCTGGTAGGAAAAGATAGAACTACCCAGAAAACAGAGGTTCACTGTAAAAGAAATAACAGAGTTTCACTGCAATGGATTACAGAATTTCACTGTAAAATAGATGAGATTTACAGTGATTCACTGTAAACCAAAAAACGGAGATGCACTGTCAAATTTAACTGAGATTCTCCGTGATTTCAAGGGATTTTTTTTACAGTGTACATGTGGTTGGTGGTATTACCGTCACAACCATTTATAAATAACAACCTCTTACTTCTGGTGCATGTAGCTTAAACACTTCATATTTGCACTTTATTTACATATATACTTACACATTGTTCATCCATCTCCATATGTCTGTAGTAGAGTAAAATCTCAAATCCCACACCACTTGCCTTGGAGGGCATGGGGAGGGCGTTCAGTGATCTTTAGATAATATGCTCACTAGATCAATATATCACTATAATCACCCAGGGTACGTGTGGCTAATTACACGTAAATGAATGATGCAATAAAAATTACCAAAATTCGAAACTCAAACTCAAACTCCCCATGCACCCAGGGGGGGCCCACGCCGTGGCCCCGCCCTGGTGGCAAATGCATGCGTAACATTGTCCTGGGCTGCAGGAAAATGGATGTTCAGTGGTCTCAGAGCCATCAGGTGGTGACATTACTGGTCAGTAGGGGAACTAGCTATTATAGAATATAGTGGCATGGTGTGCTCATTAGACACAATCTAAAATATTCTTTTCAAGCACAAGCACTTGTGCTCCCATATGCTCCACTTGATATTTCTATTAATAATTTATCATTCTATTCATTTCCAATTATAGGTTCAGTATAACTTCTCTTAAAAGTTTGCAATAACAGTTCAAAGTTGACCAATTTCTGACTCCCTGGACAACCCAATGTCACCTCAACTAGCATAGATTTCTCTATTTGGATGCATTGACATTCCTCTAACAGGTATCAGTCTCTAAGGGTTAACTCTTTTTGATGCGGATGTAGCATTGACTTCCTGTCACATGCAGTATTATGAGAGTATTATGGCATTTTACCAGACATGCTGAGTTAAAGTGCTAACAGGTCAGTGGATAGAGTTACGCATGCGTTTGACACCAGTTGGAGCCGCGGCGTGGGCCCCCCCTGCATGCACAAGACCAACCCGGCCGACCCTACAACAACCCAGACCCAGACCCCAGTGAGGGGCGCCCCCGTGTGGCCTTGTCAGTCACAATGATAAAACACATGTGTGTCTTACTTTTTTTCCCATCGCCCACAAACCCAAATCTCTCACTCACGACCCCGCCCGGCCATCGACCCTAGTATAGCCTGCTGTAAACCATCTGTACCTCAGGGGCAGGGGGGGGGGGGCACTTGATTTTCTTTTTTGACATGGGTGTGCGGATTCCTGGACCTTTGACAACCCTTAGGCTTGTTATGGCGATCTTACCCAAAAACGTTAGATTTTGAGAATATCTAGCCTGATGTGTGTATTGAGTGTATCTCGCAATTTTGAGACTATCTAGCCTGACAACTCTTAATTGCTATGGCAATTTGGTCAAAAGTTGTCAAAGCGATAAAAGAATACCATGATCAGAAAATAATGGCTGAAGAAATTATTTTTGTGTGAAGGATTCTGACAAAAACTGAAAAATTAATAGGCCCTTGGTATGGGGATTCTCGTAAAACTGGACCCTTGGTATGGCTTTAAGGTGCAGTGGCGGATCCAGGAATTTTTTAAGGGGGGGGGCCAAGGTCTAGGAAAGTGAGGTGAATGCTACCGACCACCACAAGCGAAGCGCAGCGGCCAAACTAGGGGGGTTTGGGGGCATGCCCCCCAAGAAAATTTGCAATTTCTAGCCTTGAAATGGTGCATTCTGGTGTATTTTGGCACATCATTTATCATGGCTGAGATTTGTATTTATCTATTTTGTTGGGGCTGGAAAATTGTTTTCTTTGGAAAATTTTGAAGTCTAAACTTGAAATGGTGCAATCTGGTACATTTTGGCTCCTGACATAATGGCTTAGATCCATATTATTCTCTATCATTGCCGCTGGGATATTCTTTTTGGAGTGGAAAATTTTGAAAATTCTGAAAGTCTAGATTAGAAATGGTGAAATCTGGAGCATTTTGGCACATATATCATGGCTGAGAGATATGTATTTATCCTTTATCATTGTGGGTGGGACACTATTTTTAAACTGGAAGAGATTGGAAAATGTTTAAGTGGCAGGGCTTGGTCACCAGGTTTTGGGTCAGAAAGGGCCAGGTTTAGGGCCCGATCCCAGGGTTAGGAAGGATCAGGTTTACAGCCCATATGAGGGTTAGGAAGGGCCAGGTTAGGGGGTCAAAAGGGCTAGGCTCAGTGGTCAGAAATGGCCGAGCTAGGGCATCAAAAAGGACCAGGTCTGACGGTCAGAAGGGCAAGGTTTAGGGCCTAATCCCAGGGCCTAGTCCCAGGAAGGGCCAGGTTTAGGGCCAGGATTCAGGGTAGAAAGGGCCAGGTTTGGACATCAGAATTGGCCAGGTTTAGGGCCCAGTTTGAAGGTCACAAAGGGCCAGGCTAAGGGTCAGAAAGGGCCGAAGCTTGGGCATCAGAAAGGGGCCAATTTCAGGGATCAGAAGGCTGATATCTTTGCATTAAAAAGGGTCATATTTGGTTTCCAGACAGACCAGATTTCCCTTTCTCCCCCCTCTTTCTTCCCTCTCTCCCTTCTCCTCTTTCTCCCTTTTTTTTTTTTTTTTGATTTCCCAAGGGGGGGGGCCAGGGCCCGTGTGCCCCCCCCCCCCTAAATCCGCCACTGAGGTGTAGGGTGTGACCAGAGGGGACCGACTGTGCTTAATGAGCATTAGACCCATCAGATCTATCACTATGATGAGAGATTAGAGTAGAGGAAAGTCACGTTTTTGTTTCCCATTGTATTAATTAGAGACAACTAGACGTAACTAGCCCTCTTTGTGGGGCGGTTCGTTAAAGATGACGTTATTTGACTAAAAAACGGGTTCTAGAGCAAAAAAAAAGAAGTAACACGATCAGCGTCGGGCCAAAAAAGTCGGAACACAACCCTAGTTTAGGCATAATCGTGGTAGCGATGAAAAACACGGAGGGCCTTGTGGTACCCACAACTATCCATTATATAATTATGTACACAACGCCAACAGGAATTGATATTGATGTTTTTGCCACGATCACCTTGTTTAAAATGGCCTGAATATATTCAATGCACAATTGGGGTCATTCAATTCAATTCAATTCTTAATTAGAGAGGGAGCCTGTGGACACATATTTGTGGCCTCTCTTTTTTCAATTCCTGCATGTCAGATTCATAGTTTGTAGTCGTGAAGTCAGGGATGAAAACTTTGCCATTTTTTTATGTAAGAAACTGAGAAAAATGGTCAAAATCTGTTATATTTAGTATCAAATTAAAGCTAATAATGCCGGAAATGAAGTGGTATAGAAATAACTTACATTTTCTCCTCTTTTAAAGATCAATTAGTTCTTAACCAATAAAATATGATTTTTTTCACGAAAAACGTAGATTATCCTATACATTTTAGCCTTCGAGTTAAAAAAACGAAAAAAAAACGTCCATCGTCAGATAACCTAGACATTGGTCCAATCATTGGTGATGAGAAACCACTTTTGTGAGTGGCCTTAGATGAACGTGTTTTAAACCCATTTACCCATCCAAATGAAGTAGAAAACATAGCTTTGGGGTCGTTGCTATGCGATATCCACAAAGATATAAAATAGTTACAACCACATATGGGTGGCCCCGCTATAGCTTCCTAATTCTGACACTAGGGGGCAGAAGCTACCGGTGGCGCTACTCGGCTGCCTTTCTCCATCAACAAGTGTCTACTAGTGGCTGTGTCTCACGAACTTGGGCCAATGTTTTTGTCTATGACCGGGTGCCGTCTATGACCGGGTGCCGTCTATGACCGGGTGCCGTCTATGACCGGGTGCCGTCTATGACCGGCTATCTAAAAAAGTTGTTTGGAGGAATAAAAAAAAAATTTTAATAAAAATTGTTATTTTTTTTTAAATGTTTATCCCTCCAAACAACTTTTCTAGATAGCCTGTCATAGACGGCACCCGGTCATAGACGGCACCCGGTCATAGACGGCACCCGGTCATAGACGGCACCCGGTCATAGACGGCACCCAGTCATAGACGGCACCCGGTCATAGACAAAAACATTGGCCCAAGTTCGTGAGACACAGCCTAGTAATGATAGCCTCTTGGAAGACATTGGCTAACCCTTTAGGCACAGCATAATAGTGCTAAGATGCACGACCATTATGTCCTTTTGGCGTCATGTGTAAAAGCAGCCCTGTCATCATCATGATTATGCATATAAATGCAACCCATCATCCATGCTTGATGCCTAAGATGTGGGGTTGTACTCTAAGGGTATAGCCATGATGAACGCATGCACTGATTCAGTCCCTGCATCGGTGTATCATGACGACAAATGCACATGAAGCTTTGAGGCATCATGCCGTCCCGGAAGGACCAAATCGTGTTGTGAGATTCACTCATAAAACGACTGTATCCTTCCTTACTACACGTTCTGGGTGTCAGCACCTCCCTTACTGGTACAGACGATAGAGGCAGGGGAAGTAGCCGCATATGTCTAGATGTCATTTGTCGCCATGATGCATGGATGCAGTATTAGAATCATTTTGGTCCTACAGGGTTCACCCAGAAAAGCCTGGGCTCCACTAGGGGACACAGGCCCCAGCGAAACGAGGCGATCCTTCTACTGTTTTGTTTTTGTATATTTTGCTTCATTTCACTTCATTTCGTGGCAGTGTCGCCCTAAAGCCCAGACTCCACTAGGGCGACACAGGTAGCTGCGAAACGAGGCGATCCTTTTTTATGTTTTGATTTGCACATTTTCCTTCATTTCGCCTCATTTCGCTTCATTTCGCTACATTTCGCGGCAGTGTCGCCCTATGTAACGCCAGTAGCAGGGCGAAACTGCCGCGAAACTGCTGCGAAACTGCTGCGAAATGAAGCGAAATGAGGCGAAATGAAGCAAGATGTAAAAAGGTAAACACACAAAAAGATCGCACCGTTTCGCAGGTACCTGTGCCGCGGTAGTGGAGCCCAGGCTTAAGTATCGCCAGGAGCAGGGCGAAATCAGGGCGAAACCAGGGCGAAATGGAGCGAAATGAAGCAAAATATACAAGAACAAAACATGGGGGTGCAGAGGGGTCCCCCCTGAAGTCGGAAAGTCGCCGAAATTAAGGGACTCAGGTCGAAAAGTCGCTTTTTTGGACCCTTTAACCTATTGTCATTTTTGTCCAAAAGTCGCCAGGTCGCTTTAATTATTGTACCAGGTCGCCAGGTCGCCTCCAAAACGGCCCAGGTCGCCAGGTCGCTTTTTACCCCTCTGGAGCCACAAACATCAGAAGGATCGCCTCGTTTTGCAGGGGCCTGTGTTGCCCTAGTGGAGCCCAGGCTATTGGCCGCCATGATGCATGAATGTAACGCTGGCAAGTTAATGCTGCTTTTATGCTTTATTTTCAAAGCACTATATGGTTGACCTTTTTGTCGGTGGCGTGCATATGTGCTGTAGTAATGGAGGGACTTCATTGCCTGTTGTGATTTCAAAAAGATCAACATCTGCCTGTTGAAGACGACGAGGCAGGCTTGGGTAGTAAAGATGAAATAGCAGAATGGATCCTCTCAAAATGAATTGAATTAAGTATGTAATATGTGAAGGATCAGACAATTGGCCATGGCCAGACTTGCCAACCCTGACCTGGACCTTTTTGCACTATAAGGTGATCTACACGGCTATTGTTTCCAGAAAATCGATACATGTTGAAGGTCTGTGACCTGCAACAATATATGACCGGAATAAGAGTAAACGGCTTATTTAGGGCAGCTGTACATAGAAATGAAAAAAGAAAAAAATGAAAATATTCCTGACATTTCTATGTATATATCTGCCCTAAATGAGCCATTTTCTCTCATTCCAGTCATTGATTGTTGCCGGTCATAGACTTTCAAATTGTATTGATTCGGTGAGACGTATCCACATTCCCCCAAAGACTATTTCAGGAGAGTTGGAGACGGCTGTATGGTAGTCTATGGTGAGACTGTCTGGCATCGATTGTGTGAGAAGGCAGTAAAGGATAGCAACTGGGTGAGGCGATTTGATTTGTTTCTCGAGTTTTTATAACTATTTGAGGGCCACACAGTACTCTTTGTCATCATGTTGCACGAATGCTGCTCTGCAAGCTAGTCTATAATTTCCAGGGCTGCATTCATGCATCACGCCGACCATTAGGGGGTGTATCAACTTTATAGCGTTAGCGTGATGTATGAATGCAGCACTGGCGAGTTAGCAACCGGGGCTGCATTAATGCATCATGACAACAAAGGACTATGCCGTCATTTAAGGGATGGAGAGAAAATATGAATAGCTGACTGTATCACAGAAAAGACAATGCAACTCAACTCATAATATATGTCTGACAAATGCACAGTGGTATCTCATTGTAAAGTGGAGGAATTGGCCAGAGACTGCTGCTGTAGAAACCACATAGATGGGGGGGGGGGTGTAATGAATCAAAGAAATCATCATCATCATAATTCTCCCTCATCAAAAAAATTGCATTATGTTAACCCGTTGAAGACTGCATATAGTGCTTTGATATGTTATGTATTTAGTATTTAGTGATGCATAAACGCAGCTCTAGCGAGTCCACTTGCCAGGACTCCATTTATACATCAAGCCAACGACAGTGTGTCAACCATGTAGGGTCACTTCACTGTAAAGAGTTAGTGTAGGTACACAGTAGAATCTGCTGTAGATCTACAGTAGAAACTACTGGATTTACAGTAGTTCTACTGTAGATTTGCAGTAGAATCTAAACGGTACACCTACCGTAGAATCTACTGTACACCCATAATGGCAACCGACGTTTTACAGTGTATGATCCTTGAACTGGGTTCGTCGCTAGTGTATTCATGCATCAGGACGACCAAGGACACGATACTTCTTTTTTTCTGATTTTGCAGTGTGTATTTATTTCATAAATGATTTTCCAAATACAACGATCAAAAAAGTATATGTGAGCTTCATGGTATACAGTTTCCAGATTTGTCACAATAATAGGGGTCTTATGCCCATACATAGAATGTGATTGTTAATATGCTACGTGATATCATAGTCAGATATATGGCAGAGATTATTACATCTTCGTTAAACAATATATATAGTGCATTGTATATGCAGAAACCTAATGATTTCAATATTTCCCGACTTGCAAAATACAGACAACATACTTGCTGCGCTATGCTGCCCTCAAATGGCTAATAATGTCATTAGCAAAACCTGGAGATGGAGTCGCGCTCATTAACTAATAAACGTGATGAATCGCTGAGGAGAGAAAGATGCAATACGGTTTCTTTTATTTCTTTCATTTCAAATATTATTTGATTTATACCTGGGAATATTGAATGATATCTGGGGGGAACTAATTGATTTCATCTATAGCACTAGTACCAGAATGGTCTGAATACCGACGAGCTGTATGTATCATATAAATGTATATAAACATCATTCTGTCTGTATCCCTGGACAAACATTTCATGCATTCTCGCTTGGTTGGTAAATGATTCAGACATTTCAACCCATGTACTTTTCCTTAACTCTTCCTTTACCAGGCTCCACATAAAGCCATCCATCCCAAGACCAGATTTTTTTCAGATAGAATTCAAATGGGATATTTGGATTTAGGGGATGGTCTAACCTTTTAGAAACTGAAAGAATTTTGTAAATATTCAAACTAGAAGTACACCTATGACAAGATGAACAATATTGAATAACCAGAAAGTAAGATACCCAAATCGCCCTAAGTGCTCCAATTAGGGAGTTAAAGCCCTATTTGAAATTAAATACAGTTTATTTTAGTGTATATGTTGCCATTAAAACTTACATTTAGGCCAGAATGCATCAAAATAGACCTTAACTTTTGGTACCATCTTTTTCAGCATGAAAAATTGGACAAAACCATTTTTCACCCAAAAAAATATTGTTTTTAGATTTTTGCCTTAAATATTGCTCAAATCATACTGAAAAAAGTTAAAGATCATCCAAGTTGAGATGCCCAGCATTTCTGAGATATTGGATTTATGTACACACCGATTAGGATATGCAGAGACAGTATGCCATAGATTACTGTCAGAAAAAATTGTGGGATTCTATCAACTTTTAGGCAAACCATAGTGGGTCAAAAATCGGCCAAAATCGGCCGAAAATCGGCGAGTAACTCGCATAAATGCGTGTACGGTCCTGTACAGTAAACTCGCAATAATGCGTGTACGGTAGAGGAAGGGTTAAGGCCACTCAAAAGAATTAAATGGTTTCTCATCACCGCGCGCATCATAAAAATCAGGTTTTTGGGAAAACTTCTTTTTTTTTTTTGCCAAATTTTGATGAAAAACCTCATCAAAATGGATAAAATTGGTCATATTTGGTATCAAATTAAAGCCAATAATGCCAGAAATGCAGTCGTATAGAAATAATTTACATTTTCCCCACTTGTAAAGATCAATTAATTCTTAACCAATAAAATGTGAATTTTGGCCAAAGAAACCCGCTAATTGTCCTATACATTTTGGCCTGTGGGTAAAAAAAAAAAAAAAAAGCCTCCCTCCTCAGATTTCTCAGACCTTGGTGATCAGAAACCACTTTTTTTTTGGAGTGGCCTAAGCAGCCCTTTATTGATGAGATTACTTGGGAGGTGTTTGAAACTACATTCAAATGTATCATGTAAGACTTGTCATTACAACGAGGTCCTCTTAAAGCTGCTATACTGCCTCAGATGCATAGATAGTTCACTTTCTGTATATTCATAAACTGTGTTAAATTCAAAGATATAGCTCATAAAATATAGAATGCTTCCAGCATCAAGCATATAATTACATCAACAAGGGAGTGTCATCTATAGTGTTACACCAGGTAATGGTAGACTCTGTTGATAAGATCACAAATGAGAGACATTCAGGTAGGAGACTACCCAGTGTTGCAACCTAATGTCCTTTTCCAACACTAAATAATTAAATCCCACCAAAATATAAGTAATAGTTGGAATTGGAGTCTTTTATTGCACAGATTAAAAAACCTCTTGCCAAAATAAATAGCAGATTATATGAGGCAAAGTCTTATACAATCATCTGATATACAAATGAAGGAAATATTGGTAGAGTGTGCCACCAGGTGTAGCAGCTTTAGGAGCACAAATGTTGTCTAAACAATTCTGTACACTTCGTCTATGTATCATAACAATGCACACTTCTATAGGAACATATTGTATTAAGTACATATTTTATGGAAAGTGTTAGACTTTCCACATGTCAGTGTTGAACTAAAACAGACAAATCATGGACCTGTCATGATACAAAATGATGGTCTAGTTAAAAGAATCGAAATATGTTATCATATATATACATAGACAAAGGTTCACGAGTTTTAGTCTGTTGACAGGGTTATTTCACGAGTTGAAGGTGGGGCCGTATTTCACGAGGCCGTAGGCCGAGTGAAATGCTGTCCCACCTTCAACAAGTGAAATAAACCTTCAACAAATTATGAAAGGGGGAAGCCTAAAAAGACATTTTCTACACCGTTCAAATGTAAACAAACCGTCACTTTGATGACGTCATTGGGCCGTGAAATACTGCCATGGGTTATTTCACGGGGGGTGTTAAATACGGCACTCCTTGGTTAAATCGATGAGACTGCCGTATTTGATAAAAAAATAAATACAGATATGCCTGTCACACCCCATGTAGTAAAAATCATCCTCATACCTTATGAAATAACCAACCCCTGTTGAATTACAATGGTGGGGGACTCTGACTGGTTACCACAACAGAGGGTTGGTGGGGAGACCCTAGGGAGTGTGGAAGGAACTAGAACTATAGTCCAACTCCCACTAACGGAAATTTGGTTATATAAATTATATACCATTATTATTTACATGTAATAACACAATATTGGACACATATTTAAACTCTGCATCAGTAAATTTACACTTCTATAAAACATAAATTGATATTGAAATAATATAGTGTAATTCGCTTTCAACAATTCAGTATAAAATATTAACAAAAATATGATATTACTGTCCTTACCTATGATGGTTCTCTAGGTAAAAGAATCTCATCCTCAATGTGTCATACATGTATGTATACTTCATGTCAGGTACAAGTATCATTGTGAGGTCATTACTGTATGGGAAATGACTGGTCATTGTTATTCGGTGGGTCCCTTCCTTCTCCCAACTCCCTCACGGTCCTCCCACACACTCTCCAACACTTCCTCCTCAACATACACACCTCATACCACCATTCTTAGGCTTTCAACCGTCACCTTCACATCGTCTTGTTCCCACCAGAACAATCTCATATTCATTCAATATGTCCTAAAATCAAAGACGTCTATGTATATACCGTGATTTTATCCCCATTCAATTGTGTATCAACAATTCAATCACTGTTTTAATGTTATTATATATTACATGTACATTATGGCTGCCTCTATCAAATACAACCTAAAAGGTTCATTACTCTACTAAAAATAAACTTGTATTACCCAAGCCTGCCTCATCGTCCTCAATTAACCTACCGGGGATTAATAGTGATTCTTACGTACTAGAAATGTTGTATTCCATGCCCCCATGCAATACAGTGCTCCCATATCACATAGCCTGTGCAGTCATCATATGATTATATTCAGGTGGTCATTAAAATGCAATTTAACATATTTTAAATAGGAAAAAACATAAAATAAAGGCAAGGGCCCATGTTGCAGGGTCAATTTTGGCTTGTGCCCCCCTCAGTGTGGCTGGTACATAGACAAAGGCCCACGGCCATAGGATATTTTGGTATTGTTCCCCCCCAGGTGGGGATGAGGCCTTATCCCATGATACGTGGGATGCAGCCCCAGCCCCACCAAGGAAGGAGCGATAGCAAAAATCCTCTGGCCATGGGCCTTTGCCTTTATTTCATGGTTTTTACTCCTCAAAATATGTTTAATTGCATATAAATGGCCATAATGATTTTAACAAATGATGACGTCACAGGCCATGTGATACGGGAACACTGTATCCCATTGGGGGCATGGGATACAGGATTTCTACACACATAAAAGAAGTAGAATCACTGTAACTCCCGATGTGATCACTGAGGTAACTCTCCCCAGGACTCTAATGTGACTCCTTAACATTAGCAGGACTCTGAAATAACTCTGTAATGACTCTATAATGACTCTGTTCCAAGACTCCCTAATGATTGGGAGTCACTTTAGAGTTGTGGAGAGAGTTACCTCAGTGATCGGGGCTGGACTCCCATTTGAGAGTTACAGTGATCCTACTTCTTCTCTCTGTGTAGTACTTATGCAAAGTGGTCATCGTATCCACCATGAAATAAATAGACAAATGCCAACGCCCATTGATACCGTCTGGGGCAGTATCCCACGAAGCCGCAAGCAGAGTGGGATTTGCCCCAGCCCCCACGAGTGAAATACGTCAGAGAGGTATCAATACATATGGGCGTTTGAAGCCATTCAGTGCTAAAGCATAGGAAAGCTTGTATTTCAAAAAAATAACAAAGAATACCACTGAATTATAAACTGTATACAATGTTTCTTTACTCTACCCGCTTGATTGTTCAACTTATTGGTTTTGTTTAAAAGCGCCTACTCAACTCATGCGGCACCAACCCCACCTGGGGGGAACCAACCAAAATTACCCTCTTACCATGGGCCTATGTCTATATACCGATCTCTATGTATGATATGCTCTCCCCCATCCCCTTTTCCGGCCCCTCTCTTTTCTCCTGACTAACCCTATCACTGTACTTTAATTTTACATTCTATTTCGCTAAAAGATAATGTGACTGGATCTACATATAACTATGGTCTAGTTAAAAAAGCATTTTGCCCTCAAAATGTTGTCATTTTGTCGTATATATTTGCCTTCAATGTGTTGTCATCTTTCGGGACCATCAGTATTCATTCTCTGGAAATGAAAATACGTTTTCTTCTTCAAAGAAATGCTGTCAATATCCTAAGTATTAAAGTAATTGCTTTTTGTTGCCAATTTTGGATCCTAAGACAGGTTTAATCAGATAGTTATGTAATGAAATAATAACTTGCAGTATGTATGTTGAGTATATGGTTCACTGATGAATAGTGACTAATTGATTGTCTAACTACAGGTTACAAAGTTTGATGTTGAATGTTGGGGTCTTATTGGGGGCTAGGGGAAAAGGTCAAATCCTCTCTAGCATAATAACGAGACATAGAGACTTCTACAAATAATTTTACTAAATATATGATCGAAAACAAAGCTTACCACAAAGAGGGATGTCACACTCTTCCCTGCCAGCTTCATCAGCTTTGTAACACCAGGGGCCGTAAGAGCTGTCATCCAGGTTCCTGCAGTCAGGGATGTCATTGGTATCATTGATGTATATTTGTATTTTCGAAGATGGTTTTATCAAATAAATACACTTATAAAACTAAAAAAAATTGATATCAACCCTGCAAACAAGATCTCGTGCGGTTCTTGAGTCACAACTCGGGATCCCTGGGAGAATGTGCACGTATCTGGCACGAGAATATGTGAACAGCTTTTGACTGTGTCATATTCTGTAGAATTCCACTTTATTTATATCAAACAGAACTTGGGAATTGCACGTTCGCAACTGAGTAGAATCCGGGTAGGTCACAATGGCACAAGAAAGGCACGAGATATTCCCAAGAATTGTGAACATGTCCTTAGTACAATCAGAACTTGGGAATTGAACGTTCACAACTGGGTAGAATCCGGGTAGGTCACAATGACACAAGAAAGGCACGGGAATTCTTGGGAATATCTCGTGCCTTTCTTGTGTCATTGTGACCTACCCGGATTCTGCCCAGTTGCGAACGTTCAATTCCCGTACTTTCTTACAAGAAAGGCACGAGATATTCCCAAGAATTGTGAACATATCCTTATTACAATCAGAACTTGGGAATTGAACATTCGCAACTGGGTAGAATTCTACCCAGTTGCGAATGTTCAATTCCCGTGCCTTTCTTGTGTCATTGTGACCTACCCGGATTCTTTCTACCCAGTTGTGAACGTTCAATTCCCAAGTTCTGATTGTACTAAGGACATGTTCACAATTCTTGGGAATATCTCGTGCCTTTCTTGTGCCATTGTGACCTACCCGGATTCTACCCAGTTGCAAACGTTCAATTCCCAAGTTCTGTTTGGAGGGAATATATCGATAACTTCTAAGATAACCGATGATGCCACTCAAAAAAGGTGGTTTCTCATGACCAAGGTCTGAGAAATCTGACGAGGGAGGCTTTTTTTGTTTTACTCGCAGGCCAAAATTTAAACGGCTAATTTACATGTTTTTTTTCACATTTTACTGGTTAAGAACTAATTGATCTTTAGAAGAGGAGGAAATGTAAGTTATTTCTATACCGCTGCATTGCTTCATCAAAATTTGGAAAAGAAAATGAAGAAGTTTTCCCCCAAAAACCTGAGTTTTTATGATGCGCGCGGTGATGAGAAACCATTTTATTTTTTGAGTGGCCTAATGGGTATCAAAATCATGTGTATCGATACCCACTGAATCTCAGCTTTCTAACAGTCAGTGGATTTTTCAGATATTCCTATCAGAGGCTGAGCTAGGGTCCTTTAACCAATATGACATAGGGAATGATGGTAAAATGGACATTCTAGGGTCTTATACAAGACATTTTTTTTAAATGGAAAAACAGAAGTCAGGGGCCTCGATCCTTTCTCCTACCTGGCATATTTATTCTTATTTACTGTGATAATGAATGTGAGCTACAAGACATGTCTTTTCCTGTTATATATTATAAAATTTACCCTGTTTTGTGATATGCCTAATGACTGAAATTTATATCGACATATCAACATCAAAATAGTGAATACGTGATAACCTATAAATTCACTCTCCCAGCTCAGTCTCAAATAAGACTCTGTCAAAATGCCCAGACTCCCAGAGCTCTTCTGTGGAATAAGGGGTGAAAACAGTACTACTTGTCTGCTCTCCTATTGCCATCACACATTGCCATCTCAAAACACCAAAAATAGTTCCCAGGAATAGGTCCAATTTGGACCATCAAAACATGTAATACTTCTATTATTTTAAACAGTTGGCCTTCATCTATCCCTTAACATATTATTTGAATCGAATTATAGTTGTATAAAAGAGCATCTCAAAAGCATGGTGTAGGTAATTCTTTAGGGAAATCCGCTGCGTTTTGACAGAGAAGGAAGTAATGGCAGTACAAATGAACAGAAGAATCAGATTGCTACTTTACTACCTGTTGTATATTGTATGATATATGCTGCTCGGTCATAGCAATGCTTGTATAGGTCATACTATAAGGACTGAAGCAGACAGTGGCATTAATTTGAGAGGCTCTACTTGTAGATGTAATTTTTGCCACATGAAAAAGTTTAAAACTCAAAACTATAAATCTGATAGCAATGGCATGCCTACCTGCAATAGTTGTTAGGGTTCAAGCTGGCGGGTACACCGTCTGCAATGGTGAAGGAGTGGGTGTTGGGGGTCTGAGTGTCCCATCTCTGACATGGATGTCCTGAAGCTGTCACAGCCTGAGTCCCCACATACTCCCAGCCCTTACGCGTGCTCCTACACGTCGTGCGCTGAACGTCATCTGTAAACGGTAAAAGGATATGATTATTCTATTCAATTTTCTATGTTCACAGCTAACAAAATAATAATGTTTTTCAAAACTTTGTAAAGGTTTGGAGGAAAAAATTTCTAAAAGCTAAGAGCTAAAACCAAATTGGCCCCGTGCGGGCTTGCTACTAGGGTCCCAGTAAACAAAAAACGTTAAACAGCATTTTATAACGTTATATAATGTTTCTCTAAGGCTCTTCACTATGGCATAACGTTATATGAAGTTTTGAAACGTTATTTTGACGTAAAATAACGTTTTATTGTTAGCTGGGCTGTCTGTCATAAGTAAGAGATATCCTGTAGATTTATAGTATAAAAGGACGTGTGTTTTTTTTTGTTTCAAAACCCAAATTACGTCCTTTTATACAGTAAATCTACAGTTTATCTCACTATGCAGCTACACTAACTTCTTGCAGTGTAGATCAACGTTTTCCTCCGAACGTTTTTTTAAAGCTTGGAAACGTTAGAAAACGTATTTTGTTACTATCTAGATGTAAAACATCATAAACTGGATATCTACACCTGCAAGGATTAAGAGAGTTTAAAGCTTGGACTCCACTACCCGATTCAGGGATACTCCATATTGGACCCGTTCTCACAAACCCCTAAGCTGGGGCTCCACTGACAGATTTTCTTGTTGTTTCTCAAAAAAGTAAATCTGCCAGATCATGATAGCATGGATGATTAGATGTTAAGCTGGGGCTCTTAAGCCCAAAAACCACGGCGGCAGAAACCTGCGTTAAAATGGTATCGCCTCTCTGCCGCCACTATTTCGCCGCTATTTCGCTCTGCCGTGCGGATTTCACCCCTGTAACGCCGTGGACTTTGGCGGCACAGCCGCGAAAAGGACGCGACAGGGCTGCAAAACCATTTTAACGCACGTTCCTGCCACTGTGGATTTTGGGCTTTAGGGTGCAAACCTAATGGGAGGTGGCTTGGCAGTACTGCATGTAAATGTATATTATTTTGCACTGTACATATTTTTGCGGATTTCGCAGATTTTAAAATCCGCGAAAGTATGTACAGAGGGAACATTTATCCAATATTGTTACATAACTAGCATATTTCAAAATCCGCAAATTTAAACCTGCACAAAATTGTAGTTTGTAGCAAATCCACAGAAATTTATAGTCACAGAGAGAAGAAACAGTGGACATACATCACAAGGGAGTCCAGGTTGCCTCCAGAATGACTCCCCTGTTTAGGGGCGTCTCAGGTCGCCTATGGGAGCCTAGGCGACTCTCTGGCTGACCTAAGGGAGTCAACTGGGGGAGTCATATGACCCAGAAAGCTATATGACTCCCCCAAGTGACTCCCCTAGAGAGGGGAATCATTCTGGAGGCAACCTGGACTCTCTTTCGACGCTGTTTCTTTTCTCTTTGCTGTGATAATATCTACATTTACAGAAAGAGGGAGATTAACTAACCACAAAAAGGTATGTCACAACGGAGGGCTGTTTCAACCCCGTTCACGTCCACCATACAGAAGGGACCTGTGACGATGTGGGTCGGGTTTCTGCAGTAATTGACTGCATCACTTGAAGTACCATCCAAGAAGTGGCTACTGGCCAGACTGGTAGCGCTCCACAGCTTACATGTTTGGCCAGAGTGTGTCTTCTTCTTCTGTAATGGAGGATAAGGAAATTATACAAACATAAGTTGGGACGCCACTACAAGATTTTGCTGTCAGATGGGGCTAATCTCATAATTCAGATGCCCTGATGTAAACAACCTTTAACAGAAAGAGTTGTTTCTGTTAGGGTTATGATACCACAAGGCTGTGTCTCACGAACTTGGGCCAATGTTTTGTCTCTAACCGGGTGTCGTCTCTGACCGGGTGCCATCTCTGACCGGGTGCCATCTTTGATTGGGTGTCAGAAAAAAGGTGTTTTAAAAACAGATATACTCATATATATAAGGATTTGTAAAGACTTCATGGCGGTTGTTATATAATCATAATTATAATTATAATTCCTCAGAATTGTCAACAACATTCATGATGCTCGTGAAGTGCATGTGGCTGACCTGCACTGCGGAGCTGGACTTGAAATGCTCCAACAACGGCGACACAGGCAATTACTGATCTTCATGTTCCGTCGATCTAAACTTGAAGACAACCTGCTACGACCAACAAGGGCGCTACGAGGCAATGACAAGAAGAAATTCAAACTTCAAAGACCGTTCAAGACGATCTACATGAACAGTCCTGAGTACAGAGGCGCCAGACTATGGGATCGACTCACCACATCCCAGCAGACTAGTATAAGTCGTGCTGAGTTTTGCTCCAACCTAGTACAAGCAGATCTACGACCTCTGGAACGACTCGTCATTTAATGACATTGTAAACAAAGATAACGCACACATGATCGGCACTCATGTATACTACTGCCTAAACATGACTCATACAACTTACTGAGAACTCGTTTGATATATTATCTCATCACATGGCACTATATGAAAAACGTCTATATTGTATACGATTATTAGATGCCAACAAAAATCTAAACTCAAACTCAGCCTCCTGCTGTTGATATTTTGACCTTATCATACCAAACT
Source organism: Harmothoe impar (assembly GCA_947462335.1). NCBI lineage: Eukaryota > Metazoa > Annelida > Polychaeta > Phyllodocida > Polynoidae > Harmothoe > Harmothoe impar. The sequence continues at coordinate 74,796,947 of OX381709.1, read as the reverse complement.
GGTCAGAGACGGCACCTGGTCAGAGACGGCACCCGGTCAGAGATGGCACGTGGTCAGAGACAAAAACATTGGCCTAAGTTCGTGAGACACAAACATAATCTGACAGATTTACCTTGTGGGAATGGACAGGTAATCGGGTAGTGGAGTCTGAGCGTATATCAACCAAGGCAAACTGTGAGATGCCTAAGATCGGAGAGCTAAATTGTAGCTTGCAGGATATAATATGAATTTATTTCATTTTCAATCAAAGTCCAATAATGCTAAAGTCAGGATTTTCTAAGTTGCATTGAACCCAACCAGCACGATTTTAATGAAATGATCTTTTTGTCTAGATGAAATGCTATCCCAGCTAACAAAAAAAACATGTTATTTTACGCCAAAATAACGTTTTAACACGTTATATAACGTTATGCCATAGTAAGGAACCATAGAGAAACATCATATAACGTTATAAAATGTGGTATAACGTTTTTTGTTTACTGGGATACCTACAATGTGGGGGTTTGTTGATAGTAAAAGGAAAGGTTGTCAGAAAAGCATTCATACCGTGCCTTGATACTCCCATCCTTTCGGTGAACGCTTGCAGCTTGTTTCTTTCACGTGATCTTTAGGAAATAAAGTTTTTTTATGTGTTTATAATTACTCCATAATTATATAGGTATAATGCAACCGGTATGACTAGTTACACTGTTGGTTATATATATACCGGTAAATATAAGTACTTTCACAGTAGGTAGAAATGGAAGAATGGTCTTGGTCAACATCCTGGGTACATTTTAAGAAAATTCAATTTTGAGTCTCAATCATTGTGTATATGTCACGCGCAAGATCGGAATTTGCGCAATATCGGAACTCCTACATGATAATAAAATCTATTATAAAACATATCAGTGTACCCCTCAAAAAGAAAAGTAGGGCAAGAAATGTACCTGCAAGGCCATTATTTTGTATCATTTGGGGCCAGGCAGTCAAAGCCCCAATGTTTTATCACAGCAGAGGCATTTCTGCCACACCATATTCACAGCTACATACAGGTGTGAGATGCATGTGGGTTCTCCCTGACTGTTCTCACACCTCCAAGATGCAGTAGAGCATCCTCAAACATCACTAAAATATATATTTCTATTCTTTATCTGTACCTATGATAAAAACAGGTAGAAATTCTGGAACTGTGCAATCTAACTATGGTGCAATTCCGGAATTGCCCTGCGCAGTTCCGGAATTGTGCCTGGGCCTGGTCCCCCCACGGGAGGAGTCAAAAATGTTCTGGTTCAGCCAAGTTCAAATTGAGTGCGGCCAACCCCTTGTTTGGGCTATAGTATTGCACTGTCTTTTTCGCTATAAGGGGTGCAATTTCTTTGGTCCCCCCTTCAAGAGATCCAAATCTTTTTGGTCCCCTCCCTAATCTACCACCCCCCCTGTGGTTAAAAAATGACCACTCTAACTTAAAAAAGAGGACTCACCACATAGAGGCACTACACAGTGCTCCTTGATATTATCAACAAATCTATAACACCAAGGTCCAGCATATGAACGGTCCGGGTTGCGGCAGTAGCCAGCAGGCCTGATTTTCTCAGGGAAGTTATTGCCTGTTTCAGCGTAGAGAGACCAAACCTGGCAGGCTGCCCCACTGACTGTTGTAGCAAGCTGTCCAGTGTAGTCCCAGCCTCCCTGTGTGGCCCGACAAGTAGTTTGGGTCTTCCACTCTATAACAACAGAAGCTAATATCAATGATGCATCATGACAAAGTCATGCATCATGATGACCCAACCTACCTGATGCCCTCTAGAATGGTTTGCAAGATGGAGGATTATATTACCAGCAAGTTATTTACCAGCGCACTGCCAATAGTTCTGTGTCCACTAGAATGTATAAGGCTGTTTGCCAGCGCCAAGAATTTTAATTTGTTAGGCTGTTTGTGGGTACCATAAATGCGAATTTAATGTGTTTTGGCGCCGACACATACTAATAAATCATGCATCATGACAACAAATGAGCACGGCATCTGAGGCATTATGCAGTCATTAACTATTTAAAACAGTCTTGCACAAAACAGTACCAACCTAGAGCTGCCCCAGTGAATAGCCATTGCTGCCCCAGGCCAGCCAATTCGACTCAATGGCTGCTACCCATATGTATATAAGGTTGTGCCTCATGAGTTTGGGCCAATGTGAACGATTATGACCTGGTCCAATCTATAACCGGGTGCAATCTATGAGTATGACCAGGTACCCAGGGGTGTCGGAACAGGTGGGGGCCAGGGGGGCCATGCCCCCCCCCCCCATCCTAGACATAGGGGGGGCCAGAGTATCTTTTGGCCCCCCCAAAATTTTGGAAATTAGATTCATTACTCTATAGTTATATGAAGAAAGACCCACAAATTGACCTTAAAATGCACCAAATCATGTCAAAGTTTTCAAAAATCTCCTTGGGGGCCATGCCAGAATGCCCCCCAAAATTTTCAGTGCATCACTTTGGCGTTCAGAATCGCGCACCCTTCTGAACTTTGTTGGTTCGGCTGCAGCCCCCCAAAGTCAAGTTGCTTCCGACACCCCTGACGGTGCAATCTATGACCGGCATGGAAAACTGTTTATTTAGGGCAGATGTACATAGAAATGGCTGGAAAAAGGTAATGGATGTATTGAGACATTATGATATTAATTTTATTTTCGGAGTTTCTATAATTGTATCTCTATTTTAACACATAGAAAATAAAAAAGTCCATCTTATAGGGTCATAGACATCACTTTATAAGTAGCATTCAATTTAAACACCTACATTGTTGAAAGGAAGAGGAAATAATTACAGCCATCCACATTAATTTAATGCGTCACATATTGTAGAAAATTTAGTTTAAAATGTCTATGTAAATCTGCCCTTATTATATAAATAAGCCTTCTTCTGTCATGCCGGTCATAGATTGCACCCGGTCATAGATTGCACCCGGTCATAGACGTTCACATTGGCCCAAACTCATAGGTTTTCATTGTTGGGACGCCGAAAAACACGTTTTGTCGGTGCCAAAACGGCTTTGTAAATGCGAAAACGTGTTTGTCAGCGCCAAAACAGTCCTATAAATGCTAGTGGACGCAGGCCTAATGGCACACAGTCTAATATTTAAAATATATATATATCACTTTACTTTAAAGGCTAAATCTCATACAAGGTCTATATATAAGGTGAAATATTACCACATATGGGGATGTTACAGCCAACCGTGCTCACACCAACGTAACAGTAAGGACCAAAGGGTTCATCGGTAGGGTTACGGCAGTAGTTTTCTGCTAGTGTGAGATTTTTTTCTGGAAAGTATTCCCGTTTATCTGCCATTGCCTCAATTGTATCCCAACGTTCACAAGTACCACCTGTTAGAATATGAAGTTTTATAAAGTCAAGGCTCAGTTAAATTCATTTATATCTAACTTATAGTGAGTATAGAAATATGTCAGTGCACAGTTTATCCATATGCACTCTTTAAGACTCAAAAATTGCTTTAATGTTGTCCGGCTTTTGTCTGCATAATGCATGAATCATTTATCATTCATCATGCCAAACCTACAGTAGCCCAAGAAATGATTTCGGGGGGAAAAAATTTAAAAGTTTTTTTTGCAAATATGGTTCTTGTCAACTGTTAACTTGACAGTTGACAGCAATCATTTTGAAGAAAAAAACAGCCCTCTTGGGCCACAGTACAAACCTACAAATCTTGGGGCATGATGCTGTCTCTAAAAGGTTAGAATACTGTTTGATTTCTTTTTAATCAGAACTGCAGGATTTAAAAGAATATATATGTTATTTTGTTTTGCTTTATTAAATCATTTTGCTTGTTTCAATCAAGGTTTATTCTTACCAGTTCTTGCATTGCTGACAGTACCCTCATATTCTTTTCCTGCCAGGGTTGTTTTGCATGTTGTCTCTCTAACAAAAGCTGAAATATATAAAAAAAGGATGGATGTCTGGGTACAATATATATTTTCTATGGTTTGACCAATCTGTGGTTTGGCCATGCTTAATACATTGCATTGAATACATATGTATATACTGTACCATTGCGTTCAAGCGCCATGTTTTAAATAAGCGCCAGTCTTGTAAAAGCGCCTGGGGTACATAGGGCTCTAAATCTATAAGCGCTGGGGCACTCAAACACAATGGTACAGAATATATAATTACTTGTTCATTAAACTTAATTTGAAGAGCTGCCTCCCAGTGGGAACAAAATTCAGTTAAACATTGAATCAATGTTGAATTAACACCGACAACCAGTTATCAACATTGTCTCATTGTCCTCTTTGTCCAGGGCTATAAGTGGGAGCCCAGATGGGCCAGCCCAGGATAATTATTCTTGTCATAAATACATTGTAAATATTTCAAAACATGTTGACATCTAATTCTCCTCTAGAAATCACCATTTATTGTACATTCTTATAGTTTTTTTGAGTTTATAACGTATTTATTCACTTGGTGATTTTCAAAAATACGATACATTCAAAATGAGGAATATTTCCTCTCCTTGGTTATTATGAATAATAGATATAGAGATACTAGGTACTGCCATGCCACACAATCAACGTCCTATATAAATATAGGAGGGCAGCGTCATGATTTCCCTTGTAGTCATACTAAACTCATACATTTCTAATTGATACAACCAAAGTACATACATTAATACATGACTTCTGCGTATAGAAAGGCAGTGATACTCGATGAACAATGTCGGCATACAGCAGTATTTGTGATTTTTATTTTATAGTAGGCAGGTACGGGACCAGCTGGTCTTGCTATCTCTGTAGGCGTAATTTAGCTAGGTGTAGAGCTCGAATGTGGGTTTGGGCCTTTGACCTAAAAAGGGATTTATTCGGGGCTAGGCGGCATGAGGCATTAAGGTTATTCCAGAGGTGTATGCCTCTATATAAGGGACTTCTCCTGTAGGTTAACGTGTTACTAGGGGGGTATTGTAGGAGACCAGTGTTTGAGGATCTGGTCACTCTTCCACAGGCGGGGGGATTAGAGTATGCAAGACCTAGCTCTGCTGGGGATTGGTTGGTACCATTCAGATATTTATACAATAGTAGCAGCAGCTGCAGATCAAAACAAACACTTAGGTAATCTATTTTGGTATCTGTGTGTAGATTAAGTACAGGGTAGCGCATTTGCAGACGCAGACTGACATGTAAACAGCGGTTTTGCATTAGTTGCAGCCGTTTGTGCTGTGATTGAATAATACCGTTGTAAAGATAACCACAATATTCAAGTACTGGGAGGATCGTCTGCTTATATACAAGTATTGCAGTAGCTGTGGACATTCTTCTTCGCATTTGACCTAGTATTTTACATCTGTTTGCGGCTGAACTTACATTTTTACTAATGGTATATTCCATGGACAGGTTATTATCTATTATGATGCCAAGGTATTCATACTTATTACAGACACTCAACAATGTGTTTCCCATTCTAATGTTGGGTTCATATCCATCAGTCCTTTTCACATTAAACACTTCGACCTTGGTTTTTTCAGTATTAATGCAGAGACTGCTTTTGCTAAACCAGTTAAATGCATTTGTGGCGTCAATTTGCAGTTTTCTCTCCGCAGCTTCAGCTTTTTGGGCGCTCATAAAGAAGACAACATCGTCAGCATACATGATAATTTTGCCGCCAGCGATATTCGCACGAGGATCTCGTGCATATAAGGGCCGTTATTCGCACGAGGAAACGGGGAGATAGGCGACATGGCGAGAGAGGTGACATGTACAAGGACATGGCGAGAGAGGTGACATACACGAGGACATGGCGAGGGAGGCGACATGATGAGAGAGGCGACATGATGAGAGAGGCGACATGCACTAGTATATAATGCATATTTTTAAATATGTCAGAAGGCGACACTGTGGTACAGTGGTGAGCGTGTGTGCCTACCATGCGTCAGGCCAGGGTTCAATTCCGGGGGGGGGGTGACTTTTTAAAAAAGATTTTAGTACAGATGTGACGACGAGATAGGCTACGTGACGACGAGAGAGGCGACGGGACGACGAGAGAGGCGACGGGACGACGAGAGAGGCGACGGGACGACGAGAGAGGCGACGGGACGACGAGAGAGGCGACATGGTGCAGTGGCGGATCCAGGTGGGGCCCAGACCTGGCCAACCTGGAGTGACTGTCTGCTTCCTGCGAGCGAAGCAGGCAAATTAGGGGGCTTTGGGGGGCATGCCCCCTGGACAATTTTGATGGTCTGGATGTGAAATGTTGCATTCTCATGCATTTTAGGATGCAATATTTCAAGACTCAGCCCACTCCCCCCCCTCCAAGTCATGTTATATAAGGGGCGATCCATTAAGTATGTCACGCCCAAAGGGGTGGGGGTCTTTTTTTCTGTGACAAAGTGTGACAAGGGGGTGGAGGGGGGTGTATAGGATTGTGTGACGTCACACTTTCAGATTTTTTTAAAACCATATATTAAATAAATGCTGCACTGCCAAGGGTTTGCTTTTCACCAGAATCCCTTCACCAAGTATCACTTTTCACCAGAAAACAATCAGTCAGACCCTTATTCTACAGAACTGCCTTTATCCTACAAAAATATCCCTGGTGCCTTAACTCATTTCTCACCAGGTCTAACCCAGAGGCATAGGGCCTACAGGTATGCTGTAGGATTAAGTTTATTTGATTTCCTTATGAAATCCAAAATGACCACCAGGATGGCTCCCAAAATCTCAGGTTTATCAGATTTCCTTGTGAAGTATATGAAAATAAGGGTTGTCTGGGTGTAGTACACTTTTTAGGCCTGACTGATAGCCCTTGTCTTACAAATCCTCCCTTATATAGGTTTTTGTAGGATAAGGGCAATTTTGTAGGATAAGGGCTTAACACGCCTCTCTCGCCGTTCCTCGTGTAGGTCGCCTCTCTCGCCATTCCTCGTGTAGGTCGCCTCTCTCGCCGTCGCCTCTCTCGCCGTCGCCTCTCTCGCCGTCGCCTCTCTCGCCGTCGCCTCTCTCGCCGGTTCCTCGTGCGAATAACGGCCGCTATTCGCACGAGCTCCTCGTGCGAATAGCGGCCGTTATTCGCACGAGCTCCTCGTGCGGATATCATCGGCCTAATTTTGCAGTATTCTAGGACGTCAGGTAGGGCATTTACAAAACAAATAAATAGGAGGGGGCCTAAAATGGACCCCTGGGGGACGCCGAATTTTACAGGTAGTAAGGTAGATGAGGAGCCATTACAGACAACCCGTTGGGTTCTATTGCCTAAATATGCGAAGAGCCAGTCCGTGAGCATTGGGGGTATATCTAAGTATTTCATGCGGCTAATTAATTCAAAATGGTGGATGCTATCAAAAGCCTTCCGCACGTCCAGGAAACAGGCCATCAGGGTTTCATCTCTGTCTTTGGATTGGTAGACCAGGTTAACAAACTTGAACACAGCATCATTTGTTCCCCTGGACGCGCGAAAGCCATATTGTGAATTATGTAATTTTTTACTATTTTTTAAGTTAGTGTAGATTTTTTCATATACGATACGCTCCATAATTTTGCTAGGGACCGGTAGGAGTGAGATAGGGCGCCAGTTCCCTATATTTCTCAAGTCACCGGATTTAGGCAGTGGTACTACTTTCGCAGATGCCCATTTCAGTGGGAATGCGACGGTTTGGAGGCTGAGCGTGATGATGGATAGTAATTCTGGTGCAAGTACCAGTAGGGCATCCTTCATCACCGAGGTCTGTATATTGTCTATGCCACTGGATTTGTGGACTTCAATAGATTTTACAAGCTTTAGTACACTTTCATAAGAGACACCAGTTACAGCATCCTCACTGAAGGTGTGGGTCTTACTCCCAGTGGGCACAAAATTTAGTTCAACATTGAATCAATATTGATTAAACATCGAATCAACATTGACAACCAGCTATCAATGTTAAATCAATGTTGTGTGCCCACTGGGCTGCCGGGACTGTTACATTCAGAGACTTTAGGGGCGCCCCCTAGAGTGTCAAAGAGCTTTTCCCCTATTCCCGAGAAGAAAGCATTAATGTACCCTGGTACATCATTGCCCTTGACCTCCTGACCATTATCATGGTGATCTAGTACAATGTCCGGCTTGTTATCCCCGGTTTTACCAAGTAGGAGGTTTAATTCACGCCAGAATTTCGTAGGATGAGAAGCCAAATCGGTTAGTTTTCTTCTGATATGCGCGTTTTAAGGTTAATGTCCCTACGGACCTGCTGTGCACATTCTAGGAGATCAGGATTATGCTCCCCGTCTCTAATGTATTCCAGAATGTATTGATCCCGTTCATGAATTAACTCAAATATGTCCCTAGTCATCCAGGGTTTGTTTCGGTCCTTAAAGGACATATCCTTAATGGGACAGTGGATGTCTAGGTATTCAATTATATGTGACTGTAATATGGACCACCTAACATCAACATCATTGCTTGCATAGAAAGCTGACAGGTCAACATGTAGCAGAGCGGCCCCTCATCTTTACCACGGTATAGACTTCTTTTGGCTTCGTTTTTATAGCATAGGTGGGGACATGGTCACTCACAAACAGTGGGAGCGTACCATTATACATGACAATATCACAATCAGTCGATATGAGATCTATACATATGCCTCCGTTGCCATTTGGGTGGGGACGGGTTACATGGTAGATTTGATCATGAAGATTTAGGTCATTCATGGCCTTGGTGTATGACTTTGTTTTAGCATCATTGGGCTGGAATAGGTCTATGTTGATGTCACCTATTAGCCAGCGTTCCCGCCCCTCCAGTATTGGGTCCTGACAAATTTCTTTGATGGACTCAATGCACTTGACATAGCTTCCACTGGGTGGGTGATACGCATGGATGAAGGTGGTGAGACGGTGTTTATCTTTAGTAAAGTTTACAACAATAGATTCTATGTCCTCGTTAGATCGCTTCAGGGGAGTGAGTAGGCTGCAAAAGGGGGCCATACTGTTACATATGTAAATAAGGAGGCCTCCACCGGTTTTATTCACTACCCTGTCATAGCGGAAAAATTGGTGACCCGCTATGTGTAGTTTATTATCCCGGAAGCCTTCAACTAACCAACTTTCACTGATCGCAAGTACATCAAATAATTTCACAAGTTTGGACAATTCTCCAAACTTAAGATTTTGACTACGTATATTATAGTGGCCTATTTTTAGGCCCTTTAGTAGGACAAAGTCCTCATATGTGGTGGTCATTTTAAGGTATGATTATCCTTACTATATAGGCAGTGACCAGGGCGGGGGTATATGTGTGCTGAGGGACAGTGATATATAATCGACGAGAGTGGCAGTACAGGGGCTGCACGTACGTGTAAGGTGGGAAGGGGGTAGTGTGACGAGCACCAATCCCCTATATGAGCAGAGTGTGTCGCGGTAGAGCGTGGCCTTGTACTAAAGTGGAATAAATCTGGGCTTGAGCTTGGCACTTCGAAACTGGGCTGACCCATCTAGGCTCCCCACTATAGCCCTGGACAAAAAGGACCATAACCCAGATATGTGTTTGCCCAAGTAAAAACACATATGGGCCAACCTAAGCAATGTTGACTGGGCTATTACACTTTGCCCACATATTGCCATGATCCATGGATGCAACCTTGGTGAGTAAATTCTGCATTGGTGAGTACAGGCTGCATTCATGTATTACCGCATTGGACCTAAGGCCACTCAAAATAATAAAATGGTTTCTCATCACCGCGTGCATCTTAAAAATCTTTTTGCCAGATTTAAATGAAAAACCTCATCAAAATGGACAAAATTGGTCATATTTGGTATCAAATTAAAGCTAGTAATGCCAGCAATGCAGTGGTATAGTCTAAGTAACTAACATTTTCTGCAATTCTTAAGATCAATTAATTCTTAACCAATAAAATGTGAATTTGGCCAAAGAAACTCGTAAATCATATAAATTTTGATCTGCGAGTAAAAATAAAATTTAAAAAATCCTCTCTCGTCAGATTTCTCAGACCTTGGTGATGAGAAACCACTATTTTTTGAGTGGCCTAATAAGCGCCCCCCCCCCCTTTTTCAGTTTTTTTCCAGATTATTTTAATGTCTTCCTCCAATTTTGTTGCTGTTTTTCACACCTGTGTGTGACATGGAGCAGTTCACACCTGTGCAGGTGTTTAGGCAAGGTCAAGTGTGAAGTAATAAGGGTGTGTAGAAAGCTTGCAGAGGCCATTGAGGTGGGCCAGTAATCTGTATATGACATCCATGGGGGGCGCTTATTAGAATGAATATTTGTGGCTGATTTTTTCACTCAAAATAGGTCTTAAGCGCCCAGGGCGCATATTACGTCGAATATGGTACGTCATGAATCGTGCTGATTCTCTAGGGCTGAGGCATTCATCGGCATGATGCACCAATGTAGTGCCAGTGAGTTACTCACAGTACACAAAAAATACAAATAATAGATAGGTCCCTGTAATATTCTTTTATGTCACTCTCCTTAAGCACAACCAACTAGAAGTCCATCACTTCAAATTTAATGGTTCCTGTATTGTTTAAACTTCCTACAGTAATCTGTATTGTTAGCTAACTCTGGATAGAATTTACATATTCAATTTCAGATGTGATAGGTAGACCTAGCTTAAATTCAGCCAGTCATTATCTCACTGATGAGACCCAGTTCACAAATTTATTTCTTCAAACTCACGACAAGTTGGAATTTTGCAGGTTTCAGCAGGAAGATAAGAATCTTCTGTTTCACACCACGGTCCGGAATCGTTATCATTTGATGCCGCACAGTAGTTCTGCAGATCAGAGAGACTAGTCTTGGTGTTCATATTCCGCGTCTCAGGCAATGTCACAGTATTTCCCACAGTGAGTGTGTCCCAACGCTGACAAGCATCACCATCCACCTGGGGGGTGTTACAGAAAACAGTGATGATTTAAAAGCATAAAAAAGTGTTACAGAATAAATTTTTATGCATTATTTTTCATTATAGGTGTTACAGGAAAAAAAATAACTACAAAGGCGGAGTAAGAAAATTGCGTAAATCAGCCAAATTTCGAGGCATAAGCATAATTTTGAAGATATTAACGTAAATTATTTAGTATTCACAATATAGTATTAGTGTAATTTGTTAAATATTAGCGTCATTTATTAAAAATCGTTAAGCATTAGCGTAAGTTCAAATGAAGTGATATGGCCCAGTATGGAGTGACATAGCATACAATATGTCAGTCTGATATTTGTAACCTAGCATTATAATATAACTATCATGTTGGTGATATAAATTGTTCTAGGTGACTCTAATTAAGGTAGCTTTCATTACAAGCAAGTCTCAGCTGGTCTTGTGTGTAAACATAGGAGGACTTGTTGTTTGTATTGAATCTGCCATACCACATCATATATATAGGTAGTTCAGTTCCCTTTATATGCATATTCATAAAGGGTCACTTCATTTGTACCTCAGATGATTGTATAACCCTTTCAATTCCTTCTTACAATCTGCCATCTATTTTGGCAAGTGATTCTTAATATACATGTGCAATACAAGACTCCAATTCCAACAATTATTTATAATCTGGTGGGGTTTAGTGTTGAAAAATGACATCAGGTGGCACTACTGAGTGGGCTCATACTTGAAAGGGTTCCATTGCTGATCTTACCAACAGAGTCTACTATTACTTGGTGTAACACTACAGATGGCGTTGCCTTGTTGATGTAATTAAGTACTGGATAGAATGCTGGAAGAATTCTGTTTTTTCTGATCTATATCTTTGAATTTAGCACAGTTAAAAGTCACAAATTAGATTGTGACCTTACCAGAACACTGCACTAAAGAGACCCTTCATAAATATGCAGAAAGTGAACTATCTATATATCTGAGGTTGTATGGCAGCTTTAACTGAATAACATGTGTCTGTATTACTGTGTTTCTATCTAGAACTGTTAGTTCTACACACCGTCTCATTCAATGCTCCCAGGTAGAGGAATCCTCTGTGGGTCTGCAGGCAGTCACTCCTCTTTCCAATGTCTGATATCATGTGAAATGATCATTTAAATTAGTTATAAAATCATTTTAGTAGCATACATTGAGTGTGCATCTCTCATCTCTGAGGTATAGTATTGATACATCAATAATTAGCCTTAGGCTATAGTGAAGGATTGCAGTCTATTTGGGTTATATAGAACAAAATATATCTACAAGATCATGAAGGTGCCTCTACATGGGTACCCACAATTTTGACCATGTCGCCGTGTCGACTTTTTAGCAGAAGGACCGTTACATCTTGTCAATTTTTAGGTATATAAGAACATAGAGAAAAATCCCTATGGGTCGATTTTTATCCCTAATTTTCCTGGGTACGTCGATTTTTAAAAGGGCCTAAAAGGGCAGTGTCGCCGTGTCGCCCCTGTCGGTTTTTATCCATGTAGAGGCACATGAAAGGTTCCCCCTCTGGTATGACATTTTACTATATGCAAAGCTATAATGCCTGTAAACAATGAACTTACTGAAAGCAAATCTTTTAATGGGGCACTGCTGTGTAGTTGAACCTGCCAATAGGACTTCAGCATTTGCCTCTGCATCCCATGGACTAGCTGATGCTGAGTTCCAAGTACCCCATTGCATTGCTTAGAGAACAGACATAATACTGTGCATTAAAAACCTGGGGAATATTATATGTGTATGTTTCCCTCTTAGTTATAATATGGCTAATACTTTAATCGGTGCAAAACATGTTACTGTGCAGGCATCTTGTGAGTAAAACTTACTAAGTCAAGTATAAGGTTGGTGATCAACTCTTCCCCAGCTAATGTGAAACATGTTAAAAACGTTTGAAAAAAATGTTTATTTATAGGTTTGTATGAAAAATGTTGTCTTCCAAATGTTTGTAAATGTTCGAAAAAGGTGTTTTTATTATAGCCGGGCCTTCTTGGCTACACATAGGCCTATGGTATAAATCATTTGGCTATATGCTGAGTCATATAGGCTCTAAAAACTCTACATTACCCAAACACTGTACACTCACCTGACACTTTGGGTATGTCGCAGATGACACCTTTCAGTTCATCACAATCCGGGGTAGAATTCCACGTTCCATCAGGGAGCAGAGCGGCACACTGGTCTCCGAGTTGCGGCTTGCCTGCCACCCAAGGCGCATGATTAGTCTTACCATTGTGCCATCTATATGGGTCTTGTCCTCGCCATTTCCAAAGTATTTTGAGGTGCAACCCAATCCAAATTTCATGTCCAAGTCTGAAATATTACATTTGAAAATTACAGGTGTAATAGATTCCACTCTGACTGTATATACTAGAAAACTACCAGCAGTGCTTGCACTCCTCACCAGGCGGCGCACAATATATTACGTCATATTATCGCCCAATGTCGTCGGGCAGCGGTAGTGCTAAGCCAATGGGGCGTCTCAGTCTTTTGGGTATGGAAGCTTTAATATGGATCTCAGCAACTAACCAAACATATGTACATGGTCGGGAGAGCTATTGCCAACGAGTTATATGCATTTGAGTTCATTCCGAGATAGATGCGAGTCTAACTGATACTGTAGCAAGGGTGAATGATTGGGGAATTGCCCAGCAGGAGACCCTTATGTTAGGGTTGGTGCGCGATTTTGGCCTGCTTCCTGATGCTGTTAGATAAGTAGTATACAGGTTGAGGACAGAACCACTTTTCTAGTACGCCCTAAATGAGGTGTACTTGTCCTCACCATCTAGGGCGTACTAGTATAATGGCCTGCTCACCTGCATCAGTGTATATGAGTATTTACACAAGATTTCTCTTATACTCTTATTATACTATATATCATGTATGGTACCATTAAAAAGAGGACATTTCAAGCTATACACTAGCCGATTTACAATTTACAATGATTTACATTTATTCAGATATAATGCATTGAAAATGCCACACCCCTAAAATCCTCCCATAAAGCCCGGCAAAATCCATTTCCGAATTTTCTGTTAGTTTTGCTGATAAAAAAAAACATACAGAGTAGTAGCATAGACATTGATCTATCACACTGCGTTTTGGTTTTATCTCCTAATGGAATGGTAAGATCACAAATAGAGAAAAACATGAGAAAATATGGGATTTTCTCCCAAACCCATACCCTAACCCAGTGGGCACAGAACATTGAATCAACATTGATAAACAGTTGTCAATGTTGAATCAATGTTGATTCAACATTGATTCAACATTGACCTGAATTTTGTGCCCACTGGGAAGTGTTGGTATAGATAATCCCCATTGTTCTGTGATTACACTGAGTGGGCTGCAGACAATACCATGGGCTAATGGTCATGGTCTAATGATCACCATTTAAATGGTATGCCCCAGAACTATGCGCCGTACCAGAATACTGGTATGGTCTAAGACACAGGACTGTACCACAGTAATAGTGCATACCAAAAATCACTTCCTGTCCCTTACCTGGTATAGGGAGTATTGCAGGCATTTTATAAGATAAGGTAATATAAGTATACTGAATGTCTCATTCAACTACACAAAGATCAGTCATCAGGGTTGTTGAAATAACAAATTCATAAGGCCACTCAAAAAAAGTAGTTTTTTATCACTGTGCACATCATAAAAATCTTCTTTTTTTTCTTTTTTTACATTTTTGATGAAAAATACGTTAAAATTTAATCAACATTGACTGCTTTTTGTCATTGTTTTTGGGCCCAGTGGAATCAAACCTGGAGGTTTGACAAATGGCATGGATCATTATTAATGAACAATGTTTACCATTGCTGAAATCATATTACATGTATACACATGTATGTACAAAGATAATGCAAAGTGTTACTTACCCAACTGAATACACAGCAGTTTGCTCTCCAGCGTTGGCAATATGTACGAGGTACGCAACCTCAGCCTCACAGTGCTCTCTGGCTGAGCTGACGGTCTTGGCCAGCCTGATGTATTTGTAGCACTTCTCCCCTGATGTGGTATAACCTTTGCCACATCCCACTGTCATTTAAAACAGAAAGAGAGATATGCAGTCATTCAATTTATAATGTTTTTAGACATCCCCCCAAGATGGGTGCATCTTTGTTTGGATGAGGCCTGTTTTATTGTTCAGTAGGGGTCGTCTAGTTTTGCGCTCTTTAGTTTTATTGCATGGACCACCAATTTACAAGTATAAGGTACAGTCAATTGGAATGACGCACCCAGGTTCGGTCCGTATGGGCCCTGTGGACCTGCTGACCAGCCTTCGGCTGTGTTGGTTTTAAAACTATATAATCATATCAATGACGCATTCACCAAATCTTTATTGAGATAACAGTTTAGGTTGAGGATGTATCTGTCGTAATTCCAATTCAAGTTTCACAGCTTACCGGTGGGTTTTTCTCGTTCACACACAAACTGTTTGAGAGCCTCACTCTGATTGGTGAACGCCCATGCTCCATCACGTTGCATGTAAACACTATCGTGTCCCAGGGTAAGGTCTGGGTCGGCTGCAGCATTGGAGTAGTCACCGCCATCCCAGTATCTCCAGGTACCGTGCCATGTCCACTTTTGCAAATGGAACGTAAATCCGAGCCATACCTCAGAGCTTCTGTAGAAAGGCAGAATTGGAAAAACACATCAACATAGACAAAGGAATTCAATTTTTTCCAATTCATTGAAGTTGGACGGATTTGATATTGAGTTTTAGTTTGAATAGATCATATTCTTCTTTGTTCTCAACAAAGATTTCAGAGCTTATAGAGTGTATCACCCCGGTGATACATGTATAATCAAGAGGTGGGCATGGCAGTTTTCTCCGGTCGTTCGCGAGCCGTGGTTCCCCGTTCCCCCTGGAGGTGGCGCGCTGTACGCCTCTGGCCGTAGTACGGCCGCTGGCCGTAAGACGGCGCCCCGGGCCTTTGCCGTAGATACTTCTTTCTGTTGTTATAACGCTATATAAGGCCACATAGCCGTACGGCCGTCAGTCGCCCACCTCCAGCCGTAGAAGACACACCCCCTGTGCTGTCTCTACCTGTATTTTAGGATTTTTGGCGAATTTTTAGGAATTTTCCAAAAATTAATTTTCAATGTTAGAATATTTATGAATATTTATAGAATATTTGTGAGATATCTGTGATTGTATTTATTGATTGTTACTATTTATGGTTATTTATTGTGAGACACACTGCGTTGTGTTGATTATTCCCACATAAAGTGGTTCTGTAAACTGCAGTATATAAATATGATACTTCAGTAATAAAGTAAGGGCTAATTGTACGGTGCATGCCCGGCACCTATATTCCTCCAAACCTGTGTTCACTATCCTTCCTCATATTATTATTAATAATTAATTACCTATGGAATTATAATAGCTACCGGTAATTATATTATACGCTTCTCGACAACTGCAATAATTAATATAATAATGTTATTTAATTATGTTAGCTACCGGGACTTATATGGAAGTAAATTTAGAAAAATGCTAGAATATACACATTTTGGATTTTCAAATAGTTACAACTTGATGGAATAGAGTACATGTATCTCATGTGGTCAATACACTCACAAAGGTTAAGCATACTGCACCAATACATCATGACAACAAAATCATATGAGATCTTAATTAGGCAACAGCCAGCCCTGAAGCAGTAAAAAGCCTTTATATGTTTCTTTGAAATACATAAAGATAAGATTTCTTTCTTCATAAATAAACGTCATCCTCAAGTTACAATAGCGCCCCCCCCCCCCCCACCCAACAACATACTGTTAAAGTCAGTGTTACAGTTACCAGTATAGGATAGAAATGCCTCTCCTTGAGGAGCAACAGAACATCAGCTTAAAGGGGATGCATTCTCTTGACCACGCACACCAGAGCTGCACACATAGGCTCATAGAAGGGAGCACACATACAGGGTACCTGTGCTTACCACAGACAGACAGGCAGTATAGCAGTCATTGGCAGAGGCTCAAACACAATATTACATTGAATAATAATGGTTTCAAACAGAGGCATGTTATTATCTGGTTGATCTAGTGCATTGTATACATTGTAAACCTCAAATGAAGTTATTATTTTCTAGTGATGGAATTATTATTTAAATCAATCTCTTAAACTTGCCTATTCTGAGAATAATTACTTCTTTAGAAATCTCACTTTTGTGGAAAAATGAATACTGCTTCATGTGATTTTGATTTTTCTACCTTGTGCACAAGTATATTGTTGTTCTATATCTCAAACATAAAGCATATTTAGTGGTTTGATCTTTTTTATTTTTAATGAATTATAAAGAAAGTTTGTTTTCTCCCTGCGATTATTGGACGTTGAGGTTAAGAATAATAACCTTTTCCCATAAATATCTTTATATCAATGTTTCATTAAAAGTACTGATATATATATATATATATATATATATATATATATATATATATATATATATATATATATATATATATATGATTTGTATACATATGAGGCTTAGACCCAAATGTGCACATCATAAATTTGTATGTTATAGTAATTTCAATAATGCATGTACAACCAAAGTGCTGCAACCCTGGAAAAATCTAGTGGTGGGAAGTAAAGAGGATGCATCCCCTTTAAGTACCAAATTTGTTGGGACTTCCCGTAGGTTATTTTTAGGTTATGAGCTCCTGCTGTGGTGCAGTGAGCTGCTATTGGCTGTCCATGACATCACCGTTAGGGACGTCATGGAGAGTACGGAATACAGACGTCATTCCCGGTACAGGGTAGTCACTTTACAGATAGTAATGTTGAATCACAACAGAGTATTCATATTCCTAGAAATGTTTGTGCAGGAAGGGAAAATAAGGTATAGTATAGTAAACGATAACAGGATGAAAATAGGAGTCATAGATAGTAGAAACTGGTATGTAACATCACTTACATCGCAGGAAGAAGGTCTTGGTCCCATTTACTGTAGATACGCAGCATTATGCCTCCCTCGGCCGCGCACTTTGCCTTGGCAGCGTCATAGGTGAGTGCTTCTGTGTAGAGCACCCGACACATGTCAGCCGAGTGAGGCGAGGCGGCGCCATGTGCACATCCAACTGGAAACCAGAATGGTGTATGACAAGTTGTTTTTAAATGCAGGATTTAAACACTGTTATAATGTAGTTCATCTCACGATGGCCAGTTTTCATTCATACAAATGAATTATTATGTATACCGTACCATTGCGAAAGAGTGCTGGCTTCAAAAAGATACTGGAACTATATAAGTGCCGGGGGTGAAGCGGTCTTGAAATGTTAGTTAAGCACTAAAATGGGATCTCATATAAGCACCTGTCTTCGGTTTAGAGGACCGCCAAGTTGAAGAGCGCCACAGTTCTAAATCGCAATGGTATGGTAGGCTCTATCAAGCTTGTTGAAGGTCCACAAATTTACTCCACAAAGGCAGAAACATTCCCAATTTGACTATAGACAAATCTAGAAGAGAATATCTAGCATTAAATGTCTAAGCCCTGCAACTGCTTACTCTAGTCCTAATCTTTTTATATTCAATATTAGAAAACAAACTTGAAATTGAGCATTGTTGATTACCCGGGAGTGAAACACCAATTGTTGGTTGTATGAAGTACAGCGTCGTGTCGGTGGGAAACATGACAGTACCGGTTCCTACCTGGCTGATACTCAGTGAACGAGGCTGAAATACAACATGGAGTTAAGGACTGATCATTAGTAAATAGGGGGATGGGTAGATGAAAAATGCTCTTTGGGGGAGCAAAACAATCTCATCTGTTTTTAGCGAAAATACCTGCATATTACTTTGCACAAAAGGGCGAGTACTGTGAAAGTACTTATTTTCACCGGTCTAAATTTTCGGCGATGAGTGAAAATCGGAAAATTCGCGGGTATTTATTCCATACTTAAGCATATAAAAATTTCACAGATTTTCCATTTCCGTGAAAATTGCAAAAATATGTACTGTAAATTCTCGCGTATAAGCCTAACTCGCGTATAAGCCGCACCCCTAACTCTGACAAATTATATAAGCCGCAGAGGGGGTCTGAATATTGCGATTTTGGTACTGTAGTATACTAATAAAAACTCTCGTATAAGCCGCACCCTATATAGGCATGTTTGGTATCAAAAGAAAGCTGAGTCTGACTCGCGTACAAGCCGCGGCTTCTACGCGAGAATTTACGGGGTACCAAGCGAAATAAAGTACTTTCACAGTATGTGCTCGATTTTCAACTTTCTTGGGAGGGGGGGTTAGAAATGTGCGTCTGGGGTCCAGCACAGAATTTCTCTACCTCCTCCCAACCTGGTTAAAAAAGGATTACTCCCTAATGTTCATGCCTGTTTGCCACTATGACAGTGAACTATAAGAATAGGTTAAACAGTGGTCATGTTTTAACAATGTGGGGAGGGGGAGATTAGCACATTTGTAGAACCAAATGAATTTGGACCCTTTGAGGAAGGGGGACAAGAAAGGTTTGGGCTCCTATTGAAAAAATTTGCAACAAAATCAATGTGCTACTATAACTAGTAGGGCAAGGGCCCTGTGGTGGGCCAGTCTACGTGAAAAAGATTTCGCCCTGCAGGATATTCGGTCCTGTAGATTTTTTATTTTGCAGGACCAGCTTAATTTTTGCAGGCCCCGATACCTGAGGGCAATTTTCATATCTCATAACACAATTTATATGGCAAGAATCTACATTGAATGAATACTTTCCTGTATATTTCTATTGAAACTTTGTAATATGTACAATGTTGAGTTATGTTATTCAAAATGTTTGTGCAAAATGCTTTTCTCTCTAGAAACCTTTATAATGGCCTGATTAACAAGCCGTAAAAAATGAGATGTAGCCAAACATCGGGCCAGTCATTTGGACCGGCAGTAAGACCAGATCAGCCAGTTCAGCAGACTTTTTACCGGCTATAGCCGGTGTCCGGCACGTTTTCACGGAAACTGGAGTGGGCCACAATAGATTCTATGTTGATAACAAATGTACGAATCGTCATTTTGGAAAACACGGTTAATTCCACCAAATAAGTTATGACCATCAATATTCAAGAGCAGCATGAACAATGAACTGAAGTTGTACGCGTCATTTAATAGACAACAGTTTAAGTGCTCATTGCCATTCTGGCGCGGTCATACTTTGTGAATGGGTCATGAATGTTTCAACACTAGTGCTTGAGATGCAGTGGTGGATTTAATCATTCATAAGGAAAGTATTGATATATCATAAATCAGGGTGGGATCCGAGGTAAACAGCTTTTTATGGTACATTCCCTGGTAAACAACAAACAGGAGGGTAAATACTTTTTCCCTAGATAATGGACAAATTAGAGGAGGTTTTTATTACATACACTGTAAAAATTATCCCGTAAATTTCGTTGAATCACTCGAATGCCAGACTTTCATTGTTTTTACGGTCACCATATTTTGCTTTCTCCGTAAATTTATGGGCCTTTCCTATTGTTTTTTATGTGATTCATCATTATCATGATTCTGTGCTGATCATTGACATTTGATGATGATTATCATTGTTTCTTGATTCCAGGCCTGTAAATATTAGGCTATGAGAAGCATAATGGAATGCGTAAAGTATTTCGACACTTCTTGGAGGGAGTCTTAAAAAATTCACCTGTTTCGAGTGAAAAAAGTCGCGCGTTGCTATGCTTCAAAGGGCCCGCTTGTGCACGGCAGCACAAATAAGAGGTGATCCCCTAGTGTGGACTCACTGACCTACAGTGAGAGTGGTTTTGGTGACAATGACGCTGACTTTTCTGAGTGTGCACTATAGTCTGTATCTGTGATTATACCACAGTACTCTCTCGTGGTTGAGTTCTGTCAACATTTCAGCTGGTGCTTTTAGTCACCAATTACCCTATTCCCCCGTGTATGAGGCTGTCCTGTGTATATGCCTGCCCCATTTATAAGACTGCCCTGTGTATAAGCCTGCCCCGTGTATAAGCCTGTCCCATTTATAAGACTGCCCCGTGTATAGGCCAGGCCCACGTTTAAGTCTGGCCCATTGATAAGCCTCTTCCATGTATAAGCCTGTCCCGTTTATAAGCCTGCCCTGTGTATAAGCCTGCCTCATGTATAAGACTGTCCCATGTTTAAGACTGCCCCGTTTATAAGACTGCCCTGTGTATAAGCCTGCCCCGTGTATAAGCCTGCCCCGTGTATAAGCCTGCCCTGTGTATAAGCCTGCCCCTTGTATAAGACTGTCCCGTGTATGAGCCTGTCCCGTTTATAAGCCTGCCCCATGTATAAGACTATCCCGTTTATAAGCCTGCCCTGTGTATAAGCCTGCCCCGTGTATAAGCCTGCCCCGTTTATAAGCCTGCCCTGTGTATAAGCCTGCCCCGTGTATAAGCCTGCCCCGTGTATAAGCCTGCCCCATGTATAAGACTGTCCCGTTTATAAGCCTGCCCCGTGTGTAAGACTGCCCTGTGTATAAGCCTGAGGAAAGGGCTATTTTGTGTTGTATAAGCCTGCTCGTGTACAAGCCTGGGGATGTAATACACTTCAATAAAAATCACATATTGGGCCATAACTCCACTTCATCTCTGAATTCCTAATACATTTATCATAATGCCTACCTCCATTTTAAAGAGATATAACGCATTTATTGGAAAGTACATTATTAGAAATATTGAAACAAATATGTAAGAATGATACCAGACTGCCCCGTGTATAAGCCTGGTAAGTTTGCCACTTTGTGCTTGTTTAAGCTACAGGGGAAATACTGAATGGGTATTGATTTATACATGCATCTCAAATGAAATTAAAATAATGGAACTATTTATTTACCTTGAATATTAAAATAATTTCTGACATCTGAAATCTATTAGAAAAACTTAAGATACAGCATTTTGCAACTTACTAATTTAGCACTTACCACATATTCGCCTCCTACCTCCATCACCCTGAAGGCATCGGACTTCAGTATGGTGGTGAGATCCCTCTCCTCATCAATAGTGCACGGCGCAAGACGCTGTCTCCCATACAGATGACATGGCTTCAACTCAGTCTGCCATGAGTGAGAAAAGTGTTGATTATAGTTAAGACCGGGAATCTCATTAACATCAAATACAATAGTTGACAATAACACTCTCAGAGATCACAGGTTTACAGTGATCATTAATCTATGATAAACACAACCACAGAACATTTAGGGGGGGGCTCCAATGTTATCAGTTAAACTTCTCTTCTTTTGTGGCTTCGCCAAATTCTCCAATCTGGACTATACTTAAAGCAGCGGCTGTGGGGCAGATCAAAGGCTCTATAACAGAAACAGCAAACCAAGGACATATTCCTAGCATCCGTTATATTGCCCATGGGTTTGGGCAGCTAGAATCCATTGTAGTGGGATCAACGAGCTCACAAAAAGAAAGTAGAACAAAATGTGGATCATTTAAGGATTTGTGAATTGAGTGCACTTTTGTATAAACAGAATGGTCTTGAAAGCATACATAAAAATGAAAATCCCATCAGCAAAGGTTTATGTCATTGACCCCTTGAGAAATCATTAAGCTTATAAGATTTTAGGGACAGAATGGTTCTTAAATGAGCTATGCTTGTTTTCGACATGATGACCAGATAAGACACCAGTACAGTAAACCTTCGCGTATAAGCCTAACTCGCGTATAAGCCGCACCCCGAGTTTGTGCCGTTGCTATAAGCCGCATCAGAGATCTGAGTATGGTGACATTTAGTACTGTACCATAGTAACAAAAACTCGCGTATAAGCCGCACCCTGACCCTGGGCCGAAGCTATAAGCCGCACCGCCGATCTGACTCGCGTACTAGCCGCGGCTTATACGCGAGGTTTTACGGTACTGGAAGCTGCTATACCACCTGCCAGGACGATTTCCACCTATGATACTTAGTTATTGTCTCTGCTTTTACACTGTTCTTAGTAACAGGAGATTACCTTAAGTATATACACCATAGAGGTCGGACATGAACTCTTTGGTCTTGTCTGAGCGGGAACAGAGGGCTGCCATGTACTAGACATGCCTCTTTGCCCATGTGCAGGCATATATTATCATACCAACTCATAACAGATCGCAAGAGTCCAATTGCCAATGTAATAAACAACAGATCTGTTTGGCGAGTAACCATATACTGCTTGTCCCTGGCATGTTTGAGCCCTATGTCTGGGGTTTTGTTGACACCAGCAGGCCATCAACACTTCCATTGCTTGTTGTGGTCATGTGACCTCCTACTCCACACTGGGATCATTAGCATATATAGGCCCTAGTGTTACCCGGTGGGTGCCTGAATAGAATGCTGGAAGCAAACTAAATATCCAAGTTCCTTTTGTTTGATTTCGCAGGGTTAAACCTCATTGATTTCTAAGAAATTCATGTGTATATGCAAAGAATGGAAAATCTATATATCCAGGCTGATAAGAGGAGCCTTGGTGACTCCCTAGCGGACCTAAGTTAGTCACCTAGGCTCACCCAAGAGAGTCACATAAGGACCTGGGCTCCCCTAAAGAGGGGAGTCATTCTGGAGGCAACCCTGATTCCCTTTTGACACTGTTTCCTTTCTCTGTGTATGCGACTGATACCTGAATGGTCATCATGAACGTCCAATGTAATGTTAGCGAACTTATTGACAGCACTGCATTAGGGAGCGTTCATTATTTATGGCAGGGGGGGGGCGGGCGTTTGGCAAAACAAATACGTCAAAAAGAAAAGACCCCCCCCCCCTCTGAATGGGTCAAAAAAAAAAGACCCCCCCCCCCTCCGAATGGGTCAAAAAAAAAAGACCCCCCCCTCCGAATAGGTTGAAAAAAAATGACCCCCCCCCTCACCATAGACGTTTATAAATACTTAATAATGGCATCAACGACATACAAAGTCCACATAGTCCTATACTATAACCTATTATAGCATGTGCTTAACCATTATTTGAGGGAGTGGTTATAGGGCATAACAATTTGGTGAATATATTTATGTGGAGAGCGCACATTTTTCTGTTTCCGTGGCACGTTTGATATTTTTGCTAAAAATTGGTGTGATTATTTTGGTCCCCACCTACAAGTCCTGCTAATACTGTTTGGTAGAAGTACCATGAAATGGCCCAGCTCAAGGGCCGCGGAAGGTGGATAAAGTTGGGGGACCCAGCTCCCAAAGCCAGCTGATGAGTGTTGGTTAGAGGGAGAAACAAATGGTTGTTTTGGTGCCACAAGCCCCAGGAAAATTTGGGAATTTGACCTTTATATTAGTGTATTCAGAGTGGTCTGAAGTCTACCATATGATCCTGGGAAATTTTGTAATTTTACATTGAAATTGATGTGTTCTGAGGGACTTCGAGCTTGTCTTTCAAGAAAGTTTTAGGAATTTTACCTCGAGATTGGTGTATTCTTGGGTACTCTGAGTCTAGAATGTTCATGTTTCCCAAAAAGATTGGCTCCCCCACTTTACTAGGCCCCCAGCCCCCCCCCCTGCTCCGCGCTACTGCAGCTTAAAACAAAGATGTTTGATGAAGGGATGCTCTGGACATTATAATAGTGGCAAACCTGAAGAAAATTTTGAAAATCTAGAGGTCAATCGGCCCATTTTAATGTATCCTGGTATTAAAACTTGCAGTTAAAGGAACAAGATCACTATTTAAACCTAGTTTGGTTTTCCAAAGGCTAGGATCAGTAAGAAATAGGGAGCTGAGGCTGAGGCCAAGTAGCGATGAGTAGCAATGATTATTCAGTGCCTGATTTCTGTTGAAGCCAAAGATGAACTTAGAGGGAGATTTAGAAATTGGCGACAGAAGGAGTGGCATCCGCAGCAGAAAACTCTGTGGACCTGGTGGCTATTTGCTACATTTCAAGGCATTTGGTACACCGATTTATAATGGGATGATCATGTCTACTCTATGAGTCTGCTGATTTTATAAGTCCTAGAATCTGTGAGAAGCAGGCAGCTATCAGGGAGATGGTGAAGGTATTCTAAAAATATTGAGAGCTCTGCAATCAGAACGCTGTGGCTCATTTAGCAGGGTCTGGTACAAGATACCAAGGAAAAGTGTGTATCATGACTAGTGTAATCACGCCTTTGACTGGTGGCGTGGACCTAAGCTACAATGTATCAACATTATATGAGGTAGATCTGCATCTTGCATACTATGCATCTGCTCCTCTATTGGGAAGAAAGGCAGGGTCTAAAAATGTAGGCAAGTTCACCCTTGCATATGGATGCCAAAACATGATGGGCAAGGCTAAAGTCCAATTAACCCAAACTATTTCGGATACAGTACTGTCATATTTCGGTGCCACAATAGCATTCATCTAACTGCACAATGATAGCTTTTCTGTTTAGACCCCCTACATTCTGTACTCTTCTCGTGTTGAATTAATGCTCTTTCTCCAGTTAATTATTGTTGCTTTAGGAAAAGAAAAGTAGTGAATCATTCATGTGTCGATTGGTAGGCAAGAAATTTAGCAAAGTTCTACCGTCTTTATTACCCCAATTTGCGACATGTGTCGTGAAATTCGCGTCACGTTGTGTCAAAAAATACCCCCTCCCAAATAAATACCCCTAAAAAAAATGACCCCCCCCTCAGAATAGGTTGAAAAAAAAAGACCCCCCCCCCTAAGAATAGGTTGGAAAAAAAAGACCCCCCCACTCCGAATACCCCTAAAAAAAATGACCCCCCCCCCCTGATTTGCACACCCCCCCCCTGGCATAAATAATGAACGCTCCCTTAGTGGCTCATGCACAAACAGTCTGAAAAACGAGCCTTGGCAAAATGCATATCCCTCGCAGTATTAAAAGTATACAATATAACTTTCCGATAGGGCCTACATCTTTAGTGTTTGAGACTATGCAGGATATGCTTTTATAATGTAGTCTTAAACAAGCAATAGAAAATAGTTTTTACGGGTAGAGTTTAATAAGACTACGAGGGATGTACTTTTGAAGACGACAAGGAATATATCTTTTGTCAAGGCTGTCTTTTTAGTCCGTCCCAATGTGCGCATTATACCTATAAATGAACATGACGTATTGAGGTAGGGATAAACAACGGTTATCGATAACTAAGAAATCGCTATCTATAAATTGTACTAACCGACTCTTGGCCCATATGGCCATTAGACTTAATATAAATCCTAATATCAATTTTATAAAGACCATTCAGGTAAGGCATACATCCCGCTCATCGGAAAATTAAAGAAATTCAAATCAGATCAAATCAATAACTATGAAAAGGCAATCTTACTGTGAGCAAGCCATGAAGACAAGCATTATCCAAAGGTAGCGACTTCACAAATCCACTAGACCAGGTATAGAGGATGCTCAAATATACAAACACCACAGGATGTAGGGTGTGTACCTCCATGCTTGCTGCCGGTCGGTGACATACCACTGTCCTTGTCCTAAGGATAACATGCACTGCCTGTTGGGATGATTTCAGGACAGCACCGTGTAATCTATTATGAAGGATGGAATTGAAAGGATTCTTTGTGTCTGGCTAAGAGGGTGGCCACACTTCAATGCACAAAGAGGCTAATGTCTGTATGATAACCAAGAGTCTCAATTCACTTAATTAATTATTCATCAACTTGTGAAAGATTATATACCGAAAGCTCATGCTCCTTTAATGTGCTCATTTTGTGTTGCTGTATTCAAATAACATCTTCTATGGCAGAATTTGCATATATATCATGTTATATAGAGGTTCTTCGATATTACTATGGCAGCTTTGTAAAGCAACTTTCAAACAATCTATATGAAATCCATCATATCATTGTACTCGATCATCATGAAAATATTATTGCGACGATTAGGAATGGTCACAAATAGCCTCGCTATGTTTTGCAGCCCTGGGCACGGCTGACACACAATGGCATGAATGCATTTTCTTTTTCATATATATATAACTATTAATTATTTATTCTGGAGGTAGGAGAAAGGTTTCTGGGGATCCTCTTTCAACGGGCTCAGGACCGTGCAGGTATTGAATATTGCATTACATATGTGCCTGTTCATGCTGGGATGTGCCATGGCATTACAACCAAAGCTAACTTTGACAGATGGTAACTATCGATAGTATCCAAATCATCAGATATATTCTAGTAAATAGTACAAGGCTTTAATGGATTAAACCGCACCCTTGTAAATGTACATGTCCTCATTAAAGATGGTGTGTCAGCTAAATGTTTAGAGATTTTTAGTTTTATCATATTACTATTGTATATCCTATCCCGTACATCTTCCCTAACTTTTAAAATTATTGGCAGTGTCTCAGTCTATAAGATGAGCACATGCAGTGCAATATTTTTCACTGTAGGTCGACACTAAAACTCCCTACGTGTTGATACTGCATGGCTCAGTGCATTCTCTATCAGATTAGTTCACCCAATACTCTCCTGGGGGAGTGCTTGAGTCAGTGAGGTAAATCAGGTACATTGTTAACAATCTCAAATTATGTATTGATAGACAAATATGTTGCACTGTATATCAGCTAAAATAATAATGTAACCCATGGCATTGAAGTGATATCCATTTTGAAGAAAAGGTTTGGGAAGTCTATTAGCTGATATGCCATCTTTAAAGCTATACTACTAACGTGTGGTTTCAATGAAACCTATCGGTGCTGAATTTAATAAAGGCAAGGAAACAATGAATTAGGCTTATACGAGAGAGTTGGTAGTTAATAGAAGGACAGAGAAAGTTATATACCTTTGAGAGAAAATTTAGAGTAAAATATATTTATCCCTACACCTCAATAGTATGACATCGTTTGCTGTTCCGAAAAATCAAGGCTTTTGAAATATGCATTTGAAATATAACCCAATCAGCAGCCAGAACTCCATTCAATGCCGAGCATAATACTACGCCAGTTCCCAGTCAACAAAGAAAAAGGTTAAACAACATTTTATAACGTTATATAACGTTTCTCTTTTTTATTAGCTGGGTTACTTTCACGTGACCTGCAGCCTCAAGACCCTCAGTCTCGGGCCCGTCTGTACGTTTACAGTCTGGGGGTTTACCTATACCTACACTGGCCCTTATACCCACCCTCATATACTATACTACTGTGTCTTAGCACTCAGGAGGATGTGGGTTCGAACCCCACTGTGGCTCAATCAGTATCTCAATCGATATCTACATAATGTACCCAGTCACATCTTCAATAAGTAATATTACAATGTCACTGTAGGTAGAGTTATGCTTCAAATGTAAAAAACGAAGCACCTATTTGGCTGAAGGTGGGATTCGAACCCACAATGTCATGCACAACCTCTTTCATGATCATGTGACCATAGCTGACCAATCAGTGAGCTACCTATCTCATTAAGAAATGATCCAGTATCCAGGATCCGGCACGGGGCCTGGAGAGCTCGAGGCTGCAGGACCCTCGCCATGTTGAAGGAGGAAGTCCCTGGGCGAACTAGGAGGGCGGTGACCTACAGAGAGTTATAGGCTTGTTTGCCACCTCCGCTTGTAGTCAACCTGGCCACACCTAATAGTTCAGCTGCTATAACGACCAGGACCGACAAGCAGTGGGAAATGTAGGATTATGTAGGTGACATTCAGACCAGGGTTGTGTACTGCACTGATATTCCTAGGCTCCATATACGACCAATCTCTCAGTCACTAATACCTAACCAAGTTAGTCATTTTTTGGCTCCCTATACGACCAACCTAGGTAAGTTATTATTGTCAGGTTGGTCAGTACTGACCAACCCACCATAGTCTTTTAACTTCCAGGGGGAGCCACTGAGTGGTCATCATATGTGGCACCAACTAGTGGTATACAAATAAAACACACCAATGATGAACCTAGATGAGCCACTACTGACTGACCCCTCAGTCATTTTTGAATACAACTTTGCCATTGTGACTAACACACATATGACGAACCTAGGATAGTTAGTACTGACTAACCCTTTCAACCTATGGGTTTTCAGTGAAGGGGGGGGGGGGCTGAGGATAACATTAGGATATGAGTTGTGTATTAGATATGGTACAAGTGACTTACTGTATAAGTGTTATTTGCCAAGGACAGGGTAAGTTTCCAAGGTGCTAGCTGCAGATAATTATCATTGTCCATGGCTTACAACACGTATGCAGCTAGTCAAGCATATCATATCTGACTTACACTCACAGTCGGAGGGTGTGCTCAATAAACCACATCAACACACAGACATTTATGTAAAAAAAACAGTCGGGCCATTTCTCTTGTTCTCTCAGCCGACTGTGCTGGGTGTAACCCAGTGGGCACAGAGCATTAAATCAACATTGAAAAATGGTTGTCAATGTTGATTCAATGTTGATTCAATGTTGAACTGAATTTTATGCCCGCTGGGAAGTGGTTATAATAGAGGTGCAACGAAGCCACACAGGAAGCCACATCTAGAGTGTAATCTAGTCATGTTCAGCACTTATTAAATAAAATGATTAAGCAAAAAATAATGTTATATGTTGCTACATGATGCGACCCTTATCCCTTTGAGGACGGCATAATTCATGAAGGCATCATGCCCTTGGTCGTTTTAATGCATCCATGAGACTCCCGAACGGTCGGCATGATACACCGATGCAGCACTATCGAGTAGCTCGCGGGTATGATGTATTGATGCATTATGCGACTCTTAATCTTTTAAGGACGGCATAATGCATTAATGCATCATGCCCTTGGTCAATCTACGGGGTTGAGGTACTCCCGAAAGGTAGACATGATGCAATAATGCAGTGCCGTTGAGTTACTCGCTGGGGCTGTATATTGGTGCATCCGACTGTGCTGTTGTGTATGTGCTATTGTTAAAAAGTATCATTACAAAGTATTACAGAGCGAGTCAGGTGATGTTTTTATTTGTAACTGAAGCAAAAATATATGCGTTGAAGTCAATAAATCGACTTAATTGACTAAATGAAGCATAAGTAGAAATAAATACCTATTATTTGGCTTGAGATATGCATTGCAGCATAGTGTTCATACAATGTGACTTAGATAGGTTTGACTGAAAGAAAGTTCTGAGAACTTGTAAATAAGTGGCAATCGGGTATCAACATATGTTGTGCGGATGTAATTTCCTATTTGTACCAAAGGATGCCATGTGTTGTCATCAGGTTTTTTGAGTTTGAGATTCTTCTTTTGGCATGAATCGACTATTCAGTGACATCTTTCGAAAACAGCCAACAAACATGCTGTGCACGCTCATTACGTATGTTTCACAGATGTTTTTTTAGATGTCATGTCATAAAATTCAATTCAATGAGCATCAGCCTAAAGGGTTAACGGACCCCTGTGTGCCTCACGCTGACCAGGACAGGTAGAGTCGTGTTGCTGCTCGTGCGGAACCAGCAGGTGTGTGTACCTGGGTGTGCACCTGTCCAGTTAGGGTCACCTGGCGCACAGAGGGAAGGGCCAAGGAGCCAATTTCTAAAGTTTATGGGTAATTATTGGGATTTCGCATACCATCTAGAGGAGTAATCATTAATTCGTGGACTTTTGAATTGACTGATAACAGGGCCTGGTACGGAGGGGAGCATACGCCTCCCCCTGCCCACCACACATTTTTGACCAACATCACAAAAGGTCTAACCTAAACTGCTAAAAGGTCAAGAGAAAAGGGATAAAATGATCATAAACCTCGCTACTTGGAAACTGCTAGCCACACCTCTGCAAGATCCCCCACCCCTCAAAATTAGAGTAAAAATTCTAGGAGCTGTTTTGCTCTGACAGTAGGGTCGGGTGACACACCTGATTAGTCTGCACAGGAGACCACACAATGTTATATACAACGTTTAAAACCCTTTCTCTATGACTCCTTATTATGGCCAAACGTTGTATAACGTTGAAAAAACGTTATTTTAACGTATTATTGTTAGCTACACTGGTGCCACCCAGGCCCTTACAGCACCCAGTAGTCAAGGTTGGACTGGGTCTCTCAGCAGATCGTCTAGTGCGCACGCAGTCACCCCGCGCAGCCGGAAACGGATTTAAACTGCCCGCACGGCCGTAGATCAGCCTGACGTGGCGCCCTCTGTAGTTTACGGCCGGCACTACGAGGAGCGGCTCGTGTACAGAGGTCAGTCTTCCAACTGTCACTCTGTGCACCTGGCGTGTTAGGTCTAGCTGCAACCAGAGCCATGTTGTAGCAGAGCCAGAACGCATTACCTGATTGATTTGGAACCTTTAGGGAGCGGTCATATGGACCATTTTCAACACCCACCCACCCCCTTGTCAGGCTTTTCCCCATATATCTATTATTGTATGTCACACTCTGACCAAGACCACCCCCTCAAGCGTGAAGTAATTTGTGGACGGCCCACAAAATGGCTTCCCATGCCTTGCAGTAACAGAATGACGCCCTTCTCTTCTGCACCAGCAAAATGGCTTCCTCATGTAACAAAATGGCTTCCTGCAGTCACAAAATGCCTTCCTGCAGTCACAAAATGGCTTCCTATAGTAACAAAATGGCTTCCAGTAACAAAATGGCTTCCTGCTGTCATAAAATGGCTTGTTGTAGCAACAAAATGGCTTCCTTTCTTAATAAAATGGCCTCCTGCAGTAACAAAAAGGCCTCTTATTATAATAAAATGGCTTCTTGCTGTAACAAAATGGCTTCCTAAAGGAACCATATGGCTTCCTGTGGTTACAAAATGGCTTCTTGCTGTAACAAAATGGCTTCCAGCAGTAGCAAAATGGCTTCCTAAAGGAACCATATGGCTTCTTGTTGTAACAAAATGGCTTCCTGCTGTAACAAAATGGCTTCCTGTTATAACCAAGTGGCTTCCTACAGGAACAAAATGGCGTCCTGCAGTCACAAAACGGCTTTCCACAGTAACAAAATGGCTTCCTACAGTAACAAAATGGCTTCCTGCAGTCACAAAATGGCTTCCTACAGTAACAAAATGGCTTCCTACAGTAACAAATTGCTTTCCACAGTAACAAAATGGCTTCCTATAGTAGTAGTATAGTATGTATCGGAACGGGACTATAGTTAAGTACTGTTTATTACTCAATCGACCTGCAGCCAATCAGAGGCCTCCCTTTTGGCGGGAAATTCAAAAGCAGCCAATGAGAGGCCTCCCTTTTGGCGGGAAATTCAAATAGGTCACGTGACCGGAAGTGACCTACACATGTATATAACATTGTGTGGTCTCCTGTGCAGACTAATCAGGTGTGTCACCCGACCCTACTGTCAGAGCAAAACCAGAGCCATGTTGTAGCAGAGCCAGAACGCATTACCTGATTGATTTGGAACCTTTAGGGAGCGGTCATATGGACCATTTTCAACACCCACCCACCCCCTTGTCAGGCTTTTCCCCATATATCTATTATTGTATGTCACACTCTGACCAAGACCACCCCCTCAAGCGTGAAGTAATTTGTGGACGGCCCACAAAATGGCTTCCCATGCCTTGCAGTAACAGAATGACGCCCTTCTCTTCTGCACCAGCAAAATGGCTTCCTCATGTAACAAAATGGCTTCCTGCAGTCACAAAATGCCTTCCTGCAGTCACAAAATGGCTTCCTATAGTAACAAAATGGCTTCCAGTAACAAAATGGCTTCCTGCTGTCATAAAATGGCTTGTTGTAGCAACAAAATGGCTTCCTTTCTTAATAAAATGGCCTCCTGCAGTAACAAAAAGGCCTCTTATTATAATAAAATGGCTTCTTGCTGTAACAAAATGGCTTCCTAAAGGAACCATATGGCTTCCTGTGGTTACAAAATGGCTTCTTGCTGTAACAAAATGGCTTCCAGCAGTAGCAAAATGGCTTCCTAAAGGAACCATATGGCTTCTTGTTGTAACAAAATGGCTTCCTGCTGTAACAAAATGGCTTCCTGTTATAACCAAGTGGCTTCCTACAGGAACAAAATGGCGTCCTGCAGTCACAAAACGGCTTTCCACAGTAACAAAATGGCTTCCTACAGTAACAAAATGGCTTCCTGCAGTCACAAAATGGCTTCCTACAGTAACAAAATGGCTTCCTAAAGTAACAAATTGCTTTCCACAGTAACAAAATGGCTTCCTATAGTAGTAGTATAGTATGTATCGGAACGGGACTATAGTTAAGTACTGTTTATTACTCAATCGACCTGCAGCCAATCAGAGGCCTCCCTTTTGGCGGGAAATTCAAAAGCAGCCAATGAGAGGCCTCCCTTTTGGCGGGAAATTCAAATAGGTCACGTGACCGGAAGTGACCTACTTCCGGTCACGTGACCTTTGGGCGGGAAATTCAAATAGGTCACGTGACCGGAAGTGACCTACTTAAGAGGGTCACGTGACCACCATGTTGGCGGGAAATTCAAATAGGTCACGTGACTGGAAGTGACCTACTTAAGGGGGTCACGTGACTACTAGGTTGGCGCGAATTTCAAAATAAGTCACTTGAGATTTTTATGGATAAATAAATTTTAAAAAAGAAAAAAAGCAAGCTGAAAGCTTGCTAAAAAATAATTTAAAAATGTGGCTCTTTTTTTTAGGGGGGGGAGGGGCACTCTGGGGGGCACTCTTTAAGATGCATGGGGGGGAGGGGGGGAGGGGGGGGAGGGGAAGGGTTTTTTAAGAGTGAGACTCGCTTCTCTGCCCTCTCTTTTAGAGGGCAGAGAGGCGAGTCTACTGGTTCGTCTACTTACAATGAAATGTATCATGATTGCGTTTATGATGATGTGCATCATGATGTGACTATCTTACAACCTTATAAGAAATAAGCAAGGTCTCTCTCCTATACATGGGCGTACTTACACTGACTATTTGTAAACTAATGAATGGGACTTCCTCGTTAAAATCAGTATCTACAACTCTTTCAATCTTAAGGCTTTTTTTGAGTTTATTCTTTTGTTCAATTTTGGGCCCACCTCAAAAGAGGAATAGACCCTCGCTTGCTCATCAGAGCCGGGGTGTAGAAGGCCCCTGCCCTGTCGGGTACGTTCTGAGATAGATCGCCCTCTGGTACGTTTTTGGTTAGTTTGGAGCTCTCAGTCGACTGTCTTATCCACCTTAAAAAAACCAGACTTTCGGTGTCTCATGATAAAACTGGTGCCTTATACTAAGTGCTGGATTACTTTCTCATTTTTTTATTGTTCTATCCGATGCTTATTTAATTTTTGCACTGATAAAAACGGCTAGCTTGTACAAACACGCGGTCTATTTAAGCGTTAAGTGTAGAAAATGAACAGAACAGTGCACAGAAAATAGAGCTACCGACTACATTTCGCCCAGTCACTCAGCGGAGAACAAAAGAACTACTGACGTAGTGTACCCGCTATTCCGACAGTTGGCGCCACCGTTATACTTTTCCCGCGTGCGACATGAAGCCCTGGGGTGGGTACTGGCTGTTTGGTTGTAGGTACCGAAACATAAAAAACTACAGCCAGCCCATGTCATGGTGAGACAGCTCTCTTATTCCCCCTTGAGTAGCGTCCGTAGGGCCTATGACAAAACCTAGTCCCGTACACTGAGCAGCTTCAGGTCTGAAGGCTCATACAGAAAAATGTGTGGGTGTGTGGGTGTGTGGGTTGCTTTACGCCTTAGTTAACAGCTATGGTCATTTCAAGGGCGGTGATGGTGATCGAATCTATGGCCCTTTTACCGAGACAAGGGTTTCTTTTACATCCCACACTACATAGGGGTGTGTGGGTGTGTGGGTCTGTGTGTGTCTGTTCGGTCTGTGTGTGCACGCGTCTTGCACTCCGGAACATGTTCAGACACGTTCGAACTTGCTCGGACGTGCCTGGACAGGTCTCACACGCCGACCGTGTCTGAACATGTTTTCACCTTATAGCTGCTGCCGATGCTGCTACCGCTGCTGCCGATGCTGCTGATGTTAGTAGTCGCGTCGACAAAGAATCGTCATTTGTCACACTTAAGCCTCTAGTTAAATGCGCGACAGGTAGTAAGGCTACCAACGCGACGACCGGATCGCGCTCTTGCTTAAAGGTGCACCTCAACTCAGTGCGCCTTTAACACCCGTCCCAAATAGGTAAAGTTCCTGACGCAGCACAGCACCTCCCACCAGTAGCCAATCAGCGCGCCGAACGCCGGACACACCCCCACCGTGTGAGCCTCTAAGTAGGTCACACGAACCATACTAAGATGCCGACAGGACTAATTGGTCCGTCCGCGGTGGCTGCGAGAGATTGCGCGCCGTCTAAATTCACTGCCATGATTGGCAGAGGGGGGGGCTGATTACCCCTCGTCGGATGAATTGCGGCGGAACCACAATCAATTTTTCGCTGTTTTAGATAAAAAGAGATCCAGAGCTATCCGCTCGTCCAAGAATTATTTTTCTATCAGCCCGGGATCACCCCCAAATTCAGGCCTAAAGTCCAAAAACCCAAAAAAATTCTCCTATGGGATTTTAAGGTTGAAGCGTTTTTTGTGACCCCAAGGAGCAGCTCACGGGTTCGAACCCTGTAAACGCCTTGACGCGCTTTCGTCGCCTAAGGCGCCTGTGGCTAGACGTCTTGACTAAAACTTAGTGAGGGTTCTAACCCGGAACGTCTATATTAGCCGCCTAATTTCTACTAGCCCCGAAAACGAGAGTATCACATCTATATAGGTCACCCATGTTAGCCTTGGTTTAAGTGCATGCAGAACCGTGTATTGTGCATTTATGCAGCATACAGATATGGAGACATGCTGCTACAGTGTCAAATTGATCGACATTGTATGTAACTGGACATGAAGAAGGATATTTTTACTTAGTTTTCTAAAAAGAGGGTAGTTCTCGGTACTCCTCCAGCAGCAGTGGTAGGGGAGTCGGACAGGTACTTAACCCTATTTATAGGGGCGCTAAGGTAGGGAGTTTGATAAATTTTTGAAAAATGAGTTAAAAAATACATAGTGGTTCCATTAGTATAGATCTCTATGCGAGCTTTTCAGATCTGCTTAGATCCAGAAATATCATGGTGAATGCATCTGAACATATTTCCCATTTCTGTGATCTAGGCAGGAGAGGGGCACTTTCACAGCAGTTAGGGGTTCTGTAGCTCTGGCCCTAGGCACCCTTCTAACTCAGACAGAACAGGTTTACTTAAAGTGGCTAGGGTCATTGTTGGGCAGAGGCACATACATCTGGATTTCACATACGTCTTCAAGAACACAATTACTAACATCCCCATGGTAACAAGTTTTAACAACTCATATTTATTTATTACATTTTGACATGAAGAATGTCACCATAATATTGTAGGCTACAGAAAACAGAGACTCTTATCTTTCTCCACTAATGACTCCATTCATGTTGACTGCCATGATATTGTGATTAAAATGAGGGGTTTGTGTTTTTTTATAGCTCAAGAAATGAGGTCAGGAGGGCTATTTTTATGCAATGCACCAGTGGGGGTGCTATTAGGAAGGGTGCATATTTGATCACAGAAACGGGCAGACTACAGCGGCAGCGCTATTTTGAACTCTCTAGAGGCTAAGGGTTTGAGATGAACGTGTCCCATGCCGCATGTCGATTTTTAAGAAATGACCATGTCACATGACCCTAAGTGAAAAAGGCGTTGTCACTAGTGTCACTAAGGGGGAAAATGTAAGGGCACCGTAATTGATACAATCGGACTCTTGGGACCATAGACTACTAGGAATTTTTTTTTTTAATTTGACCACCCGCAAGGCCGGAATTTGAAGGAAGAGTTGAGGCGCCTACTTATACAGTAATTGAGAATTTTTTATTCATGTCACATGTCGATTTTTAAGAATGGTCTAATGACACAGATAGCGCTAAACTTAAAGACCTACTCCCCGCCCCCTTAGTCTTTCTATACTGAATCCGGGACTTGCCGGCGAGGCCGACAAAGGGCTGACCTAATGAGCTCACAGCTGGACTAGATACCCAATGTTTTGGATTGGAGAAATCAGCAGAGCAATAAAAGCGTGGTGAGGCTAGTGTTATTTTCAAGGGTGGCCCCTGTGAGTTGTAAAATTGGTGCTAAATGTGGTAACCAAGAGGATGCTAAGTTTATTGATATTGTCCGTTAATGATACTTAAGGTGGGTGTTGTCTAAAGTTTTAATTGATATTACCAATGTGGCCAATAATGACTTCACAGTTGGGGCCTTCGCCCGCAGGTCCCAGATTCAGGGTATTCTTTGTTTATTGTGTGGCCCCTAAAGAGGGGCCGACTAACTCCTTAGAGTTAGTTAGATGCTGCCGCTGTGCTATGCAACATCAGCGTAATTAATTACGCCTCATGTTGGGCAGCATGGATCACTTGATGGGTGATACCTCAAAGCACAAACACGGCAGAGCCGTGTGTGGCATGCGAGGACCAGTGGGTCAGGGGTGATCCGTTGCAGACAGAATACCGATCCGTGTGAGGTTCTGACTTTCTATAGCTTTTTATAAAGCTTTAGATATGGTGTGGTATTTTTCATCTCGCTATAGTTTAGTTGGTATTTAAGGAAACCGCCTCATTTCTATCAGAAATACACAATATTGAATTGTTTTTATATTTTAATATATTAGAAGCGCGCTTTGTTGCCTATATAGCTCATTATGCGTTGAAATGCTCGCGAGCATCGTAGGAATGTACAAAACCTCTATTGTGGCGCTATCTGACGAAAGAGCGGGGAACTATACTAGCGCGTTCGTTATTCACATCTTTGACAGGGACTTGGTTGGTTGTTGGGCTGCTTTACGCCCTAATTAACAGCTGAGGTCATTTCAAGGGGGGTGATGGTGATCGAATCTATGGATGACTGAAGGTGGAAAGCACACCCCTACACTTTTACCGAGGCAATGGAGCTGCTCAAAGGGTGTGGCGAGCTAGACTGGAGGATGTAATAACTAGGCGGCAGAGGGGCCAAAAAGACAATCTCGTAGTAGTAAGTCTACTTGGATCTTGAGTAGCCGCCTTTGTGGTTATAATTACCTAGACTAGTTGGCTCTGCCAGCCTGGTCAAGTGAAAATTGGTAAGGAGACTATGAACTAAGCTAAGCTCGGATTTTAAAATGGTCTATAAAAGTATAATAAAACTATAGCGCACCCTCTTAGATTTGATGATAAGACACAGCCTACTAGGTATACGCATTTGTACAAGGGTATCATTGTGTATAAAATGCTCTTTTGGTACATCATCCCGACTCTACACGAGCACCATTTTCAACGACAGATAGTGCTGTAGTGAATTTCCCATCTCAAGGCGAGCCCCGCTAATTATGGAGACCCTGGAGTAGGATGAACATTATATCCCAATGTCTGTGGTGGTCATTTATGATATGCAGACTGCACCCTGGAGGTGATAGATCTGACCACAGGCTCGCAATATGGGGCTCCCCTCTGAGAGTATCAAGGTTTGCGTATAGTCTCCTGCAGTTTAAATCTGTTACCTCCCCCTTTGTCGGCCTCGCCAAAATCCTGGGAGATTCACTTTAAACTTAAGGCTTACCCTTTTTTATTCTTTGTTTATTGTGTGGCCCCTAAAGAGGGGCCGCGGTGTTGATTAATTACACCACATGTTAAGCAACATAAGATCAAACCTCCCTCAAAAGCGTCAAGGCTCAAAGTCCTGTTGGACGGGAACCCTGTGTGGCATTTCAAGACGAATGGTTGAGTGATCTGTTGCAGATGCCGTTCCGTGAGAAGTTCTGACTTTATATAGCTTTTATATCGCTTTAGTTATGGTGTAGTATTTTCAATCTCGCTATAGTTTAGTTGATATTTCAAAGAATCTGCCTCATTCTATCAGAAATACACAACGTTGACATGTTTCTTATATTCAATATATTAGAAGTGTGCTTTGTTGCTTATTATAGGTCATTATGCGTTTAAAATGTTCGCGAGTATCGTGGAAATGTACAAAAACCCTATTGTGGCGCCATCTGACGAAAAGAGCGGAGAACTATACTAGAGCATGTAATCGCCAGACCAGCAGGCGGCAGCAGAGTGGTCAAAAGACAATCTCGTAGTAGTAGGTCCACTTGGATGTTGAGTAGCCGCCCTTGTGGTTGTAATTACCTAGACTAGTTGACCCTGCCGGCCTGGTCAAGTGAAATTAGTAAGGAGACCGCCCATTAACGTGCTCCACAGTCTTTAGACAGTTAAGCCTATAGTCAAGACCGGAGAATTTGGCGAGACGCCCCTCTGGGAGGTCATAATCCTCAATGTTAGGTGTTAGCTCATTAACATCAGATACCATATTAACAACCCATTTAAAATGGTCATTTTAAGAGCAACTCACCCTATTCTGACAAAATCCTATTAGCAGGTAACCTCTGTATAATCCATACTGCAAACATCTGCTACTTCGAGCGTCTGCCTCGTGACTGATAGTGTACAACAAGACGAAGTGGGCAGAGATAAAAAAAATTGAGGCTCTTTATATAGCCGAGAGAGCGGCTAATCTGGATGGTCTAAGCTTGTTTTCACCTAGAGCCCCACCCTCTTCCAGAGAGGAATCAAATCGCTTTTCACCTGAACCCTTCCACCCCTAATCCCTCAGCATGAAAAGAGAGATAACGAGTGTAACGTGCGCTACATGTATATGGGATTATAGCTGGTGAAGAGATAAAGCCGGGTCACCACCTGCGTATACAAAGACTACAGGGGGTGATTAACGACAGGTGTGACGCGCCAGCCCGTGGACGGATTATCTTTTAAGCTGACGCTTATTCAACTAGCCAGCCGACGTCCCGCGCCACTCACTGCGGCAAGAGGAGGTGCTTTTGTTTTACACTTGAGCCGCTTACCACATCGTCTCTACCTCACAGACAGACACATGCCCCCTGTAGCTTTTTTTTGTATACACACTCTAATCTCATAACCTCCTGATCCGTTATACAGGTAACGGGTATTCTCTTTTAAATAGCTGCCAGTCAGCCTGCGGCAGCTGAAAACGACGGTAAGTAGCTTAGCTCTAGAAGCAAGAAGACGTATATAAGGAGGCTGACACGTGTATAGGCGCCTTATAAGTCAGCAAGGGGTAAATACTAGTGAAAAAGGAAGGCAGGTGTGCAGGTAGCTTTCTAACAGACACGTGTGTGCACTAAGCTGCTTAAGTCTAAACCCACCTGCAGTAGTCAAGTAGCATGTGAAAACTTACTTAACAGATCACTTAATTGAGTAGAGACTCTGTACTGAGAGAGTCTTTTCAGCCGTTTAAGAGGATTATCTAGGACAGGGTACATAAGGAGTGAAACGCCGCTCTCACCCATCACACTTTCTCGACCCGCCCTTCATCATCGTAGCATCGTCCACTCCACGCTCGCTCAGCATGTTATGAGTGTTATTTCTACCTTTACAGCTTCTTTTCTTATCGAAGTGTCGACGCTACAGAGCATCGAAACTCTCCAAATGAGTCCAAGAAAGAAAAAGCAACTCCCACTAGAAGCAAGAAGAGAAACAGTGCCCTATGATGCATGTGAGGTAAAGAAACATTGGAAGGACGTCACCAAGGAGCAATGGATAGAAGCATGCTTCAACTTCATCGGAACGGAAGTAGTTTCATTTGGACAGAGGGAGAAAATTTTGTTGGAGCTATTTTTCTTAGCTCCGTATAGTTGGCCTGACTGTAGTGGTGAAATTCCTTCAGGTTTTTCAGGGTTCGGCATACAAGTTATCTGGTCTTTGAAGGAGCTTCGATATATGCAACGCACTCACGAGGAGATTGTTCAGAAAATGACGGAATTCGAAACAGGAGAAGACACAATATGGTGCGAGGAGACGACATATGCGGACGATGATCTGGAGTACATCATTTGTAGCCCGTTGGAACATTATGTTAAAGACTTTGAGGACATGCTAGCCAGCACTGCGATGACCCCGAAAGAGAGATCCCTTACTGCACAGAAGGAGGCCAAAGCTGTGTTGGAAAAGCTCAAGTTTGGTCAAGGATTCACTCTTCAAAGCAGCTGTGTGAGTGTGATAAAAAGTCTTGTGTTGAAACATCCGGACATGAAGTTTTCGCGTGCTGTTGACACACTTCCTTTGCCTGAACTGATGATGAACATGATCGACCCCATCGTACCAACATGTTTCGACTCTGCCAATTGCCCCATGTATAAAATGGTTTCAAGTTTTGCCTGTGGCCGATGGCTAAACGATCCACTGAAGTCAGAAAACCTCCTTGATTTAGTCGACTGACTAAATGTATTTTCTCATACTAGTATTAGTAGCATTAGTAATAGCGGCTACTCGGTCTCGTGCAGCACAAGCAGCAGCATCTGTCAGCAGCATCTGTGACATCAGCAGCAGCAGCAGCACGAGCAGCACAAGCAGCAGCTGCTGCAGCAGCTGCACAAGCAGCACAAGCAGCAGCATCTGTCAGCAGCATCCGTGACATTGTCAGCAGCAGCAGCAGCAGCAGCAGCAGCTGCACGAGTAGCACAAGCAGCAGCATCTGTCAACAGCATCCGTGACATCGTCAGCAACTGCAGCAGCTGCACGAGCAGCACAAGCAGCAGCAGCTGTCAGCAGCTGCAGCAGCTGCACGAGCAGCACAAGCAGCAGCACCGACAGCAGCAGCAACAGCAAATCAGCAGCAGCAACAGCAGCAGCAGCAGCAGCAGCAGCAGCAGCAGCGGCAGTGTGGACCGCTAAATTCGAGATGGTGACATACCTGTTTCTTAGAATCGACATTCGACATGAGGCCTAGTGACATTTGACATGAAGCTTGAAAAACATAGTGACAGGTGACATGAGCAATTCTTAAAATCGACATGAGATATGAGCATAATTAAGCGACATCGACATGCGCCATGGCTATTTTTTTATTTTTTTTGAAGACAACCGCCATAGCCTCCTTATCCAGACCTCCACTAGTAGTGCTCTATAAGCGCAAGCTTTGCCTTAAGAGAGCTGTGGCTGTGAACCCTCTCCTCCCTCCGTACACACAGGTAAATATCAGAGTCAGCCAATGTCGCCAATACTACTCTCATACAAGAGTCAGGCGCTGCTGGACTATAATAGATGGGTCAAGGACTGTTCTACTGAGGGTCAGGCTAGGCCGGACATTCAATAACGGGCTGGACTTTGGCAAATTTGCTTGAAAGTCTAGCCAGCAAGAGATGCACATCATCATAAACGCAATCATGATACATTTCATTGTAAGTAGACGAACCAGTAGACTCGCCTCTCTGCCCTCTAAAAGAGAGGGCAGAGAAGCGAGTCTCACTCTTAAAAAACCCTTCCCCTCCCCCCCTCCCCCCCTCCCCCCCCCATGCATCTTAAAGAGTGCCCCCCAGAGTGCCCCTCCCCCCCCTAAAAAAAAGAGCCACATTTTAAAATTATTT
Source organism: Harmothoe impar (assembly GCA_947462335.1). NCBI lineage: Eukaryota > Metazoa > Annelida > Polychaeta > Phyllodocida > Polynoidae > Harmothoe > Harmothoe impar. The sequence continues at coordinate 74,754,850 of OX381709.1, read as the reverse complement.
TTTAGCAAGCTTTCAGCTTGCTTTTTTTCTTTTTTAAAATTTATTTATCCATAAAAATCTCAAGTGACTTATTTTGAAATTCGCGCCAACCTAGTAGTCACGTGACCCCCTTAAGTAGGTCACTTCCAGTCACGTGACCTATTTGAATTTCCCGCCAACATGGTGGTCACGTGACCCTCTTAAGTAGGTCACTTCCGGTCACGTGACCTATTTGAATTTCCCGCCCAAAGGTCACGTGACCAGAAGTAGGTCACTTCCGGTCACGTGACCTATTTGAATTTCCCGCCAAAAGGGAGGCCTCTCATTGGCTGCTTTTGAATTTCCCGCCAAAAGGGAGGCCTCTGATTGGCTGCAGGTCGATTGAGTAATAAACAGTACTTAACTATAGTCCCGTTCCGATACATACAATACTACTTATAGTAACAAAATGGCTTCCTACAGTAACAAATTGCTTTCCACAGTAACAAAATGGCTTCCTGCTGTAACAAAATGGCTTCCTGTTATAACCAAGTGGCTTCCTACAGGAATAAAATGGCTTCCTGCTGTAACAAAATGGCTTCCTGTTATAACCAAGTGGCTTCCTATAGGAACAAAATGGCTTCCTACACTAACAAAATGGCGTTCTGCAGTAACAAAATGGCTTCCTGCGATAGCAAAATGGCTTCCTGCAATAACAAAATGGCTTCCTACAGTAACAAAATGGTTTCTTGTGGGAACAAAATGGCTTCCCATGCCCTGGGATAATAAAATGGCTTCCTACAGTGACAAAATGGCCTCCCATTGTAACAAAATGGCTCCCTAAACCTCGCCACTAATAAATTGCCCATGATACCATCAGGACCCTGACGTGGATGTTGAGGTAGACTGGGCAGGACGCGGGTATGAGCTGCTCCATAGATCTAACCATCGCTTTATCTTCACCCTGATTTACATGTCTATAAAGTCTGCTATGTGAGGGTGAGGCCTAGTGAGCCCCCACGCCGCCAGACGGCGTTGCGGCCCGCAGGTATGCGCGCGCATCATCGATCTCTGTCTGCCCCAAATACAGCCATTCATCACTCCCCGCTATACACTGTGGTGCCTGCTGGTTCCCAGTTCAGCCACCAGGGGGGATCCTGCTGCCATGTAGGGTCTAGGTAGGACCAGTGCCATCGATTCCCTGACTAGGCACGACGATTTAGTAACGAATTCGTCATCATGACATTTTTTTTGATTGGGTTCGTATGGGGGTTAAAATACCATATTTTAGCTTGAATGAAAGCCTAAGATGTACAAAACATCCTATATTTACACGTACAATAGCTGAATTAGGCCCTAGCCCCCCGAAAAATTTGGTTGAGGCTTATTCAGGGAAAAAATGGATCTTTAGAAATCCCCATAGACAAACAGTGGCGCCAATGACATTGGCGCCACTGTTTGTCTATGGGGATTTCTAAAGATCATTGCAATGTCGGGTCCTGGCGGATTTTCCTATCGTAACTCGGACGGTGTGAACGAGCCAAATTTTTCATATTTTTTTGAGGATTATCGTTTGATCGTCTTTATCTTTTAATAGATTTATCATTTTAAATCGTAAAGTAGGCTTAATTTGCACAAAAAACGATATAGTACAAAACAAGGGAGGGATTACTTTTTTGAGAAACCAAATCACGCACGCGCAGCGACCGGAAGTGAAGTCGAGCAAGGTGTCATGGCAGTGTTCGGACGTGTTTGGGGACGATGCAGGTTAATAAAGGGTCTCAACGAAATACGGGGACTTAAAGGGTCTCAACGAAATACGGGGACTTTCGAGGACAATCTGTCGGGCAAATACACAACTTAAACAAATCCTGTATACATATCCAACGCTATAAATGCTCCCTTACGTTTAAAAGGATGGGATATATCTAAATCTATCAAATAAGTAAATAAGCATATTTAGTGCAATCGTTTTTACTGTAGGTCGACACTAAAATTCCCTCTGTTGTGGTACTGCATGGCTCAGTGCTTTCTCTACCAGGCTAGTTTACCCAGTACTCATCTGGGGGAGTGACTGACTCAGTGAGGTGAATAGGCTATATTGTTAACTATCTAAACTCATGTATTTATAGACAAATATCTTGCAAATATTGGGTTCTGTGTTTTAGCTAAAATGAAAATGGAACCCATGGCATCCCTTTTAAGGAAAAAGTTTGGGAAGTGTATTAGCTGATATACCATCTTTAAACCCGGTAGGCCTATATGGGTCCAAACCCAGGATTTTGGGGCCTAAACCCGGGTTTAGAGACCTTATACCAGGAGCTCTTCCCAGTGCATCTACAGCTTACACTGTACTGGATGCTGGTTCACCATTTAGCCCACGTAACATGGCTAACATGTAGGGACTAGGTAGCACCAGCGCCATCATGGTTCTTCCCAGTACATCTATAGTTTTTGAGAGATATATGTATTAGATACCCGACGAGTAACTGAGTGTATATGTCAAAATTAGGTCAGGGAAATCATTGATGCTCCCCAAACCAAGTTTATATTATATAGACTTAAGTGAGTTGGAATGAATTCCTTTGTGTCAAATTGCTTATGAAGATGGGGCTTTTACAATGCAAAAAGGGCAATATTAGCAATGGGTAGACATTGCCTTCTGAGTTGTGATACTATATCAATTGAGTTACATTATACAGTGACATGTTGAGGTTCCCGATACCTGTTTAACGTTTACTGGAAGGACCGTGTGGTGGCAGCACCAGCCGGTGGTGGAGGAGACGCAGGGTGTGGCTGTGAGCCCAGGGGTGGGGGGGGGGGGCTGGGGGTGGGGGCTGGGGGGTGGGGGGAGCACTCCTGGACTTTAAGAACATGGGTTCCCAATCAAACTGGAGGGAAAAGGGTCATTTTTGGCCCTATGACCGGACCCTCTAGCTGCCTTCTCTTCATTTTGGTCTAGGAATGTGTACATAGCTATAGGTATATGTGGAGCCCTGTTTTACTGACGTATTTTAGGTGGTTTCTTTACTGAAGCTTTTAGTTGTATTTTGTGCTTTCGACAATAAGCTGTAAAGGCCCAATTTTCCTCACGAATTCATTTGAAATGGTACTCTTTTCCTGTGTGTCACTTTAAAGATGCCCCCCCCCCCTCACCCCCACCCCGACCTGTTATAAGGGTACTGAATTTAGGGTGTACGCATATGGTTACTATAGTAATGATAGGTAGTGGGCTCCCGGGGTGTGAGCTGTCTAAATAATCCCCAATCACTAACCCTGCCCACCCCCCCCCCCCACTCCACCCCTCAGCATACCCCTCCTCAATTAGGAGCCCCGCGAGCAAACTTTATTTCTGAAAACCGCTGCCAACGATTGATCACCTCTCCCCACTCTTTCCCCTTTTTCTCCACTCAGAACTGGATTTACTGGTTATTCTTTCTGCTTTTGGGGAAGGCCGCTATTTGTTGTGTTTTTTCTCCTTTTACAAATCATTTGATTCCCGGGGATTTTGTTTTATCAGAGGACAGTGTACCTAAACTGGGCACAAGGTTATTTAAAACTTTAAGGATGGCATGATGCTTTAATGATTCATATTCATTTGTCCACTGATGCACCGGCACTGCATTAGTGCATCATGCCGGTTCCTCGGGGTGCATCAACCCTATATAGGGTCAGTAGGGGTTAATATGAATGCAGTCCTGGCCAGTCACTAGGGGGTCGTCCATAAATGATGTCATGCTTTCTTTTTACCTTCTCTGACCACCCCCCCCTCCCTTCTCCATAGCAAGGCAGGTTGGATTTTCTTTTCTTTTTTTTGAATTTTTTTCAGGGGGGCTGAAAAGTAACCAAAAATTGACTCGCAAACTTCAGTGGCGACTCGCTGACAACAGCATCGACTCATGGACTATCAAATTGACTCTGAAATAGCCCGAAAATTACTTTAGATATAAATATTTTCTCATAATTGGATATAAATTCCTAGGTTCGGCCCTGTTTTGTAAGGTAGGATCGGGTAACCTGAAACGCACCTTTTTATTATTTGGCCCAACCACCCTACTCCCTGCCCTACCATTGGCTCTGGTTGGAACGTAGGTCCCCATGCTGAGGCTACGGCGTAATTGTGAATGAATAACAAATGATCGCGAAGAAATGATAAAATGAAGTGCAATGGAAATAAAATTAATTAGAAAATAAAGTTCAATAAAGGAAAGTCGGTGCAAGGAGAACACGTGACATTCCTGGCGTAAACACCCTCCTTCCGACCTCCTCCCAATCCGACCTCCTCATACCCCCCCCCCCCCCCCCCAACCACCACCACCACCACCAGCTCGCCACTACCTGAAGACCCCTCACTGTCATCTAGGAGCAGAAAACATTGTTATTAGGCAACCCTCTGTCCATGTTGTGGCTATGAAGTTTTCATTCACGGAGAAATGATGCCAAAGTCAGCCAATAACGTCAAACCTACACTCTCCTTAGGGGCCAGCACACTGCTTATGCCTTCAGAGTTCAGCATTGCCTGACTGTTAAGGGAGAGTCCATTACTGAACAGCATTGCAAGTAGCAACAGCAGTAACAGCAGCAGCAGCAGTAACAGCAGCAGCAACAACAGCAGCAGTAACAGCAGCAGTATTATCAGCAGTAACAACAGCAGTAACAGAAGCAGTGACAGCAGCAGTAACAGCATCAGCAACAGCAGCAGTAACAGCAGCAGCAGCAGTATCAGAAGCGGTAACATCAGCAGTAACAGCAGCAGCAGTAACATCAGCAGTAACAGCACCAGCATCAGTAACAGCAGCAGCAGTAAGCAGTAACAACAGAAGCAGTAACATCAGCACTAACAGCAGCAGTGACAGTAGCAGCAGTAACAGCAGCAGCAGTAACAGCAGCATCAGTAGCAGCAAGGTAACAGCAGCAGCAGTAACAACAGCAGCAGTAACAGCAGCAGTAACAGCAGCAGCAGTAACAGCAGCAGTAACAGCAGTAACAGCAGCAACAGCAGCAGCAGCAACAGCAGCAGCAGTGACAGCAGCAGCAGTAACAGCAGCAGCAGCAGTAACAGCAGCAGCAGCAACAGCTGCAGCAGCAGCAGTAAAAGCAGCAGCAGTAGCAGCAGCAGTAACAACAGCAGCAGCAGTAACAGCAGCAGCAGTAACAGCAGCAGTAACAGCAGTAACAGCAGCAGCAGTAACAGCAGCAGCAGTAACAGCAGCAGCAGTAACAACAGCAGCAGTAATAATAGCAGTAACAGCAGTAGCAGCAGCAGCAGTAACAGCAGCAGTAACGGCAGCAGTAACAGCAGCAGTAACAGCAGCAGTAACAGCAGCAGCAGTAACAGCAGCAGCAGCAGTAACAGCAGCAGCAGTAACAGTAACTCGGCAGCCGCCTCATCAATTGCAGGCTGCCTAATTGGGTCTACATAAATCTGGGGGGTGAGAGGAAGACAAACAGCGGCCAGTGGTCGGTCTGAGGGTGAGGGTAAACAAGGCAGGACGGATGGAGTCTGGAGTCGGGCGCACACCAACTATAACCCAGCCGTCCACACAGTAGGAGCAGGCCATCAGGCCCCTCTATAACCCCAGGCAGCAAGAAAGGGGGACTTTTTAAAAGGAAAATTGTTGTTTTAGCAACAACTTTGTCTGCAATATCAATACCATATTGGCTTGTATATGCACGTGGGTATCGGATAATTAAGGACCATGTGTAGGCTAATATGACATCTCATAACACTGAGGAACATTTCTGCACTTTCAGAGAGCAACTGGTATAAAACCAACTGATCTTGGTCAATTCAAGGGTGCTAAATTCAAAAATCATATTGAAATTGCTGGGTTACTTCTCATTCCTGAGTTATTTGACATTTTAGATGTATAAAATGCGATAAAACACCCGATACTAATGAAAAGTTTGGCAGGAAGCTTATTTTTTCCATCATTAAATTCATGTATTCTGGGTAATACATGTCTTCAACATCAAGAAAAAATGGTTTATAGCCACTGAGAACATATTCTTTGCCTATGAAATAACGCTTTTTAATTCAGATACCGTGATATATAACTTTCATAGTTATCCCTGTTATCAGTGACCTAGACCAAAGTGAACTTCAGTGGTTTCATTCCAGTTGCTTTTCGGCCGTTCTTCAGTGTAACCCATTTCACCACACGCTGAGTATGGGTTGCAGGTACCCTGCATATACATCATAGTCCTTAAACATACATTTTATATCAATTACATTTCTAAACTTTCTATTAGCTGAGGACATTGAGGTACTTAGCACTCATAATAAGCCAACATTCTCTTCACCAATTCAATATTCAAAAACCCTTGATCTTAACCCTGGAAAGGAGAGATGGTGCTGTAAAATACACTCACTGCACGAAAGTTTCCATTTAAGGAAATCTAAGGTGCCTTCAAAGAACACTTAAAGTGGCTTTAAGCTCAGTAATCCTATAATAATGCCAGGGAAAGGTCATAACGGCATTGGAATGGCATTTAAGTATTCATAATTATAATAATCTTTGATATACTTAAATGTAAACATTGATGCACAATGGCTAGCACTGTCTGGTGACTGGTAACAGAACCAACAAACTGTGTCACACAAACGCTGAAGGGACGCTGCTATCCTGATCACGTGACTGCCTAATTTGCATTTCTTTTTAACTCCAAGCCGTCGGGTAAAGAATCACTGAGGCCCCTTGAATTTCAATCCGTACAATGTGTCAGTTTGTTTTTACCTCTCGCTTCTTCCGCCCGGCCTCCATAAACATTTTCCACCGGCGAATGAATTATGGACTGGCGTTTCTTGAATCCCAATCCCACCATGACTGCTGCTCGGTCACAGCACTTACATTATCCTCGTTTAGGCCACTCAAAAAAAGTTGTTTCTCATCACCCAGCAGTGAAAAATCAATTTTTTTTTATTCATTGGGGGCTACAATATATAGGGAAATCAAAAACTGCTGCAAACAATTTTCACATTTTAGTCTTTTAAGAGTTTATTGATTCGAAAGAGTCTTTATGATACAAGTTATTCCTAGCTGACTGCATTACTGACAGTATATAGCAGTACAAGCACTAGTACAAGCTTTGATTTGGTACCAAATATGTTTGAACTTTTCCTTTTACATATTTTTCATTTTTAAAAAGTAGGGTTTTTTAATTTTAAAAAGCTTTGCTTAAATTAAGATACTGTTGATGCGTGCGGTGATGAGAAACCATTTTATTTTTTTGAGTGGCCTTATTGTCTTGCTCTTCTATTTGTTCGCGTTTGGCTCCAGGTCATTAGCTTTTGACAAAACCTCTTTTGTTTCTTTCCAAGAGCTTTTGTAAAGTTAACATGTGCCCAGACCCCCCCCCCCCCCCACCCTAGAATCATGTATTATCAGTCCAGGGGTTGGGGGTATATTTGGCACAAGTAAGAATTTAAGACCAGTATGATGGCTTTATCATTTTATTTCTCAGAAGGGTGGATTAACACTGTAAATAGTGGAACCAAAAATACTTCCTTCTATGCTATAAACAGTGATAAACAAACAGTATACTATAGTATCCTATTGCTCCTGTTCACGAATACCATAGTATGATCTACTACTCCTTTACTTCTAGAAGTAAAGGCAGCACTGATACATCCTTCTGATCCTAGGGGAGTGTATCAACCCCGTAGAAATAGGGCTACTGGATATATAGGCTGCACTATATTTGCATACTGTAAACGTAGATATTTTCGCGCTGTACATATTTTCGCGATTTTCGCGATTTTTAAAACTCGCGAAAATATGTACAGAGCGAAAATTTATACACTTTAGTCCTACTACTACAAGGTTCCAAAATTCGCGAATTTAAATACGTGTACGCGAAAATGCACTTTTTAACAAAATTGCGAAAAATGTATACTCGTGAAAATATCTTCATTAACAGTATGTATTATACCAAACAAAGCCCAATACTAACACCAAAATTGGCCCTTCATGGGGGACGTTAGAGAGAAAAATGCTATTCTCAGATCCACGCCCCCGCCCCCACACACATTTCGCAATAAATGGCCTTTCCGTAACATTAGAGACTTTTAATGGGATCAGAATTATTCATGACATGGCGGGAAGTGGAACGCATGGCAAGCAGCCACCGCACAGTATTTAAAAATGGCAGCTTTAATTGGTTTATCTGTTTTCATTTAAAGGCACGGTCCCAGAGGCTCTCGGCATGGCTTCATCACCCATACCCTGCCTCTCCCTCCCTAATACAAACACTGTGTTTTTATGAGGTTTTTGATAATTATTTAATATTTCCAGAGAATTCCAATATCAATGTTTAGTTCACCACAAAGTGTTGTGGTCTTGTGTTTAATACTGTAAATTCTCACGTGTAGCACGTGCAATGTAAACGTGTGCATGATTTGTGGTTGTACTCTGACTGTACTGAGACAGATTCACAGAGCATGGAAAGGTTTAACATGGAAAGGGAACGTTCACAAAAGTCATCACCAGCTTGGGGTGACAGGTTGGGGTTTCTTTGGATTTAATGGCTTAGGCCAATTGCCCAAAATAGTGACCCTGATAGGGCCTTGAAAAAGGTCTCAACATAGGTTACGTCATCTGCATGTGGGTGTTCCCTATAATAAGCGTTGCAGCTATTATGAATCTCAATGATGCTATCACAAAAATTCAAACACTTAAAAACATAAAGTACTTGGAGAAGACAATCATAATCTGACTCAGGCCAAAAAAAAGAAAAAAGGTCTGTGTCAGGCAACATGGTCAGAATTTCTAGTATAGGTAGGTCGGATTTTTTTTTTGATTCTTTTTACATAGAGAGTACCAGGAATGAGTCGCGAATTGACAAATCGACTCACGACTCACCAGAATGACTCAATAATTCCTCCATTCACTAGGAACATCAAGAAGTTGTTGGATATTCCTCTTAAAAAGCCATTTCCTGAAGTTAATCAATTATTTAGGCCCCTAAGGTCACTGGGAGCTTGTTATTCTTGGAAAAGGGTTTAAAATTTGAGAAAAAATAACAAAAAAAGATTTTTAAAAAATATATATATATCCAAAATTATATATATATATCCAAAATTGGGAAAAAATGCTAGGGTCGGCCCATTTTTGAATCTAGGGTCGGGTTGCCTTAAACACACTTTTCCTTTTTTTGGCCCCACCAACCGACTGCGCTAGTATGGCAAATGATACCCTGCGTTATAGCTATAGAAGAATGAAGTAACTAGTAAAATCATTGATGTCTGCGAAAATATATATATATTTCATTTTCTTTCCATTATCAATGACGATTTGCATTTCCTAACACCCTCCCCCCCCCCTTCCCCATCTCTTCTGAACACACAGCAAAACGTGTCCATCCACTGAAACGCAGGCACCGCGCGATGTCTGCTTTGTATGAAGAAAACAGAAAAGGAAAAAACTGAATTTATTGGTAAATAAAACGGTTTGGCTGTGTTTGGGGGCGCTGACACGCTGGGGTGTGGGGCCGGCCTGCACACACCACCCGGCCACCACGTGCAGGCTTTGAAGTCAGATTGGGTAACCAGCACCAAAACCTGATTACATTTCAAGTGAAATTCCATAAATTGTGGTTCAGATAGGAGGCCACTTCCACAAGGGGGGATCGAGATCGCGGGTGGGGGGGGGTAGTGGGGGGGGGGGCTGGGTTCAAGTTCTGGTTGAAGTCCCAGTCCTCTTACGCAGGAAAGAGTCCTGGCGATAACAGCCGGGGTATGTTCACCTTGACTGTGATTTGTGCTTATTCAAGCTTTCTCTTTATCTATCTATTTATATGTTACTGCTCTTCCCGGTCCCTCAAGAGGCTTCAAAATATGTGTATTAAACACATTGGTCCCCCCCCCAAATCGATCTAAAACCCAAGAGGTCTGAATACTAAGCCATGCTCACCCGCTAAACACCAAAGTAGGACGAAACAAAAGGGTCCGGGCTGATTGGATTATCTGTAGGTGATTCTGAATCTAGAACCAATCTTATATAGTGGAATTTGCGGCAAATGAAAAATGGCTGCGGTTCTTCCGAGACTTTGACATCACCCAGCAGCTCGGACTGGTTTGTATGGCACCCCTAGATACAGTCAGGGCAAGCAGACTGACAGGGAGGGCATGGTGAGGGGAGAGGAGGGAATGGTAGGGGTGTGCAGGTGTGAGTATCAACAGTGGTATGAATCTGTGTGTGGGGAAGGGGGTATAGAGGGGATGCCCCTTTTAGATCCCGACAAAAAAACGTTCCCACCCTGAACTGTTCACAAAGGCTGGTGGCAGATTGGGTAGACGCTGGGGAGACGCTGAGGTTAGGGAGGGTTAAGAGGTAGCGAGGGGTGGGGGGGGGGTATACAGTATTTCTTACTAAACGAAACGTATAAAGCTTCCACCAATTTCTAAGTCAGCAGTGTATGTAGTTAGTGTATACAGCCAAAGAGGTGTAAAGGAGTAGGATTAAGTCTATATCAGAGTGTTAAAATGTCTAGGGAATGCTTAATTTTTTTCTTCAGCTTTTTTATCACATTTATTTTTTTCATTTAAATTCATAACTTTCTTGCATGATGCCTCAAATCTTCAAGTTCCTTTGTTGTCATAATGCACCATGGCCATTTACATACACATATACATGATATCACGTTCGCGAAAAGTCATAATTTTACCTGTTACCTGTATATTTAAGAACCTGAATAAACCCCAGAGACATGACCTCTACACAACTGCTCACAGTCCTCGTGAAACACACCAAGCTGGAAAATGAACAGTAACACAAACATTACTATAGTATACTTCATTACTTGATAAAGCTCCCTCGTCATATTTGTCAGTGCTTATAGTGATGCGGTGCTCTTTAGGCCAAACAAAAAAAAGGTGTGTTCAGGTATCCCGACCGACCCTATCATTTTGGCCCGACCCTAATCTTTTTAGATTTTTTTAAAGACTTTTCCTGATCTAGGTTATCACCAAAGGGCATAGGACGTACTTAATGACCTTCAACTATCCTGAATGGCATCCTTTGAAAGATAAATAGGGAGGAACTCCTTTGTATGACAAGAACAGAACTGATAATGGCTTAATTAGACAGATATTGGTTCTACACTATCAAATAACCACTCTATAAAGTGTGATTCTCCCTTACAACTCATCTCAAGACCCTAAAAATAAATCCTAAAAAGAAAGAAATCGACCGACCTACCCTTGTTTTTTTGGCCATGTTACATGAACACAGATTCTTTTTTGTTTGGCCTTATGGCTGGATGGCCAAACTGGTGGGAACCCAGTATATATATATAAGGGGGTGACGGTATGACCTTGTCCTGACCCGTCAAGCTGTAAACATTCAGTGAGGTGACTTTCTGAACCTGTACCTTTTTTTTATATAATACACATGTCAAAGATATAAAGAGACTGGGTGGGAACCACTCCGCTAGACAAAACAAAATAAATAGAATATAGAATTAATGGGTAAACTAAAGTGGGAGGACATATCTACAAACAGACAGATCACACCCCGAATCACAGCCTGGACCCCCCCCCCCCTGCCCCATCCCACCAGCAAGACCTCACCCACACCTATAATAGATGATCTGTTTATCAGCCCCGACCAACCACCACGACTTATAACTGTACCACCATGAACTAAGTGTTCAGTACTAGACGTGTGCACGTCTCTCGTCATATAGATCAAACCAAATACCAAAATATGCGATTCATATGACGTAAGGCTGTCAGTTTTGGGGCAAATTCGCCCATAAAAATGTATGGCCTGGATCAAGTTTCTTCCCTGAACTCAAAGATTCAACAACCTGCTGGATCAGCCTGGAGGAAACCCTTTGTCATAAACAGTTTGCAGGTTTTATTTTCTGTATTATAAACTAGCAGGTAGTACATAAATCCATATCATTCATCCTCATTCCCCCTCTATATGTAATACCATCCAAGAAAGTATTATTCAATTCTTTCGAACACATCATAAAGAATGAGGTATACCATCAAGGAATGAATCTCATTTTCTAATAGTCTGACCGAGACGATTGTTAAAATCTGCATTAATTTGTAGAAACTTCTGTTCAGTATGATAAACAATTAAATTGAAATTGAGCCTCGCCAACAGCTCAGGGATCCGGTGTAGAACGCTGACGTATCGTCATCACACGGCATGTGGGAAAAGTCAGGAATGTCTTTTTTTTTTTAATAAAACCTAAAGTTGTGATGCTGTGCCTCTAACAACTGCATCAGTGCCCCCTCCCCCCACCCCCCCCCCACCCCCCATCTCCCCCCCCCCCATCTCCCCCTTACCCCCTCCCCCACTTGTTGCTGGTTATTTTCCACCCCGATGCCGACGGACGAGCACCAGACACTAGGAATGTGGATATTTTGTCCTTAGTTTTTCTTAAACCATGTTTGTTTATTATTATGTTCCCTCCTCTTCTGCTCTCTGTATTACATTCATTTCTTATGACTTTTCCCCCTTTTCTACTCGGTTTCTCAATTGAGTTGTTTTTTTATTTGTATTTATATGAAATAAAACGTTCCGACAGGGGTCCTTCTTCGTCGTGTAATGCAACTAGAGCCATGTATTTGACTTCATGTTCCGCCTCCGATAATACAGTGGGGCCTCGATAATCCGACCACCCCTGTTTCAGGAAAAACACAAGCGGATCTTGAATCTGCCGAATTATTGAAACATATTTTATATATGTTTATGTATGATTTGATTTGATTTGATTATTTATTGACATTAGAATTTCGCATACAATGGGCGCTTTTCAATCCATGTCATATATTCAGTCTTTTTACATATCATGTTTTGTGATCGCTTTGTCACCACAGTCTCTTATATATACTTTTTAGTAATGCGAATAATGATCAGCATAAGTTAATGAGTCAGCTAATCAGAGTCATTATGAGTAATTTCATAGAGGAGTTCTTGTTTTAGGCCACTATGGGATCTAGAGGTCTCAGGTCCCCCTCCTTCAGGGCCTTCTTAAAGGCCTTCACCGAGGGCTGATTCTGCTGTTCCGGTAGTAGCCTGTCCCATAGTCGACTAGCTCGGTACTCTGGACCGTTGATGTAACTGTCTTTCTTAGGTCTTTTGAGGGCGAACTTCACAGAGCGATTGGCTCGTAGTAGTCTTGTTGGCTGGACGAGGTTGTGCTGGTCCAGTGACCTCTTGTACATGTACACCAGAGTCTGTTTGTTTCTCCTAGGGATCAACTTTTGCATCTTGGCGTCAGTATGCAACTCATCAACTTCTACCTCACGTGCATCCTTGACGTTGTTGCAGATTCTGAGGCAGTCATTCTGGATTGTCTGCAGTTTTTTGACTGCTCCTACTGGTCCACTGTCTATGATCAGCGGACAATATTCCAGACATGGTAGTACCATTGTTTTGTATAACTGTAAGGTGGTCTGCTTGTCTGTTGTCTTACGAGTGTTCCACATTTGTGGGTACTTTGACCTAACTGTGCCTATCACCTTAGTTAAGTGTGGGCCGTAGGTTAGGTGTTTGTCTATGACTACGCCGAGGTAGTTGAACTTCTGGACTATCTCAAGGGGTTGACCAGCAATCTCGATGTTGAGGTCCTGGAGGTCAATGTTCGTATTCCGCGGGTATGTCCAGAGTACTTTGGTCTTGGTTTGGTTGACTGTTAGTTGGTTGAGTCTACACCAGTCCACTACTGCTGTCGTGTCTAGCTGAAGCAGTCTTTGTGACCGGCGGGGATCATGTGCACAAGTTACCAGCGCCAAGTCGTCGGCGTACATGAAGCCCTTCACATTCCTGAGGTTATTTTGAACGTCGTTGATATATACCAAGAACAGGAGCGGCCCCAGGACCGACCCCTGGGGCACTCCGCAGGGTATTGACTTCATGGACGAGTTCATCCCGTTGGCTGTGGTGTATTGCTGTCTCTCTTGTAGGTAGCTCTTTACCCATTCTAGGGCTTTTCCGGTTACACCATAGCTGAACAGTTTGCCCAGCAGTATTCTGTGGTTCACAGTGTCAAAGGCCTTGCGGAGGTCAATGAAGACCACCGCAGAGGGCCAGCCTTGGTTCATTGCCTCATGTAGTTCCTTCGCCAGATTGAATATAGCGTCGGTAGTGGAGCGGCCCGGGATGAAGCCAAACTGGTTTGGCGACATTAGGTTCCGGGACGTCATGTGGTGCATGATCTGTTGGTGTATCACCTTTTCACATATTTTGGCGCATGTGTTTAATAGACACACCGGTCTCCAGTTTCCAACATCATGTAGGTTTCCATTCTTCGGCAGTGGGACCACCTTGCCCACTTTCCAAGTAGCTGGGAATTCCGGTTGTTCTGTGCTGAGGTCGATGATTTTTCCTAACAGGTCTGGTTTATAGGTCAGAGCATCCTGAACTATGCATGTTCTCATATTTTCTATCCCTGACGATTTTTTTGTATCTAATTGCTTCACCAACTTCAGTATAGAGAGGTTGGTAGTTGGTTGGAGTACCAAACTATCTGCTCTGTCCACTATCACAGGGATGTCTAGGTCCGCAGGTAGTGGGGGGAAGACTCGGGCTAGCTTTACTCCTACCGTACAGTAGAAGTCATTGATAAAGTCGGCCGTCTCATGTGGTTGTACTTCTATGCCATCTTCTCTAGTTAGAGTGAGGGGGACATCTTCGGTGTCACCACTCCAAAGTTGCTTCAGGATTTCCCAGAACCTCCTTGGGTCGTGTCTGAATCTCTCCAGTTCTCCTAGGATTGTGGTGCGTCGGTTCATTAGTGCAGTGGCATTAATCTGTCTCATCAGTTTCCTGGCCTTGGCTGTGTGGCGGTTGTAGATATCACGAGGTATGTAGCGTGCTTCTTTAAGTGCTTTTCTTCTCTGTCTTATTAGTAGTTGGACATTCTCTTTGAAGACCGGGTATTTTTCATCAGGGACGTTGAAGGTCTTGATGGGGTGGTTCAAGTCAAGGTAGTCAACTAGTTTGTGTAGCAGGACGTCAAAGGCCATGCTGGATGTCTCAGCATTGTCCAGGTCAGTCCAGTCCTGGGTCGCAATGAATTGTCGCAGTGTCTCAGGGCTGTAGCCTCGGTAGCTTCTACCGGTAATCTCTTTCCTCTTTTGGCGCGCAGAACTGTCCCTGAGAAAGCAGCTGGATAATCGGGGGGGGGGGGGTGGATTTTTGAAGGCCGGATCATCGAGGTCTCACTGTACACTGCGCACCCCTGCCACCACAGATTTTAACAAGACCTCAGCTTGGTGAGTGCCATGGCTATATAGGGTATCATGGGAAGGTGTGCAACTAGAAGTCCACGGTCAAGTATGGACGTGACAAAGACGTGAACTAGACTCTACATACCACTAGTGTGCACAATATGCACTAGATGGTGTTGCTGCATACCCTAGTGACTGCCGTGCACACTAGTGGTATGTAGAGTCTATTTGTCACGTCCATACTTGACCATGGACTTCTAGTTGCAGACCTTCCCATGATACCCTATATAGCCATGGCACTCGCCAAGCTGAGGTCTTGTTAGAACCTGTGCCTCCCACACACACACCCTTCACTGTATGAACCTTGGCATTTAAGCAAACCTTTTATTGCTCAAAGTCACTCTTTAAGCAGCTTTAAGTTCAGTAAAATCCGTGTCAATGTCACAGAAAGGTCATAGTAGCATTTAAGCGGCTTTAAGTTGCACTTACTGCAATCAAATATGTTTGAATTGATGTTTAGCCATACAACCTTTGCATTCATGCAGTGACAATAATGGCGCCATGAATCATATGTAGGGTAGACTCACCTAGAGTCGACCACCTACCTAAAGTCGGATACGTGCAATTGTAGTTAGTTATGCATTTGCCTTTATTTATACAGTTGCCTTTTGTAAGAGTAACGCTAAAAGTTTTGCTATTATACACACATAAATAACTTAGCATGTTTGAACAGACACAAGTTCAAGTATCCGATTCAAGATGTGTAGTGAATCTATACAGAGATACTCTTGAGCCTTGCTGGTCAGATCTCATGTACACACGTATGTAAACCAGCCTTTTCACTCAGCAGACCCCAACTTATAGGGCCGCTAAGGGGTGACCGCCCAAGGTCAACAAGGGTCACTGGAGGGGGACAAAGGTCAAGGTTAAGGCGTGAGACCCCAATAAATGGTTAAGCCTTGCAGGTCAAAGATCAAGTCCCCCCAAACTGTCCTGCCTGCACTGTGCATAATCCGTGTAGGTAATTTCTTTTTTAAATAATAAAGTTTATTGATTGATCCACTGCTGTAGCTCTGATGATACATACAATCAATTTCGGTGGCCCTTTATAAGTTGTTGTTATAAATGAAAACCACAATGTTATAAAGATGGTATGTACAATGGAAAATGAAGGAAGAGGGGTGTGCATGCAAGCACTATAGAGTAGCTGAAATTAAGTTACCTGGAGTAAAAATGAAAAATATAAATCTTGTTTGAACATAGGTCATAACACTTTACAATACTGAAGAATCACAATAAGAAATATATACACACAAGAAGCACCTAAATAGCACATGTACAAATCCTTTTTCACAATTTCAGTGTATAAGAAGTGTGGTGTCAGCTGAATATTATTGGCTTGTTGTCAATGATTTGAAACTTCATCAATATGCAATATATGATTGATAGATAGATATACATACTTGGCAGCTCCCACTTTGTTATATGTTGTATTTTATTATGTTATATCGAGCAGAGTTGCAGAACGCTACTGTATCAAATATACATCATACTTATAAATGGTGTCAGGAAATGTCTAGTCTCAATAAAAAACAAAAAACACTAGCTGCCTTCCTCCCCCTCCAACCACTCACACACACTATAGGCCTACACATCCACACACACACTATAGGCCTACACATGCACACACACGGTGTCAGTCTATACACATACTTGGTGGTATGTGAAGCATGACGCTCTATACACATGTCAACATGTCAACGTGCCCACGTCAGGGCAGACTACAAGAGTATGGGCTCTCAGTCTCAGACTGCCTAGCCCTGTAACAGACTGCAAATGGCTGCCATCTTGGCTGCCATTCTGACAGGAATTCCCACCAAAATGGCGGTTCACTGGGACCAGCTTTTTTTTAATTTATATTTATTGATTTAAACTGATCACCAGTAACCAGCTCTCTGACCAATCAGAACATTCTAAAGTAGTCACTGCCTCCACATTATTCCCGCACATATTTATAGGCCGTCTCCATTCCACCGACAGCCAGTGATGGGCTAGATGGGCTCTATTCAGGCCGAAGTGTAACAAGGTGATAGGCCCATTATAAATCAAGGCTTTTCCCCCAAAAAATGACTGAAAACATATCTTGCTGGAACTCAACTTGACTATTCATGCATTTCAATGTTGGAACTGAACTTTCCTGATATGATGCTGGAATTTGTGTGATGATATCTAAAGAGGAAACAGAGTTCCGTGTATCTGATTAATCTTTCAATGTTTTCTCACTAGAATTCTTAATAACTTTCCGATTGACTGTAAAAAAAGTGATTCGTTCAAGTCGATGACTCCCCCCTCTAATTATGCCCCTGCGACCCTCCAGGATAATGATGGCGGTGCCCAGTAAATCCAATATGGCGTCGTTACATGTTGTTGTCTGTAACAAACTGTTTTGATGCCATTGCTATATCAATTGTTTTCCATGTCAGAATGATTGCTAGAGGATCACCATCTTACCTTCAATGATAATCTATTAGTAGTATAGTATGTATCGGAACGGGACTATAGTTAAGTACTGTTTATTACTCAATCGACATGCAGCCAATCAGAGGCCTCCATTTGGTCACGTGACCGGAAGTGACCTACTTAGGGGATTAGTGGTGCATTCTGGGTAACCCTGCAGCCAATCAGAGGCCACCATTTGGTCACGTGACCGGAAGTGACCTACTTAGGGGGATTAGTGGTGCATTCTGGGTAACCTACTGACCTACTTAGGGGACCGGAAGTGACGTCATATGACCTAATTTAGGATCACGTGACCGGAAGTGACCTGGTGAGTCACGTGAGCGGAAGTGACGTCACATGACCTAATGGCCGACCGGAAGTGAGTGACCTCATTGAAGATCACGTGACCGGAAGTGACTTGATTGATCACGTGAGCGGAAGAAGAAGTTTTTTTGTTTAGGAAGTGAGGGTCTTTAGGATCACGTGACTGGAAGCGACGTCGTCACATGAGTGACGCTTTAAGAGACTGCGCGACTTACTAGTAAAAGAAGACGTATGAAAATAAAAACACAACAATATTTTATTTTATTTTTTTTATTTATTTTTTTTTCAATCTTGATAAACACTCTATTTTTTTGAAAAGATGCACACGCTTATTTTTTTTTTTTCATATCTCTAAAGGACTCGTTGTCACACCGTCAGAATGCACGCGACGCTTATAATACAAGTAGCGCACGCCGTCTTTCTCTATGGTGTAGGTGACCATTTTGTTTCGCACCACTTTGAAGTTTCTATTTACAGCAATGAGAGTTTTTCGTTGGCGAAGAACATCCAAGAAGTCGTCTGGTTCCTGAGGGTTTTGTTTCTTCTGTACGCCTTTTGCACTCCATTTTTTGGATTTTCTTTCACCGGTGTCGCTGACTCGATCGTAGCAAATGTAAGTCTTAGGGTTGAGACTTAGGATCCCGTCACCTTCCCACTCCGCTTTCATAAGCCCCGAAGTTCTCAGATCGTGAAGGTACCGTCTCTCACAACATCCGCCGGGCGGCGGACACCATTCTCGCACTCTTTCCGTTTTTGTCTTCACGAAAAGCTCTAAGTGATCGTCGCACACCGCTGTCGGAAGCCACTTTCGTTTCTCTCTGAAGTACGTCTCTCTCAGGCGAGGTTTGACTAGGTCATCCAACGTGTCACCGCTGAGAGCCATGTAAAGACTGTCGGTGTCCATTTGACAAAGGGCATAATCGCGCCGATCGACGAATCTATCCAAGAAGTCGTATGTGAACTCTAACATTTTCAACTTCGCGTACTGGTATACCATGAACCCTATTTGAATAGGGAGGTTGTTCTTGACTGTTTTCGGTTGTAGTTCGACTTCAAACAGATCGGAACTCAACTCGGACGCCTTTTTGAAGCGCCACGAATTGGCCAATAGTTCGAACTTCCGACTGTCAGTGTATCTCACCGCCGTGTGTTTTTCTTTGTTGCAGATTGTTTTACCGTACGTAGCGTTTCCCATTAACTTGTAACAGTCTGACAGAATTTTCTCGTTCTCGTTCACGTCGCCACGTCTTCGCGCCGCCGTTACTTCGTCCGCGAAACCGGCAAAGGAGCGTTTAGGTAGGTATTCTACCACCAGCTGCACTTTGGTGACTATCAAACCGTGCTCTAAATACCACTTGAGAAGCGGCGTTCCCAAGAGAATATTTTTTCCGTGGTAACTCCCTATCAGACATCTCTGAGGCGTGTTCAACAGCTTTTCTTCCTGCGCAAAGTCTGACATGTGAGGGCCTATGTCCGATTTTGAAACGGTCGCGTTCTTGAAAACGGGGGTCATTTCTTCGAAGTAGTCTCGTAGGTGAGGCGGCGTAGTGATGTCCACTTGAACTAAACCGAACATTTTCTCCTCTTTCACAGCGGAAAGGATGTCGCTCTCGCTCATCGCGTTTCGAGACACTTTCAAAGCGTCAACCTTCCAGCGTTGTTGGGAGGCCTTGACCCGCTCATCTCGACGCTTCATCTCTCGCCATTCGCACTCCCACACGACGACCAGCTTGTGACCTAGCGCTTTCAAGTAAGCGCTTACTCTGGTCGTTCTGTCGCGTCTCTCCTCTCTCAGTGAAGCGCACTGATATCGGTGCGACGGTATGCACTCGTGAGCGTGGAACCAACACCCGTGAAACTGGAAAACCGTATTAGAGGCCGCGTGAAACCCGTCCACACGAATTCTCCGACAGCCTACAACCATCTCGCCGCCGTTCAAAGCATGGCGCAGTTTCACGTCGCGGTCGTGCTCTACGAAGCGTAACCACTCCAAAGCGCTGTGAGAGTTTCTTTGCCTAATTTCGGGCTTGAACTCGGTCTCGGGCCGTCTCACCGCGTAATAGCCCGTGCAGTGCGCTTCGCTCATGCAGCGCAAGTACAGAGAGTTAGCGTCTAGTCCTAGGATGTGTTGGCACGGTCTCGCTTCTTCGCCGTACTTGTGCTCCCTTATCCGCGTGGTGCCCTTCTCGTGAAATCTATGGAAGATGATGGAAGGACCGCCGACTAGATTTTCTTTGATCAGAGCGTGGAGGACGGCGTCGAACTGGGGGAACGTTGTGAACGCGTCTTCTAGGTTTTGGAAGAGGAACCGTAAAGTCAAACCAGCGAGAGAAACTCCGTCTTTCAACATGTCAATGCCGCGATCTTGGAAAAATTTAGCGTGATTTTTCAGAGCTTCTATGAAAGGTTTGACGTCTTTGTTGTTGTAGTGGATCAAGTAGTCTTCCATAGTTTGCATCTTCTCGTCGGACCAAACTTTCTGACATGCGGCGTAGTCGGATTCGGACATTTTGACGCCCGTCAGCTCGCTGTCGAAAGCCGATCTCGGTGGCAGCGTTCTGTTTGCCAGTTTCCTGGTAGACGTCATCCATTCGTAAGGAAAGTGACCTTTCTCTTCGTTCCTGGTGAAAGCTCGCAAATAGGTCGCGTAGTTGTAACCGGGTGCCAAATAGTTGACTACGTCCAAGAAAACCGTGTGCTGTGTGTAAACCGCCAAGTATTGATTGCTTCTCTTTATGACGCTGAATTCTTGGTTTCTTCGGTCTCCGGAGGCGAAGAACGAGTGAAGGCGTATTTTGATCAGGTTCAAGTCGTAACGCCCCGAGTTGAAGCCCACGACTGGAGCTTGACGGATGTATCTCAGAAGACGCTTCTTCAGTTGAACTAACGGGTGTCTGGTCTGAGCCGCAGCGAAGCCGCCTGGAGAAGGGGTGAACGTCGCCTCCTCCAGCAGGAGAGCTTCACCTATTGCCGCATCTAACTTCGCTAAGGTCGGTCGGTAAAGTTCTAGCACAGCTTCTCCGATGACTTTGGCGTTCTCGTTTATGTGATTTAAAACTCGGTCCAACAAGGGGTCGGAATCTGCGTCGGATTCTCTGACGAAGCAGACGGGCCCCTCCCACCCCGGAAAGTCGGATGCGACGCTAGCCGACAAAGGGACTTGATCCCACAGCAGGGACACGTGTTCCGTCGACGGTTCTTTGCACGGTCTGAAGAAAGCCTCGAAATCGAAGGCGATCTTGTAAGGGTAGATTCCGGAATGTCCGTCGGGGGGAAAAATGGAGAAGTCTGCTAGCGCTTCGAAAATCGTTCTCGAATTTTGGTAGATGCCACCTACGTAGCGCAACTTGACTTGTCGGCAAGAGGAAAGCTGGTTCCTGTGTCTCTTCAGCAAGAACTCGGTGGTGAACGCCGCCTTACACTTGCAACATTCGTATATGCCCGCGTACGCGTTGAAGTCCGTGACGAGAGAGACGTGCAAACCGCCTTTCGCCGTCAGGTGTAGGTTGACTTTACCTCGGGCGGCCAGAGTTCTGGAAGGCGGTCTGATCAGAGTAACGCGTCTTCTCAACTTCCGCCCCGGCACTTGACGCGACGCGGTGTAAACCGCTATCTGTACGTCAAACAAGTTCTCTAACGCGGGTAAGTCGCGGATGTTCAGACCCGGAAAGGATTCAGGTGTGGCAGCGGGACAGAACTGACGTAACAAATCTGAAGCGCGCTTGCTGGTCTTGTATAAGTGAAAGGAAATGCAGCGGAAGATGCAGAGGTTGTCCTTGTTGGGAAAATCTAACACGCCGCTTCTCTTTCCAACTCGACCGGCCTGAGTGATCCTACCGCCTATGGGGAATTCCCCCGGTCCCATGTAAACGCAAATGTTCAAATTGGTAGGAAAAAGAACGTGCCACTTGGTGTCAGCGTCGCAAAGTTTCCGTACTTCCTCGCAAGCGACGGTGTTTTCCATCTTTGAGAGGAGCTCTTCCAAAGTTTCTGAATTAGTTATAGTAGGGAGCGGTTGTATGAGAGTTGCGTTGTTCTGGGAGGCGTGAAAGTAGCGCAGTTTGCTCTTGTCTTCTCTGTGTTGTAAGAGTAAGCCTACCGAGAAACCCACTTTGTATCTGAATCTTTGTGTCAAGTGAATGCGACGCATAGTATCTACAGCGTCACTCAACTCGCCGGTTGGTAGCCTGAAGTTTGTTACACTCACGCGAGTCCCGTGCATCCTGACGCCCGTTTGTATCGCAGGCCAATTCGCCGTGAACGTTTCCTCCCCGTTCGGTACAGCACATATGCGCGGAGGGACGGTCACCCCGTCCAGAGATTCGCGTCGACAGGCGATCTTTCGGCAATCGCCTTCGCCGCATAGAGGGCAAAACTTAGGTACTACTCTACAATTTTCTACGTGTCTCTCTTGGTTGTACGGTCTTTTAAACATTTTGAAACACTTTTCGCATACGTACTGTGTCATGTTTTTTTTTTCACTCAGTTACCAACTACTTAGCCGTCTAACTATCTATCTATCTATCAATCTATCTGTCTATCTATCTATCTATTTATCTTTCTGTCTGCTGTCTGTGTATCCGTCTGTCTGTCTCATACAGCGTACGTCAAACGCTGTGTGTGTGTGTGTGCGCGCGTGAGCGTTGAGCGTCTCTCATTCCGAATCTATGCCGAGATATTTCAGAATGATCTCTGTTTTGTCATCCAACTCTTTGAGCGCTCTGGCGGACAGCGTCACTCCCTGCTGTGTGGGTTTTTTGTCAGGACCTTCGTACTTGCGCACGTGGACGAGGTTCTTACCGCCGTAGTAGCTCACAGCTGCGTACACTTCGCTCTCCTCATCCAGCACTGCGAACCAGGGGGTGTGATTAGGTTTTCCTTGCGCGGCCGCTGTGTCGCGTATGCGCACCACTGCGCGGATATCGGCGATGCGTGCTATGAGCTCGCGCAGCGCGTCGGCCGTGAAGTGCACTCGCTTGCTTCTGGTCAGAGACGCCTCTTTCACCTGGCCGTCTTTTGTGTAGCGCGTCTCCTAGACAGTCTAGCCACGTCCTCCCAGATCTCCAGCGTCAAAGCTCCGTCTAAGCAGAACTCTAACCCGAGAGGACGGGAGAAGGTTTTCTCTGCTTCTTCTCGTCCATCTCGTTCTTTTTCTTGTATTTTTCTCTTCTTACTAGGCCTTGTTGTTCTGGAACTCACCTTAGAACGTTTCACACCCGCAGGATGAGTAACACCATCAGCGTGAGCTGAATCAGCAGCAGAACCGATAGCAGGAGCAGCGTCAGCGCTGGTGGTATCCGAGGCCTCGTTGTTGGAACAGCGCAGCCACACGCCGTCGGTGCTGAGTGTAGCGGTAGAAGATGAAGCGCCGCCGCCCTCGTAAGGTGGCGGTGAGGGCAGTCGCCACGGACCGGACGGGACGCTACTAGTGGAGGAAGTGAGGTCGAAAGGTCGAAGAGGGAAGCCGAAAAACGTACCGCCCACCCCTTTCCCTTCGGGTTGTTCGTACGCCTCGTCGTCAGCGTCGTTCTCTGTCTCACCCTGTTGCTGCTCCTCCTCCTCTTCTTCTCGGTTTAGGGGCTGAGTGTCCGAATAGCTGTCACTCTCAGCGCGAGCGGCGTCGAGGGCGTCAGTCGATGTAGTGGTGGAGGAGAGGGGCTGTGCAACGTGCGGCAGGTCATCAAAGTCATCAACAGTAGTGGGGAGGTAAAAACCCGGTTGCCAGTACTGCGCTGTGCCAGGAGCGTTGTCGTCAGTAGTAGTAGCGGTAGCAGCAGGTGCAGCAGAAGCAGCAGCAGCAGCAGCAGCAGGCGCAGCAGCAGACGCAACAGTAGCAGGCGCAGCAGCCTCAGCAGGCGCAGCAGTAGCAGGCGCAGCGGTAGCAGGTGCAGCAGCAGCAGCAGCAGCCGCAGCAGGCGGGGCGGCAGTAGCAGCGGCAGCGCGCTTAGCAGCAACGTGTACCGTCGCGATTGTAACAACGTCGCTAGCACGACGACTAC
Source organism: Harmothoe impar (assembly GCA_947462335.1). Lineage (NCBI taxonomy): Eukaryota > Metazoa > Annelida > Polychaeta > Phyllodocida > Polynoidae > Harmothoe > Harmothoe impar. The sequence goes on along the minus strand of OX381709.1, from coordinate 74,730,880 downwards.
TACCAGTAGTACTACTACTACTACTACTACTACTACTACTAGTACTACTACTGCTACTACTACTGCTACTACTACTACTACTGCCGCGAGCGCTCGCTACAGCGGGAGGGTGATAAGACCAAGCGGCTGCGGCGGTAGTCTCATGTTCAGTAGCAAGAGGAGGCACTGACGCTAAACGAGCGCTGTTCCGCGTAGTCTTCTTGTTCTTGAACTGCGCTAGGAGTTGTCTTTTGCTCATGGTGGTGACTGTAGAGAGCAGCAAAAGAATGAGTGAGTGAATGGAGGTTTCCAGACCCCTTATATACGCCTTCTCGCTTCTAGAGCTAAGCTACTTACTGACCCTGTTCAGCTGCCGCCGGCTGGCCGGCGGCCATTCACAAAGAGAAACAAAAGACATAAGGCATGACGTTTTCAGCTGGATCCCTTTCCCCCCTTTTGAGAGATCGACTGTCATGAGCTAAGCCGCTTACCACCCTGTTCAGCAATTCAACGCGCATTAGCTGTATAAAGGATTAAGCGGTTGCTGCCGTCGACTGACCGGCGGCCATTCACAAAGACATAAGGTATGACGTTTTCAGCTGGATCCCTTTCCCCTCTTTTTTTTTTTTGAGGGATCCACTGTCGTGAGCTAAGCCGCTTACCACCCTGTTCAGCCATTCAGCGCGCGTTAGCTGTATAAAGGATTAACGGTGATGAGCTTAGAGTGTGTATACAAAAAAAAACTACAGGAGGCGTGTGGCGTGAAGCAGGACCCCCCTAAGACGAACGTGTCTGTCTGTGAGTTGAGGCGTGTGCATGTGGTGAGCGACTTAAGTGTAAGACAAAAAAAAAATCACCACCTCCTGCCGTGGTGAGTAGACCGGGCCGGCCAGGCGGCGGCCGGCTAGTTCAATAGGGAGGGGTGACAGCTGACTAAGGCTGTGCATGAAAAAAATCCGATTTTCACCTGACCTCTGACGTTTGTTACAATGAATGTCAGAGGGAGGGAGACGTCCTCAGGTAGGGGGTAGGAGGTAAGGCTAATGGATGAGGAAGAAACACCGTTTTCAGCTGGTCTCCACGGATAGCGATGACACACCCCTCGTCATCTAAGCTCTTAAGGAGCGGAGCGGCTGAAAAAGCGTCATGCGGACAGGTCGCTACACAGCTGGAGTGCTGTTGGAAATGGGATTAAACTCCCTCTGTATAAAAAGCTCTGATTTCTGTTGGAAAAAAAACATATCGCCTCTGACCACAGTAACGTCTACTACCACCGCCGCCGCCACCACCGCCGCCGCCGCCGCCGCCGCTACCGCCGCTGCCGCCGCTAAGACGAGACGAGATGGCTCAAGCTATTCCACTTTCAAGCTCGCCTTCACCGCCTTGTCCACCTGAAAAAAAGTTAATGCGGCTTGACGACGTGAGACGCGCGAGGCAGACCGATGGGGAGAACAGAGAGGTAGGACAGCGGCGGTTAGCCTATAGCGACGCCTTGCTTCGTCAACTAGGTAAAGAGTTGAGCGGCTGTTGGAGAGAGTTGGGCAGTAGCTTAAAAGTTACCGCCGCCCGTATGGATGCTCTAGTAGAGCGCAGTGTCAAGACACCGGAGGAGCTGTGTACGGCGATGTTCCGAGTCTGGTGGGGTGAAACCCCGCATCGTCATAGATGGGGAGAGCTCGGTCGCGTCTTCACCCGCATTAGACGCGTGGAACTGTTGGCTCAGTGGATGTCCCTTCTCCACAGACAGGGGTTGGATTTCGAAAACCCCGACTCGCGCGCGATGCATAAGCACTTGGGCACCCTCGGCAGACGTCTAGGTAGCAGGTGGAAAGAGGTGGGGGACCATTTAAAATTGTCGCCTGAGAGGTTAGATAAGATCGCTGAAGAATGCGAATACGGAGGAAGTCCCGCTGAGTGGGCCTTCCGAGTGTTGAAAATGTGGCAAGATGAAGCTGACGGTGCCGGCGGTACACCTTTTGAACTCCTTCGAGTGTTGACTGAGGACATGGGAAAGTTTGACCTCGGCATCACGATATTACTTGACTTTATCAAGCAAGAAACAACGAGAACGACGGACATGTGAATTGTTGTGTTTTATTTTCATACGTCTTCTTTATTAGTAAGTAAAAAAAAAATAATATCATAACAATTAAGAAGCGCGCCCTCTTAAAGTGTCACTTCCTCCAGTCGCAGCTGATCGCCTCATCGAAGCACGTGATAAACAAAAAAAAAACGAAGAGACACGCTTCTTCCTCTCGAGAGGAAGAAGCGTGTCTCTCGATTGAAATCTTTTTCTTTTCTTTTTTTCTTAAAAGAGACAAACGCCCCTTAGAGTGCCCCCCCACCCCCCTAGAGTGCCCCCCTCCCCCCTCCCCCCCCTCCCCCCCACCACCCGCCCCATGCATCCTAAAAGCGCCCCCCTCCCCATGCATCTTAAAGGGGCCCCCCTCCCCCCCTCCCCTCCCCTCCCCCCCTTATACACTCTAAAGAACGCTTCTACCTAGTTCAATAAGTCACTTCCAGTCGCTCGTAAAACAATAAAAAATGAAAAAAAAACAAAAAAAACTTATATCGTAGTGTTTTTTATTAGTTTACCGAAAAAAATAAGAGACTCGCCTCCTCCTCCTCCTCCTCCTCCTCCTCCAAAAAAAAAAGATATCACATTTTAAAGCCCGTGACCCCTTAAAGACGCTCATCTCTTCATTAAGTTGCGTGACGTCACTTCTTCTTCTGGTCACGTGATCAATCAGGTCACTTCCGGTCACGTGATCCTCAATCAGGTCACTCACTTCCGGTTGGCCATTAGGTCATGTGACGTCACTTCCGGTCACGTGACTCATCAGGTCACTTCCGGTCACGTGATCCTAAAGTAGGTCACTTCCGGTCCCCTAAGTAGGTCATATGACGTCACTTCCGGTCCATAAGTAGGTCATATGACCTCACTTCCGGTCACGTGACCAAATGGCGGCCTCTGATTGGCTAACTAGGTCACGTGACCTCACCACTTATCCCCTAAGTAGGTCACTTCCGGTCACGTGACCAAATGGAGGCCTCTGATTGGCTGCAGGTCGATTGAGTAATAAACAGTACTTAACTATAGTCCCGTTCCGATACATACTATACTACTTCTATTTGCTCTGAGTCTGAGGCGATGTTTATCCTTTGATATGTAAATGCACTGTAAAAAAAATGTCGTCAAAATGACAGTGAATCACCGGCAACTTTTGGGACATAACTTTTACTGTTTTTTAACGGTGACGGTGACCATCAATTTTACGTTGAATCACCGTTAATTTGACGTAGAATCACAGTTAATTTGATGTTGAATCACCGTTAATTGGACATTGAATCACCATTAATAGATTAAGAGCAGTCAAATATACAGAGATTCAGCGTTATTGCTAGTGCTATTACAGACTTTGGGAATATTCTATAAGCCTCACAGGGAGTCTGATTATGGTGACTTTGGTTTTTGTAGTATACATCTAAAAACTTACAGATAAGCCATACTTTGCCTTTGTCCTGATCCTATATGCCACATTGACGATTTGACTTGCATACTAGCCGTGGCCTATATACGAGGTTTTATTCTTTAGGATTGATACAAGGCAGACTTCCCAGAGGTGGGGATATATGCGTAGTATGTTACCACAATACATGTATAGGTGTATAGATCCATAAAGCTACTTTCCTCTGGCTATTATCAAGTGCTCATATGCATGGTACTTTGTTAAACATATCACAAGATTGAATTGTTAGACGGTCAAACATATAGAATAATCAAAAATTACCATTATTTCAACATGTTTACTCCACTTCAAGGGCTCACACTCTCCAGAAAAATCTTCTTACAAACCAGGCCACCTATCTATAAAAGGGCCCACTATATGTGGCTCCCTCAGGGATTTGACATTAAAAGATGAATTTACGTTGAATCATTGTAATCCAAACCAGGTTAGCACTTAACAAGGATCCACTGTGAAATGGCTGATATACACAATGCTTCATTGTATTCCGGTGAATCAGCGTTAAATTTTACAAAGCAAATCTGTAAAAAGTACATCTATTTTTTACAGTGTGAGAAAGGTCAACGTATTTTTGTAAAATATACCATTACCAGTTTTTAGCTTTCTCCTTCATAATCTAACAGACAAACAAACATGGCAGCACACACTACATTTTAATAACCACTGTGCCCGGGGGGCTACTCTCAAATGGATGGGTTTATAACGATTGCAGCATAACTGTCAAGAGCGGGGGCAGCCAAATTTCATTAGACCCTGACAAGGGGAGGGCGGTCAGAGGTCCTCAACAGCCTCATAAGTAGGGTGATCAAAATGATAACCTTTAATTTAGTAGTTTTTCCACAAAAAAAGGGTAAATTTCTACTAGGTTGAGTACCCCACCCCGAGCCACTGTGCAGACAAGGAGGTTTGTAATAAATAAGCCATCCAGTAGATATTACAGTGTATTATTATAGCCAGACTTATCTTCAACAAGTAAAATCCTAATTATAAGTCTACATGTGATATTTGCCCTTTGATGGCGGCATTTGTTGTCGTAATGCATGAATGCAGCCCTGGCGAGTAGCTCACTAGGACAGCATTCGTGCATCGTACCACCCGATATGTGGGAGTGTATCAAACCTGTAGGGTCTGAACGATGCTTCAATAAAGCACTGGCAAGTTACTCGCCTTGACTTGACGATCGACAAAGGGCATAAGGCCTTAAAGCAATATGCAGCCGTAATAGGGTTAAGTTTTATACATTATCTGAAAGATCTCAAATGGACGGGGCCTTTTTCATGCATCTCCAATCCCGTTAACGTCGCTGATGTCCATGCTGTTTGCACGCTCTGTTCTGTCAGGATTTAACATATAGGCCTTTAGCCCTTTAAGGACATGTATCACTTAATGATGATATTTGTCGTCATGATGCACCAGTGCAGGCCTGGCGAGTAACTCGCCGGTGCTGAATTGGTGCACCATGCCGACCCTTCAGGGTTGTCTCAACTCCATAGGGTTGGCATGATGCTTAAATGCAGCACTGGCTAGTTACTCGCCAGGGCTGCATTAATGCATCATGACGACCAAGGGCATGATGCATTAAGGTATCATGCCGCCCTTAAAGGGTTAACAGAGAGCCATTGTGCTAACACTGTCTATTTCTCTTTTTCTTCAAATTCTTTTTTCTCCCAGTATGTGGAAGTGACTGAGGATGAATGGAGGGTGGGGTATAATGTTTACTTTATCTGGTGGTAGTTTACCGTGACTGCGCCACATAGATCCCGAGATCGTATTTCTGTGAGCACAAACTTCAATTCTCCTTTTGTAAAGAAGTAAATAGACCAGGTGCCTGTAAATACCTCTGTTAGTTCTTTAGAGGCAGCAGAACTTTTCAATACTTCAATACTTTTCAGAGGTGGGCGGGGGCATCTCCCAAAACTTGAGGGATGCTCATTTGAGGAAATTTAATTGCGTGGAGATCTTGGACCTAAAGGCCCCCGGAAAATTTTGAACTTGATATCGTTGCATTCAAAGTGGTTTAAAACATGATATATGATCTATAGAAAATTTTGGAATTTTATATTTAAATTGTTGTGTTCTGAGGGAGTTTGAGCTTGTGTCAAGAAAATTTCAAGGATTTTACTATTTTAAGAATTTCAGTTTGGTGTATTTTAGGGTAGTCTAAGTTTGAAATGATATTGTTTCCCAAAACTTGGGGGGGGGCATATTTAGCCCCCCCCCCCCCCCCAAATTTAAAACTGGGGGCTTCTGCTTCTTGCTCCCTCTACCGATCTGTTGCCATGATGTTTACAAGAGTGAACTGTTCTGTATTACTTTATGTAAACTAGAAACCCAATATTTAACATTTATCAGTGTCCATATAACAAGGGAACTGTGAACATGTCCTAAACATACCCAAGGGGGGGAACCATTAAGTCAGTGTATGATGTCAATGTAAGTAAGAGACATTCTCAGATATGGCCTTGTCTCTTTATATAATGGCTCCCAGCCTTCGCATTTAGATTGAATAGATATCTGGATGTCGCAAAACCAAACCACCATATAATAACTATCTGTATCGGTCCACTGGCACATGGCGCGAGTCAAATAAGGACAATTTCATGCATGTATTGGTACCAATGGCCTACCACACAATAGTATACCTCTTCTTTCCCTGCCTGCTGGTATGGGGCATTTAAGCGGCAATCTCATCAAATATCTACTTGTACCTTTGGTCACATCATTTTGGTAACTTTGTTTACAGTTTTTTTACAGTAAATACTTTTGGTAGACAGAAGGAAGAAAAGAAAGCTGTCATAAAGAGCCCCCTGGGTACTAAAATTCCCAGCAGCCAGAGGCAAAATAACATTTTAAAAAGAAAGAATCAAAAAACCCGTCTTTGGGCAATCTGATGAAGGTATGTTGAAAAATATCCCCAAGGCGTCAGTTGTCTTTTCGCTGGTTAACCTACGCCATTGACTAAGTGATTGGTATTGGAAAGCTATCTTTGTAATAATAGATGCACTCAGACTAGTTCACGGGAGTGCAATGACAAAGGGAATCTCAATCTGACATTGGGGAGGGTAAGCCTGTAACCTTTACATCATTAGCAATACAATCAACTGTAGATGCATTACTACAAACCTCCCTACTGACCTGGAACCTGAGAGACTGATGGGCATTACAGATACCTTTCAACAAGTGGGTTTAACTTTACATATCATATAAACTGATCGTGGGTTTGCTTTGAATCTGACACAGCGATCTCAATTGTTGCTTGACAACCACCACACTTAACCATTTAAGGACGACATGGTTCTCAATTCAAAGGTCATGATCAGATAAAAGGTGTGTATAAAGCAACCCGATACTAGTTTTTAAAAAGGGCCGACCCTAGCATTCTTCTATTTTTATTTCTTTTTAGATATTCATATTTTTCTAGATTTTAGCAAACTTTTGGTCAGCAAGGGGAGTGCTGATTGCCAACAATGGGGAGGTGGAGTGGATGTCGAAATTCTGCTCAGAGCGAGCACATTTTTTCCCCCTCTCCTGGTCAAGGGGTTGGCATTTTTAGGCCCTTCCCCTGAGGGTCGAAAGTTGGTGTTTGCTACGCTTTGTTGCGTAGTAACCCCTCTAGAGTCTTTTTTTGGCCTCATTAAATTTGGTCTTCTGAGGGCCATACTCGCTTGCGCTACATTGGTGAATTCATAGAATGTAGAGATCGCTACTCTCTATGGTGCATCATACGCACCCCTTAGGAGTGCATCAACCCAGTAGGGCTGGCTGATATAACATGTATTGCGCAGCATTCATCAGGCCAAAAATAAAAAAAGGTGTGTTTCAGGTTACATAGTCAGCAAATCTAGGTAGGGTAGGTCGGATTTTTTTTTTTAATTTTTCTTTTTTTTTACCTTGGACTGAAAAGTACCCCAAAATAGACTCGCAAACTTCATCGCCGACTCGCCGACAACAGTGTCGACTCATAGACTATCAAATTGACCCTGAAATAGGCCCAAAATTACTTAAAACATTGATATTTGTTCAATATTGGATAAAAGTTTCTCGCTGACTATGAAGTTGACCAGTAGACTATCAAATTGACCCTGAAATAGCCCTAAAATCACTCAAAATATAATATTTTTTCAAAATTGGATAAAAATGTCTAGGGTCGGCCCAGTTTTGCTAGGTAGGGTCGGGTAACCTGAAACACACCTTTTTTTTAATTTGGCCTCATGGTGCTTTCAAAGGGTTAATTTCCTTTCAATAGCAGTAGGTCATTCGGCGGTGATCCTGCCTAAACAGTTCACTCAGTCAAGTAGTGTGCTATAATGATTCTGTGAATTGTGGTCGCTAACATTCACTGACACCTCCCAAGCAGAGCACCATGCTAAGTAGATCTATATATAAGCTAATTGTTAATTCATCCCTAAATAGTCTGACACTGCCCAGCGGCCCCGGACCTGAAGGACCCGTCACCCTTTGACAGGTGTGTAAACACCATAGGGTGGATCAGGTTCACTGACCCGGGCCGACATGGTCACACTGGGAGTTCAGGTAGAACGCTTTAAGGGCCGCATACTGTATTAAAGATGGTGTGTCAGCTGTACGATTGGAATGATGCATGAATGCGACCTATGAGTTACTTGCCAGGGCTTCATTCATGCATCGGGATAAATTATAAAATTAAAAGCAATTTACCCGGTTGAAGCTACTGCCACGGGGATGATGAATTAAAGCACTATGCCATCCTTAAAGGGTTAAGGATGTATGTCGGGGTGAGCTGTGACGGTTACCAGGGTGGCAGATGACAAGATAGACCAGTGTGAAAGGGGCACACCAGGTATGGTGTATGGGAGGGGGCGGCTAACTCTGTAAAGGCCGACCCATGCCTCAAGGGCCATATTAACAGTGCCCGGGGTAGTTTAAACACTGCCGGGAATAATTCGCTGGGGCTGCATTGGCGCATCATGACGATCCTGTGTATCAACCCCGCAGGGTGGGCTCCAAATCTTGGGCCAACCATTGCATACATTTTGGCATTTAAGCAAACTTTTTATTTCCTAAAGTCACTCTTTGAGCATTTTAAAGTTCAGTAAATGTCATGTAAATTAAGCAGTCCAACCTTTGCTTCAACACAAACATTATTGCAGTGAATGTGTGTCAGGATTAAGCCATTATGCATGAATTGTTTAAGGCGCAATTCATGCATGATGCCCCCGATAAGCAAAAAAAAAGGTTTGTTTCAGGTCACCCAACCGACCCTATCAAAAGAGGGCCGACCCTAGGTTTTTTTATGCAATTTTGAAGAAACTTTCATGTTTTTACCCTTTTTTGGTCAATTCTGGGGGATTCAAAAAAGTAGTACATTCAAAAGAATCCGACCTACCGACCCTACATTTTCCTCCCATGTTACCTGAAACAAACCTTCTTTTTTTTGCCTAATGCAGACAGAAGGATGTATCTCAATAAAAACACTCGGCGACCCTCAAAGTGTTAAAGCTGGGCCGTCAGGGAATAAGTTAAGCATTTTCCATACATGGACTAAAATAACAGTTCCACCAGAGGGCAGCAGTGTTTAGACAGGGGACCATAAGCATTGTCCAGCTACAACATATTCACCCTATCTTGTGCCTGTAAGAGCTGAGCTCCCAGTCCTTAAGAGCCCTCTTGTGAATGAAATATGAACTATATCCAAAAGTGCTTCTGGCCTCACTTCAACCATGACGGTCCAGCTTTAAACGTGGGGAAAAGGCGACAAAGAGTCAGAGCAGTGACTTGTTTGTTCCTCACCAGAGCTGCAGACCAGAGCCGACGTATTTATGACATTTTGACAAAGTTGCCCTGAAATGACTGAGTGCGGAGTGGTGGTTATAATGTCGTAAATCACCTGACATGCAGTTTGAGGAAACGAGTAGGACATTTGTAGGTATATAATATAGGTACTTAGAATCCGATCATGCCCACGTATAACTTAGCATACGTGATAGGTTTATTTGCTTATGTTTTGGTTATGCTTCGGGTATATTACTTTATCAATGTTGTAATCATAGTGAGATACAAATTTATCAAATATCATGTGAATGAATAAATTTAATTTCAAACCACAACAACAAAAATCTTCTTTTTTTTTGTGAGTTTTATATTATGGTTTATTTGCTTATGTTTTGGTTATGCTTCGGGTATATTACTTTATCAATGTTGTAATCATAGTGAGATACAAATTTATCAAATATCATGTGAATGAATAAATTTAATTTCAAACCACAACAACAAAAATCTTCTTTTTTCCTAAGTCACCGTTATTTTTACGGAACTGTCACTGCTATTTTTAAACAAGAAATCTCCGTTATAAAATTTTTTAACAGTGATTCTCAGTACCGTTAAAAAAACGGTGATTCACTGGCACCACTGGGTGCCGGATTTTCACCGTTATTTTCACGGTCACCGTTTTTCCCAAAGTCACCGTCATTTCTACGGAACTGTGAATCACCGTTATTCTAACAGAATACAAAACATCACTGTATTCTGATTCAGTGCCTAAACAATAATTGTAATGGTATTTTGTGTAATTTAACTGATTTGTCCCAGTGTTATTCAGTTCATTTATCCCCCTTTATCTAACCCCATGCTCAATATGGTTCCAAACCCATTTGGTACCAATCAGCAATATCATCTTAGTGTCAAGACTTCAGACCTAATCATTAGGAATTAGTCTATGAAAGCCTCATAGAATGCTTCATGACACTTTGTAATACCAGTCCATGAGCAGAAGTCACTCTAGGATGGCTACAGAGCAAACCTTACAGCTGTATCTGTATATAATTTTCTTATCACCAGAAAAATGGTGTTCCTAGCATCTAGAAAAATCTCTTCATGAACCAAACTGCCACCTGGTGTGATAAAACTGAAATCAATTAAACGTAGCTTCACCGTAAAATAAACTGTGTTTCACTGTAAAAATAAACGGTGTTTCACTGTACTGGATTACGGATATTCAAAGTAAAACTGATTGATTTTACATTGCCTCACCGTAATCATATGTTATGATGAATCACCGTAAAATTTTACACTGATTCTCCGTACATTCAACGGAATATTTTTACAGTGCAGTACATGGATACCCAGACTAATAAAGAAAGCCAATGCTCTGACGTCAACATGATCAAATGGCATATGGAAATATATCCCTCCAGACAAGAAGTTGATCTTCCAATACACTTAGGACGCATTTCCGTATTATTTAATCCGCACAGATTGTCTGTTTTATTTCATGCAGAGAAACAAAGTTACTATGCTTAAGTACTGGAATGGCCGTTCTCCACACCCCCGTGGAGAAACTGATATTCAGTCTCCATGGGCTGTTTCTCCATGATGGTACTAAAATAGCTATGAAACCAATCTTTAAATGTTGTTTTTAGATATAATTTATCAATAATTACATGAAATAACACAAAGATCCACTCTAATCAGTCTGGATTCCTGGTTTCTCTGCCTCGTGTGATATGATCCAAGATACCACACGTGGAGAAACCTGTCATTCAGACAGATTATCGTGGACCTCTGTCTATGTACTCGTAGAAAGGTGATCTGTGATATAGACACCCTCAGTATGAAAGCGGGACTTTCCTTATATTAACTCTTTAAGGACGCATGTCGCTGAAACTTGACATTTGTCATCATGATGCACCAATGCAGCCCCGGCGAGTAACTCGCTGGTGCTGTATTGGTGCATCATGCCGACCCTTCAGGAGTGTCTCAACCTCATAGGGTCGGCATGATGCTTGAATACAGCACTGGTAAGTTACTTGCCAGGGCTGTTTTCACGCATAATGACGACAAAGGGCATGGCACATTAAAGCCCTATGCCTTCCTTAATGGGTTAATATAATTTCCCTTTCATCATTAATCCCTTTGGCCCTTTAAGGACGGCATGTCACTAAAAGGTGATATTTGTCGTCATTATGCACTAATGCATTGGTGCATCATGCCGATCATTTTGGGACGACCATGGCATGATGCATTAATGCACTATGCCGCCCTTAAAGGGTTCAGGACAGCATGATGCATTAACTGATTACGACAACATGTGTCATCTTAATGCACCAACGCAGCGCCAAAGAGCAACTCGCTGGCATTGCATTTAATTGGAGCACCATGTTGACCCAGCGAGAGTGTATCAACCCCTCGAGTGGCATGATGCATGAATTCAGCCCTAGTGAGTTACTCGCCATGGCTCTATTAATGCATCGTGGCGACAATGGGCATAGTACATTGAATCTTGTTGGACGCACTAACACACTGCCCGCGAATTACTCACCAGCATAGCGTTGGTGCATTATGACAATTATTGGATGAAAATGAAACATTGAGGCTTTATTCTGTCCTTAACCCTTTAAGAGTCGCCTACTGGTTAAATGCATTGTGCTTATAGCACACTGCGGGCTAATTACACGTCAACTACACAGAATGGGACACTGGCCTGCAGTGCTGGCGTATACCAGCTGTAGTTCGTCCACCGCCCGTGAGGGGGCAGCAGCTCCCGGCCTGTTCAACTCCCCTCTCACCATACTTTCGTAGACAGGAAGTCGTAATACGTCCCTATGTGATAAAATTTGGGAGGGGGGTTGGGGGTATATAACAGGTTTCACTATTTGTGACACGATCTGTGAAAAGGAAACTTAGTGCAGGATGCACTGAAGTCCATTTTCACAGTACATGTTGCATATACAAACCTAGAAGGTAGATGCATTCGTGTGGCATTGTCGGTAACAATATGTTCTTTTGGAGAATAATAACATCATGAATGGATTAATGTTTTGATAATGCATAATAGAAGACATACATGTAATAACATAATTACAATAAAACAAATATAATTATTTCCAACAGAGTGTGTGGCTTGTGGTGGCCGCCATGCCTGGCTATTGTACAACCTCCCACAGACCGGGTGACGAGCAGGAACCCACAAGGAATCAACTCCATGTTAACATGATGCTGAGATATTGATTCGTGAGGCGAGGTTTCTTTGCCACACCTATTATTTGTGCTTTTGCTCACGGGGATTTGCGGCAGGTTTTACTCCAGGTTGCTCTTTAAGTGTTATTTATAACTATCACATTATGTCGTTTCCACGCGCGTTAATTCAGTGTTTTCTGATGAACAGCGGAAAAGGGGGGAGGCTCATATTATCATATCTGGTAATGGGAGTAACAATTTCCCGGTGAATCTGTCTCCTCTTCTTGTTGCTATGGAAACAGTATGCTAGTGTTGCAGACATGTGTTTGTCCTATGAACCAGATTCACACACGCCATGACGCAAATACAGATTTAATTAAAGTGAAATAAATAAAAGTTCAACATAGACTGGTTTATTGTTAGTTTGTTTGTAATTCATATATTCACATACATGGTTATTGGAGGGTGATGCCCTTATTAGGGAATGATGCTGTCAGCTTTATCTGGGATAGCCAGACCACTCAGGTCAGTGTAGATTAACCTGATCCCACTTTTGGGGATGGGATTTACCTATAGCTATACAGTCTCATCCAGGTTTGAAGCAATGTAAGAATTTGGATCAGGTACAATACCTTTATTATCTTATCAGTAAACGTTATATGCAGAAGCACAATTGTAAACATAAAGCTTCTCTGTCGCATGTTGCTAGCAGCTCAAGTATTGTAATGTCCAAGTGAGGGATTCAAGAGGTGGATACCTCATCACTATTCACCCATTTAAAGTCATTTGTCGTCGCGCTGAACAGCTGGATAATCCGAATGCACTGCATCAGTGCAGGTTGTGTCATATTGCTATAAAAACATATAACGTTGTATTACATGCTCGTTTATTGTCATGGTGCATTTATACAGGGTAGGCACATTCCCAAACAGAAGGCATGATGCATGAAGGTATCCCTGGTGAGTTCATCCCCAGGGTTGCATTTATGCACCATACATGCCGACACAGGGTACAATACATTAAAGCACTATACCGTCCTTAAAGGGTAAACTGACTGAATGGCAATGTAAATCCAGTACATGTAGATCAAACCCCCGGTCCCTGCACTCTCAGACAGAAGTGGCACCTATGCTCGTTCCCAAAAACGAGAAATAAGGGTGTTTTTTCATCCTCTTCCAATGTTCCCTAAATCAAGAAAAAGGGGTATTTTTCTCAACATGACTTCTTGTTTTAAGAGAAAAAGGGGGTATATTTAGAGGCTACATTCTCTGATTTATCAAAAAGGGGTTATTTTACACACTGAACACCCACATTGAACAAAAGTTGTAGGAGGATTCCTAATGTGTGGTCTAAATTCACACACAAGGGAACCAGAGAGGGAGGAGAAGTTTCCTTAGATTTCAGAAAAAGAGGGTGGTGAAAAACATGTCGTATTCGTTTATATGAAATGTGGTCAATAAAACTATTTTAAAAAAAAGTGTTTTGTAGAAAAAAGGGGTGTTTTTTTTACCATGAAATGTCCGCTTTTTTCCATGAAAAGGGGTCATTTTGTGGGTAGAAGTCCGTGGAAAAGGGGGTATTTTGGAGGAGAGGGAACGAGCATGATGTCATTTCTGTCCCCAAGTGCAGAAACCGGGATCAAACCACTAATCCCAGGTCTAGACATTGGAATCTTGTTATATTAGCCTGCAGGGTTGTTACCCATAGCTAAGTCTACAAACACAGGTGAGTTTAATGTACAGGACCACTCCTACACTAAACCTACCTGTTGGTGCCCCTGGGTGAAGTATAGCAGGGGATTAGGGGTACCTGGACACGCAGACTGGGGGGGGGGGGGGGGTTATCAGCTAAACACAGAAAAGTAAAGGAGTCAACTGTGTCTTCTACTTGTCTCTGGTAATGAGTGTCAAAGAGTCAAACAGCTATTGACTCTGCTTGGATTGGCACTGATAGTAGAGAGTCAATTCAAGTTGACACTAATAGTAGAGAGTCAACTCAAGTTGACGCTTCAAATAAGCAGTCATTAACTGTTTGACTCTCTATTTTACCAGAGCCACGTGGAAGACACAGTTGACACCTTTACTTTTCTCTTTGTACAATAGGTTCCTACTACACATGTAACTTTTAAGGAGTAGTCGTTTTAAAGAACAAGGGGGAACATTCTTTTGATTTAAGAAAATAGAATCTCCATTTCTTAGTACTTTAGTGTCAATTGGACACCCACCCTCTTTCAAATTTACCTTAAGATTGTAGCAAGGGAGAACCGGTGAGTTACTTGCTTGAGTTTCTTTTATATCATGATATCTGCATATTTAGACATTCTAATGTAGACTCTACTTGAGTTTTGTGCTACCTGAAAATGACCCTTTAGACAAACCGATCCAGAAGAATATAGAGACCGTCCCTATATATGCTATTATGTACCTGCTGATTTGACATTAACACTTAAGAGCCTACTCTTAATGGGTTAAATGTATCCTCAGTCCCGTATATACTAATGTTTATAAGAAGAAGTCGTTTCGGGTATGTGTGTGTATAATTCCTATAACGGCTATATAGATTATACAGTGTGTACTGTAGACACAGCGCTCACCTGTACACTACAGAAGTGTCCCAGAGCACACAGAGGCCCTCTGTTTGCCTACAACAACCTCCACACATGTTTCCTGCAGTTACTCCCTTACTCCGTCTCTGTCCCAACCTCCACACATGTTTCCTGCAGTTGCTCCCTCACTACAATGTACATCTGTGTCCCAACCCCATCCATGTTTCCTCTTTCCCTCACTATGTGTCTCTGTCCCAACCTCCTCACATGTTTCCTGCAGACGCTCCCTCACTCCCTCTCTGCCCCAATCTCCATACATGTTTCCTGCAGTTACTCCCTCATTATACTTCTCTGCCTCAACTTGATATAGCATGTGGTCCTTGGGGGGGGGGGGGGGGATGATTCAGGTTACCTTTTCATCTAACCTGTTCATACAGATAAGTTGTAGTATTTTGGTACTATTACTCAGATTAGGAGTATTCGGTTTCCACCTATTATTTGTAGTTCTCTGGTCTTTATTTATTTATGATGTTATCTATAATATTTCATATGATGAGTTGATATATTGCAAATCACAAAACCTCACATCATGAAGGTCCATGTAAATATTAAAGGTAAATATTGGGGTTAAAAGGTTTAACGGGGAAAAAGCCAGCAGAATAATCCCCACCATGCAACATCCAGAGCAGCAAGCTGTGCATACAAAGTGATTAGCGCCCATTCTGATAAATGACCTATGAATAATTGACGACGATGGCCTCTATACGGGGGAAGTGTTTCAACAGCATATTTATCCAGCTCTCCTCCCCCGGCATTAGCACCAAACAGTTAGAGGCAGACAGCCGCAATAACTCCTACCCCTGACCCCTCTCACCTCTGTCTGTCTTTAATACTTCCAGGGCAGCAGAGGGATTTAACCTTTTACGGATGTCATTAAGAGATGACATTTGTCGTGATGATGCACCAATGCACCCTGTCACGTAACTCGCCAGTGCAACATGCCGACCCTTCCAGAGTGTCTCAACCCCGTAGGGCCAGTACGATGCTTGAATCCAGCCCTGGTGAGTAACTCACGAGGCCTTCATTCATGCATCATGAGAACCAAGGGCATGATGCATTATGCTGTCCTAAAAGGGTAAATGAATTATACATAAGTCATATTTGCTGTCATAATACATTTATAAGTGCAGCATCGGCAAGTAGCTTATGACAAGATGGGATCAATTGAAAGCCCCCTTCACAGAGATGGAATACCTTTAGAATTTCTATATAACAAATATCAAACTTATTTCATGTAAAAAAACTACATGAATCTACCTGCAACTGCCTTTGTCCTCATGTAATTTGACGCGTCTGTATTTCTCATTTTTCATTTGATCTTCATCAAATGTTAAAAGCTGTGTAAGTAATTGACTATTTCTATGATTGTGACCATACTGTACCATAACGACTGCCATACCGTTTTTTTAAATATTGTTGTAAGATAGAACTGATAACGTGCTCGTGTAAGTAATGAAATGCGTGTTCTAGGTTAATTTCATTTTTCATTTTATTATGTGATTGTTATCATTCGACCCAATAAAGCACTTTTAAAACGATTTGACACATCAGCATAATTCCAGGGGCGTGTAATTCTTTTCTTTTTTTTGCATCGTAGTACCAATGTGACGCTAGCACTTCTGTCCTGAGCAACTGGGCTGTGTTTTTATACTAGAGGGTTCAAATATCCACTCGAATGACTTTTCACATGACAAAAATTAGTCAATATGTGATGTGTGTCACAACTCTATAGGGGTATGATCATTATCTAACAACAGGGAGAGGTGGGGCGGGTCAGTGGATTCCAGGGAGGGGAATTAGTACACACCTATTCAATTATAAATCTCATGCACAACTATATATGGGGACAACAATATGGTAGGTGGGGAGGGGGGATCCCCATGCAAAGGTTCAGTGCCAGCTCCAAATTTTCTTGAATAATAACTTGCCTGTGAAATAATACGGAGAGGAGAAGAGGCACGACTTGTCGCTAAAAAGTGACATTTGTTGTCATGATGCACCAATGCATCCCTGGCGAGTAACTTGCCAGTGGTGCATTGGTGCACCATGCCCACCCTTCAGGAGTGTATCGACCCTGTATAGTCATCATAGTGCATGAATTCAGCACTGCCGAGTTACTTGCCAGGGCTGCATTCACGCATCATGACCACCATCACGAGGCATGATGCATAAATGAATTATATGTCATCCTTAACAGTTTAACTTGCATACTGTTCAGAGAGCTGAGGCCGGTTCCAATTCATTGTTGGACGTTCTGAATACATATTATTTCATATCTGGGATCTTGTGTGAAAAAATTGTTAATATCATTATTATTATTATTGCTGAGGTGATAGGATAATGGTCAGTTGTGCCGTTTAACCCTTTAAGGACTGATGTCAATAAAAGATGACATTTGTCGTCGTGATGCACCAATGCAGCCCCGGCGAGTAACTCACTGGTGCTGCATTGGTGCATCATGCTGACCCTTCAGCAGTGCCTCAACCTCATAAGGTCGGCATGATGCATGAATGCACTGGCGAGTTACGCCAGGGCTGCATGCATGCATCATAACGACTAAGGGCATGATGCATTGAGGCATGATGCCGTCCTTAAAGGGTAAAACAATGGCAGAAATCTGGGGATCCAGGAATGATTGATTTGCTGATTGCTGAGATTGCCTTAGTGTGGTTGACGGGTCGTTGTGGCCATGTCTGAGAGTGCTCAGTTTTCAGCAACATGGGGGGGTGACATTTTGCTGCGGCGGCAACAAGTTTGTTCACCCCCCCCCCTATATATGAGGGTCGAAATCTACCTTACGCCCCCTCCCCTTCCTAATGATGGGTTGAAAATCGGTCACCTGTGCGCCTTATATCCATGGTAACACACCGGCCTTTTCACTGAAAACCTTTTCACTTGCCCCCCCCCCCCCCAAGAGGGGTTGACATCCCCCCACCCCCCCCCCCCCCCCAGTCAAGGGGTCAGCATCTAACCCCCCCCCCCACCTCACATTAAATCCACCACCCCGACCCCCTCTTGTTAGAAAATGAGCACTCCATCGGGCGCCATGTTTGTACAACTAATAGTTTGTTATTCACCCACCAGAGGCTCTGCTGCTCCTGTGTGATCTATGTAAGGACTAGGGAGGTAACATGGCCGTTTTGTTGTCCTTTGAGTCAGAAAAAGGATGTGGATTTCAGGTAACATGGTCTGAAAATCTGGGGTAGGAAATGCGGGTTTTCCCGTTGATTTAATTTCTCATACTCATAGGCCTAAGAAGTTCCCAGAAATTGACTCCCAAACTGCCAAACTGCCAATTGACCTTTTACAGTGAATTTTTGGATCGAATCATTCATATTAATAATCATCTCTCCCAAAACATTATATCAAAATGCCAATTCAAATGTGTAACTATGATGACATTATAGATACATTTACTCCATGTTTGTGAACATCTGGCTAAATACTGAAAAGTGAAGTTTTTGACCCCCTGTAGAAGATAATTATCACCCCTTTTCAGCAGAAAATCCACTGTGCACTAATACCGTTCAAAGAGAGAGGAATCAGACAGTTTCCCGGGGCCTAAACATGTGACTGTGTCTCATGAGATCGGGTCAATGTGAATGTCTTTGACCGCGTGCCATCTTTGACCATGTGCTATCTTTGACTGGGTGCCATCTTTGACCTCCTGACAGAAAACGGTTTATTGAGGGCAGGTCAAGTTACATATGCAGATATAACCACTGCCATTTTCTGTATTTTATCTCTTACATATCAAAGAAGAAATCTATTTGTCTTAAATCTTTTTTTCTGATGGCCGGTCAAAGATGGCACACAGTCAAAGATGGCACCCAGTCAAAGACGTTCACATTGGCCCGATCTTGTGAAACACAGCCATATGCTGTAAAATGATGACCACTCCCTAATTTTGATTAAATGCTACATTTCAACATTCAGGACCTTCACCTATATTGGTGGCAGTGGTCTGGACAGTAGTCCATGTTTGATAATGGGGCGTGGGGCCTGGGGAAAGTGAAATGATTGAATGCCATAGACATGGTATTGGGAACCATGATTGATTTGGCGAGTTACCCATTTTAATTTCCTCACCATAAAAAGATAATTATTCCCAATTTCTACTGCCAAAAACCACAACAAAACCCGGGTCAATGAAGGCAAATAAGACACTTAAATGTAACATCAGTCAATGGCTGTGATGGTTTGTGTGCAGAGGCAACACCTACTCTGTGTTGCGAGGCAACAGCTGATTGTGGGATTTGTTCTTTATATCTGCTGAGGTTTTTATATTTTTTAAATTAAAATCGATAAGTTGATGCAATGAGATACCTGGAACTATTAACTTTTCTATTACCAGTGATTTTCAGATACTGTGTGATGTCATAAGCTTCCTGAAATTATAGCAATCATGTAAATATGCTGAGCCCTGCAAATTAGATGGGAAATGCTGATGCTGTTGGGTGAAAGGGTAGGACCCTGACGTTATATATATATATCAATCTCAATAAGGGAGACATAATAGGATAACATTGATATAACATTTATAATTTCAAAGTGATACTTTAACCATCCAAACCACAATATTTCAAAAATCAGTTGAGATAAGTAAAGATTATATTGTAAGTACTGTTAAGGATTTTCTGTGTGGAATGATCATGATGTCTACGTGTTCTATTCGGTTGCTGTTACACAAGCTAACTGTAATCATACCTGTTGTTATGGCGACAAATATATTCGTCAATCAAATACCAAAACGAGTGGCAAATCAATGTTTCAAGGACTCTGACTCCCCTATCCCTAATTATATTTTTAACAAACAAAAAATAATAATAATGATGATAATAATAATAGGAAAGGTACGGGGGAGATCACTCAGAAAACACTTCAAATCCATATCATTATGCAGTCATGCTATGATGAGATTTTATTTCCTGTTCTTAAGAAAAAAAGACTTTTGGGCAAGAAAGTCATTATGCAGTAGGCCTACTGGAGAAGGCACCAAATTTCAGTAACATTCTAATGATGAACGGAACTGTTTACAACTCAGTGTATTCACTACTGAGCCGGGTTATTGTTTAAGGAAGTAGCGGTAGATGTGTAGATTTATGAGGCTGTGTAGCTGTAGATCCCTGAGCACACAAGGAGATCAATTATTCAGGCTTTACACCAGCTTTGTGAGTCACGTGATCGATGCTCTTATATGTGATCTGTGTCTACGAGGCTGCTCCCTGTCTCACTCCCCCCCCCCCATCGCCCTATTCCTTCACTCCGTCTGTCTGTCAGTCGATCTCTGTCTCCCCCTTCCTTCCCTTCGCATTCTTCTTCTCCCCTCAATCTCCCCCCCCCCCTCTCTTTCTCTCCCCACCTCCGATGTAGGGGCACATCTAAAGACAAAAAGGAATAACAATCTATAGTTTTGTTTTAGTTTAAACTGTTGAGACAAACCATGAGACAGGATCAGGGGTGAGGGGGTAAACATGTTGTTAGGGACCATATGTAGTGAGAGGTTTTTTTTAAAGCTCAACACCCACCACTATATCACTTCACCACATAGTGGACTAGAACAGTACTAGAACAGAGAATTACCGGCAGACGCTTGGCGAGGAAGGTGCTTTGACTAACTATATCTCCTTATCGTTTACATGATGCATGAATTCAGCAACAGTGAGAAAATCGTCGGTGTAGCATTCGTGCATCATGATGATGCTACAACGGCCGCCATGATGCACTAATGCCTGCGATGCTGCTCAATACTGTATGCATCATGCCGACAAGTGAAGGCATCATGCTCCCTTAAAGCGGCAATGGTGAGGTGCAAGTTGACTCTTGTTCCTGAAGTGTGTGGATCATGGCTGAATTAGATGCCTTCATTCTCCTCTTATTTCCCCTTCATAATATGGTCTCCCTATGTATACAAAGGATGTACTGCACCATGAGGCAACATATATAAATTGGCATAGGGTTCTGACAGTATGAAGTATATGGGAGGTCTGTAAGTAATATGGTTTGCCCGATCGCATGTCTGTGGGTAGAGCATAGAGATCAGTGGTCAAAGGGTGACACAGGGCTGCCACCTAGTGAGGAATAACAGAACCATTCATAGTGGTTTTAATTTGGTATTCAGGAAATATACGCTTGATTCCCTCCTTCGTATTCCTGACTGGCAGCTCAGCGCTTTAATGTCCTTTAGTTGGCATGATGCATGAATGTAGTCCTGGTGAGTTAGTTGCCAGTGCTGCATTCATGCATCATCCTTACCAAGGAGTTGATGCACTTTTGAAGGGTGGGCATGATGTACCAATGCAATGCTGGTGCATCTGGGTTGCTAGAATGATTTAGAAATATGATCGTGGGTGAAAGGACAGGTGGTCGCGAGATCTCAAATTGACCATATCCCTACACTCTATAGTATGTTAGTTCATACACCTGCATTTCCAAAAATACAACTTTTTTTCATCATGGAATTTTCATACACCAAATTAGAAAAACCTGTGTGGGAGAGGTGGGTAGATACAGTATGGAAAGTTAACTACATGGCCACGTAGGAAGGAATATACAGTCTATAGACGCTTTATGGTCTGTTATCCTAGCTTCCAAATAAAGTATGTCTTCTTGGTATGAAGGAGTAGCATGTGGTTAGTTAGTGTCACATGGTACAACGGAGGAAATCTCAACGTCTGATATAAAGAGGGGGCTTTTTTGGATTGATAAATCTCACTGTTTCTCATGAAAGACAGGGTTCGTATAATTACCCAAAATTCAATGGCATGGTACTATATTTGAGACTGCAGGTATTTGTACCCTCTATCTATATTCAGTGCAGGGATTTAGTTCCCCCCCCCTTCCCCAGTATACATCTTTATCGCATGTTAGTCATGGCTACCCAATATCTACAAAGCTAGCCATAAATGACTTGGGCCTGATAGGTAATTTGGATAATTATTTCGTGTATACTACATCTCACTTCCAAATAGCACCAGATCTACCATCTACTACCGCCCCGTATGTACTATGGAGAGACACTCTGATATTGAGTAGTTACTTATTGATCACATCATCATCATAGCTTGTATTGAAAAGTCAAAATTAATGAAAAATGAGAAAACTCATCACAATGGATACTTTGCAATATCAAATGCTCCTTTATTATGTTTGTCTTGACTGAGCCTGAGTCTGATATTCTTTTATTTATCCTCAAACTCCATATGGGGACAGACCCTGTCTTGCTGAATTCCAGCTCTTCCCTTACACTCCTGTTTTTCCCTTAATCCAGCTCCTGAAGAAGCCCACATTGCTGTAGACAGATGGGTATGCAGTCATACATAAGACATCGAAGGACGAGGCACCAATCAGCTTGTAGGTACCCTTTATGTTGCACACTAGAGGGCCACCTTGATCCCCCTGAAAAAAAAACACAGAAAAGTGTCACTTAAAGTTGTCTCAGCTATGGCAAGTTGTGGAAGACCAAGACACATCTATTGCCCTATTTTATAATAATTTAAGAACAATTCCACTTTATTGACAAATCTTACACTTTATTGCACACAAAACAGCAATGTTTGAAATGTCTTAAGAATACCCCTAGGATGAGACCACCATGCTTTGTAGAAACCTTATCATAATAAGGATACCATTGGGTAATATGCACCTTGCATATAAACCGCACCTCAAAGTCAGGAAAATGATATCATCCACACCGTTGGTCTCATTTGAGCTACTTTAGGTTCTGGAATTGGTGTATGGCATTGGATACTCACTCACTTTAGTACTGTATAAACACGCGATACACTCAATCAATCAAGTATTTCAAGTAGTTATTGGTTCATTTGGGCTAAAACTTGACATATTTTGGGAGTTTACATTCTAAAATTGGCCCAAAACGTCCAAAAAAGGGGGTGTGCGCTTATAGGGGATGTGCACTTATTAGGTCGAATATGGTACAAGGGAATAGCTGAAAGCATGAGCCGGTGATCCACTGCCGCGAGTCTGCCGCGAATATTGTTGTATGACAGAAGCTTGCGAGAACACTCGCAAAAATCAAAACTTTTAGATTTCTGCGAATTTACTCCCAGGTCACCCATCCCTCGCGACTACGTTGTCGTAGAGACTCGCAGCAGCTGATCCACTGCTGGAACATTCTCTCCGTGTGTACTCGCTTGAGTGTTGTTCACAGCAAAATTGCAGCAAATTCGCGGCAGTGGATCACCGCCTGTACTTACAATGCATGCTCCCCTCTTGTTTGCCGTGTTCCCGACACACGTGTGGCCGGGGTAGAAGAGCGGGTAGAGTTCGTCTCGGCACACTGCTGCGGTGTACACGTTCACCTTGGCCTCCTGCAGGATCTCAGTCAGTTTGATATCAGTAATATCCATCTCTGCAAAGGGGAGAGTCATGATAAGAGGGAATAAGATACAGATACATGAAGAGTGATTGAATAAATGCATTAACCCTTTAAGGACGCATATCACTAAAAGATGACAATTGTCGTCATGATGCACTAATGCAGCCACGGCAAGTAACTCGCTGGTGTTGCATTCGGGAGTGTCTCAACCTCCTAGGGTCGTCATGATGCATTATTGTATCATGCCAACCTTTAAAAAAATGTGCTTATCACATATATCTGGAGGTTGCGAAGAAAGTTATATTCCGAAAAGATACTGAACCAGAAACACTTTTAGGAAATACATTGGCAACCAATCAGAACATAGCAGTATGTGACCTGACTAGGTCAAGGTCACAATATTCCGAATTTAATTGAAATGAATAGATTAAGTCTACTTATGGTTCAACTTTTGAATAATAATTTTTTAAACAGATGCCATAACAAAATAAAAAATAAAAATAGAATTCTGGGAGATGCAAACCACCTCTCTCAACAGCCAATGAGATTTCTCAGATATGATACATGTGACCTATGACAAGCCAGAAGCGGCAAATTAGGATTCACCTTGGTTCGTTGGAATGTAGTGTTGGGACGATCAATATCCACAAGTATAATATAGACTTACTTGTTGCTCCCCAACCAGTGATCCAGCAGTCCGGGTTACCCGCAGGGAAGGTTAAGGCATCTGCCATGGGGATAGCAGCAGTATTTACTGCTGTCACAGCTGAGGCAAACTCTACCACAGCGATGTCGTAAAGGTAAGCTCCATTGTTCTCGTCAAACTTCTCATGCTGAAAAGAAGTGTAGGCGGCTTAGTCTCACTAAATCGATACAACTTAAAAGTCTATGACCTGCTGACATCTATGACCTGCTGACGTCGATGACCTGCTGACGTCGATGACCTGCTGACGTCGATGACCTGCTGACGTCGATGACCTGCTGACATCTATGATCGGGGTAGCCAGCGTTTGTCTCAAAATATTTTTGCATGCTCTACAATATATGTTTTACACCAAGTTCCATGTGTGTCTATCCTTAATAGTATATAGACTTTTAAGTTGTATCGATTTGGTGAGACTCAGTCAGGTTCACAAGTCCAAATAAGCTCAAATTTCTCATCTCACTGACATTCGTAATTTTTGCCAGATACACGAGTGCGGAGGAACGGGACCATATATAAGATCTTCCATAAAATGGATGCATCGACAATTGAATATTTGTACATTATTTGTATATTAAAGTGGATATGTGTTACCGTAAAACCTCACGTATAAGCCGCAGGTAGTATGCAAATCAGATCGCTGGTGCCGCTTATAGGATCGGCATATAGTCCAAGTGTGTCTTATACGCGAGTTTTTGCTCCTATAGTACAGTACTAAAGTCACTATAACCAGATCGCTGGTGCGGCTTATAGGATCTGCCCAAAGTCAGGGTGCGGCTGATACGCGAGTTAGGCTTATAAGAGAGGTTTTACGGTACTAAGAGTTTAATGTAGAGTTAATCAATGTAATATTTGCATACAAAAACATACAGAAAGGGACTTCACAGTATAATCAATAACATGTGGTTAAAAAATGCATCATCTTACGATTATGACTCGTTTAACATGGACAACCTGACCTCCAGTAGTTCTGTTGTTACTTCCGAATCTGGCTGTCATCAGAATACTGAAATTATAAACCAAAATCAAGTTTAATCAGAATTATTGCTTCTAAACTGTGTTACAGTGTTTCACATAGTGTCATATATGTTTGAAGATTAAGATTGAGATTATTCGCTGCACTTCTATTCGCCAGGGGACATTTTTCAGTGCACATTCATTTGAAACAATAACATTCCGCTTCAAACTGCTTAAATCTATTATCATATATTGGTTGATAGTTAACTGTAGAAGTAGGCACTCTCACATAAGATGAAGATAAGATGAGAGATACATAGATAGATTACATACATGTAGTAGATATAGATGGGTAAAGATATATGGGCGTGTAGCTGGATACATGACCAACCAATCAGATAATACCCTGCATTCACTGCAGATCTTTTAGGGTGCATTATGTAACAGCTGGTACCTATGTGACTGCTCTTATCAGTGCTTATCTCGCCATTACCAGCTCAAGCAATGGACGCCCCAACATACCTCGGTATAGTATATGTATAAAAGTTGATATTAGATAAAATATTTGTATATACAAGAACTTACACAGGAACTGTGGTCTTGGCCCAGGAGATCAGGAGTGCAGAGCTAACGCCCCAGGTGTCCGAAATGAGGGAGACGCCACAGAAGTGTCCAATAACAGGAGCCCGCATGGAGCCCTGAAATTAAGATGAGAGAGAGAAACATGATTAGTATAATAAAAAATGCCTGCCTGTAAGATACATACAGAACAATTAACACTGGTGTGGTATAAGTCAGTTAAACCACAGCTATACGCTTGTACTGAGGATATATCACAGCTGACCACACTCATCTGCGGCTCATGATCAGCCTTGACTGTTGCCAATATCCTCAGTACAAGCCTCCAGCTGTAGTTTAACTACTAGGGCCTACTTAAATCACACTTTGCTGGGAGTACAAAAGAAACAACTCCCTGTCTGTATGAGACGTATAACGCAATCATAAAGCAATCACTGGGTATAAGTCAGATAGGGTTATGCATGAGTAGCTGCATAAGTGTTATAAGCCTTAGACAATGATAATTATACTCAGCTGATTCCTTGGATAATTATCCTGTCCTTGGCTTTTAACAATTAAACAATAACTGATTTGTATCATATCAATTATCTTATCAAGAAAAAAACGTGAAATGATGTTTAAATACCATTGTACTTTCAAACGTTAATAAACTTCAGTGATGTCCATTATCCGTAAGATAACATGTTTCTGTTCACTTGGAAGAGGTTGTACTCAACTAATAGGGAGGTAGATATCGTTAAAGCATGAATGTAGAGCTCTATAAGTGAATGATTATCCTCCCCCCACCCCCAGCAACAAATAATGAAGTATCCATTGATGTATCCGTTCATACACACAACCGTTTGAACAGTTGATGTAGTGAATTCTTTAAATGTTTAGATTCAATATGCATCTGTCATGCAACCCCCTCCCATCACATCATGGCACCTAAAATGAGAGGAACACACCTTTTGATCTAACTTAGATATAAGAGAAATAATATAGAGCAAATATATACAAATATATACAACCATGTGAGGCCATTTCCCAGGTGTGGTAACATCATCACCATGGACGATGTAAGGCTTCTGACTGTGTGCCATGGCGACTCCTACCAGGATGCAGAGGATGAACAGCTTCATGATGAGTCTTCAGTTGCTGGTGGGTGTACCGGAGTGAAGGAAGTGTGAGTTGGCTACCCATACATGCCCATGTTATACCAAGGTGTGAGGGTCACCGAAGAGTCAAGAGCCTGGGAAGATGCTCTTATCAAACATGTTTCTAATGAACTTTGAGTGACCTGTGAATATACCTTAGACCAAACAAAATATATTGTTTCTCGTCACTAAGCCATGAGAAATATGACGGCGGCGCTTTTTTCTGAGGGTTTTTTTCTGAGGCCTAAATAGTATAGGGTATTGCTGTCTCTAAACTAAAGAGAACTAACTCTAGGGATTAGGAGATAAGTGATTTAGTGATTAAGAGATTAAGAATTTAAGGATTTGCAAGAGTTTAAAATATTCCTCCTGTCCATTGTATTAGAGGCACTGTATACTTTAATTTGATACTAAATATGCTCACAATTGTCTAATTTTGTCATGTGTTTCTACTTTAATTTGAAAAGGGTGATTTTTGGGATGCATGCAGTGATGAGAAACAAGGTTTCTTGTTGGAGTGGCCTTATATAACTTTATCAGGATGTTTATGGATCGAGTTTCTTATCATCATCTTAGAACGAATACTTTAGGAATGGTTGAGTTTATCCTGAAAACATGTGCTCTAATTTTTGCTCTATTCATTAAAACGAAAAAATGTGTCAACAAATTTTCAAAGTCCTTTGGAGATCAATGTGATCCGATCTGGCCACTAGACCCTTTCTGTTGCTATCAAATACACTTATGTAAATAGAGATAACCTATGGGTAAACAATTAGAAAGCTAATTGATTAGACAATAATTGCAAAATATACATTCGTATTGTAGATGTTCCCCCGCAGCATTGCTGGTCATCTAGTAAATTACTAGATATGGATCTTTAGTCCCTTGCCAGGGCTCCATGCATGTACAGTGTAATGAATTACCATGAAACCCGTAATGGGTTAACAGGAAACCCAGGCCATGTAGTGCAAGTCATCATAGGTCAAGATTGGCCCTTAAGGACCACATCGTACATTAATGCATTACACCGTTTATTGGCAGGATGCATAAATGTAGCCCTCTTGAGTAAGTCGCCAGTGCTGCATTCATGCATCATGTCGACCCTATGGAGCTGATACATTCCTTAAGGATCAGAATGATGAATGAATGCAGCCCTTGCAAGTAGGCTCGCATGAATGCATCATGACGCCCACAAGCATAACCCATTAAAGATGGTGCATCAGCTAAATTTCGGGACTTTTTAATCATACTACTTTTGCATATCCTATCCTATACATACTCCCTAAATTCTAAAACAATTGGCACAGTCTATATCCATAAGATTAACACATGTAGGGCAATCATTTTTGCTGTAGGTCGACACTAAAACTCCCTATGTTGTGGTACTGCATGGCTCAGTGCTTTCTCTACCATGCTAGTTTCCCCTGTACTCACCTGGGGGAGTCAGTTAGGTGAATAGGATTTATTGTTGATTAAAAGTTTGGGAAGTGTACTAGTTGAAACACCATCTTTAAAGCACTGTGCAGCCCTTAAATGGTTAACTGCACTCGATGAAGTGCAAGTTATTATAGTTCAGGATTAGGGAATCAGGACCCAGTCTGCACCCTGATATGCCAGGTGTACTCCTTCCCTATATTGACAGATAAGGGTTCACCATTGACTATGCATTTACTAATAATCCACGTTTTACTTATTGATTATGTATGAGCAAATGGGATGATTTGCTTACATGGCTGGGGAACAGAATTTCATGTCAATACATTGCCATCTTGACTTTGTCAACATTGCGCATGGGGAAGCTGAGCTGCAACTCTCAGATGAGGTTTGGGTTGTCCATTTTCTCCTGGGTTTTGTTTATACAACCAGTCAAGGATAGTAAGGCCAAGTTGTGTTCAAGTAACATGGCCAAAAAATATAGTTTAGGTAAGTTACATACAATTTTCAACATGGTTAAATTGACCTGTTGCTAATTCTCATGGTGATTGTAAACTGATATTAACATACCAACCAATTATTATTGTCTAATTAAGCCGTTATCAGTTCCTGGATATTTCCATTATCTGCTAAACAAATAATAAAACATGAAAACAGGACTTTCCTCCCCTCTTATCGCACAACTGGTGATAGATCTTTATAATAGCTCAATGGGTCATTTGGTACCCTATGATAAGATAAATCTAAACAAGAATTGCGGTTGTTGCCGCGTAAAAAAATGCCTCAGGCATTTTTATATGCGGCAACAACCGCAATTCTTACCTTTGAAGGAACATAATGTCTACATGGTTGGTATATTTGAAGGGGACCCATTCAAGACACTAAATTTAAACAGGGCGGGAGGATAATTTAACTTCAAATATTGTAGTTCCATTGAATTCCTTGTGTTCATTTTAGGGGGAGTTGATATGATTATAATCAACCTCAGGACCATGGAAATGTGTTTTGCTAGGCAGATGAACAATTAGAAGAGCTGTTGCTAGGCAACCAGCTGTCTCAGCAACAAACCGATAGAACCATTGAATTCCTTTGGTCCATATTAGGGGGGATAGGTACGATTATAATCAACCTTAGGAGCATGGAAATGTGTGTTGCTAGGCAGATAAACAATTAGAATAGCTGTTGCTAGGCAACCAGCTGTCTTAGCAACAAACCAATAGAACCATTGAATTCCTTGTGTCCATATTAGAGGGGAAAGGTATGATTATAATCAACCTTAGGACCTATCAAATGTTGATTAATATCAATGTTATCATTATATGCATAAATTTGTGTTGTGACACCTTAAAACAAAATGGCAGCACACATACTGACTTCCTGTCAAGTGAAAACAATATAATGCCTCAAGCTCAACCACAGGCTCACCACCAGGGCCCCTCCGGGGCCTTTTGGCCTTAAAAAAATCTAAAAAGATTAGGGTTGGCCCAAAATAATAAGGTAGGTTACCAGAACACAACTTTTTTGGGGGGTTTGGTCTAATAGCCATGTCTAGACCGATCAGGGCAGGCTCAGAGAGGGTATTTGGAGTATTGATTGGGTAAGTTGAAATGAATGAATATGGCACCAATAATGCATTGTTGGGATATATTTCACCATATTGCCTCGCGATCCTTGACCAAGGAATTACTTCCCCCTAAAGAAGGGGGTGGGGAGTAAAAATACAAATGTATATATTCCAAATTCAGAAAAAGTGGTAGGGTCGGCCCTAGCTGAAAGACTTTTTGGCCTGGTGATGTCTGTATCAAATGTTGGTGGATTTCAAAAGGCTCAACACTGTCTTCTACAAATGGTCAAAGTGTGCATTAATGCAAATGCTTAAACCTCTAATTCACTATGGATGGTCCAGCAAATAAACAATAATAACATGTGCGAAGTAGACCCTAAAAGTACCATATTCTTGCTATCTAAGCCATAACTAATCTAACTGGACTAACTAATCTGACACAGTTTATACTTAGGGTTATCAGTCATATCTACACCTTTCCCATCACCCTGGGCACGACATCGAGTATAGGGCTGTGTCTCACGACCTTGGGACAATGTTTTTGTCTCTGATCGGGTGCAGTCTCTGACCGGCTGCCATCTCTGACCGGCTGCCGTCTCTGACCAGGTGTCAGAAAAAGGTGTTTTAAAAAGAATTATACTCATATATATAAGGATTTGGAAAAACGTTATGGCGGTTGTTATATAATAAACATATTCAGCCCCCCCCCCTCAGTGATTAGGGGGCCCGGGCCCCCCTGGCCCCCCCTATTCCTATGCCACTGAATTGTTGCTGGAAAGTTTCTGCAATATAAGAATCTCTTGCTGTATGGCTAACTTGAACCAAATCGCAACAGATGTAATTACATCTGGGAGGTATAACACCTAGGAATATGTTTGGGCCTACTCTAAAATCTAGATAATTGGATATTTTCTCTTGCTAAAGTTAAAGGTTTCTGCAATTTGGCATTTTCTCTTGCAATTTGAACATATTAGCCTGAAATTATAGGTATATTGCAATGTCTGTTCCCGCAAAATGTCCATTTTACAACAGATATGCCCATTGTGCAGTGGGATTTGGAGTAAGCAGCCTTGCAATAGAACTCTGCAAGAGCCTTAAATTGCAGAGGTTTGGGAGGTATAGAAAGCATCATGGGATTTGAGCTCATAACCATCTTGATTTTTGGCTGGTTACACCATGTTCAGATAAATTTACACGTTGGCAACAGCAAGATTCTTAATCGTTACTTTTTCTGGGTTCAGATTTAGCTTGTTTTGCCGCGAAAATGTACAAGAAACAGACTACTAATATATTCACAATAATTTAAGTATTGGCGTTCATGCATGATGTACCATGTACACGTTTATAATGAATTGTATAGAAAGTTTAGTTCCCCTTTAGTTCTGATTGGGGGGCCCAGGCACCTCAGCCCCCAATTCTCCCTATGCATGGGGAAGTATGGATTGGAAATTGTGTATATTATATTACAAGTGTGGACGGTGTGTGATACTGTCTCGTCTGTGCACTACTACAAGATGGGCTATTAAAATTCATATTACAGGTCTTGACAAATAGTGGGGGAGCATATTCAAGCCCCCACCTCAGTAAATGGGGGCCCAGGACCTTCTGCCCCCACTTTCCCTATGCGGGAGAAGTAAGGATTGGAAATTAAGTATATCATATATCAGGTCTTGATAAATTTGGGCATATTCAGGCCCCCGCTCCGAAGTGACGGGCGGGGGGGGGGGGCACGGGCCTTTTCCTACGCCACTGACAATGACTGATGATTTAGAATTGTGCATTCCCCAAATACAACCGTGGATAGAATGACTGGTAGCGAGATCTCAAATGGACCCTATTTAGTTTTGACAAATCTTAAATGGACCCTGTTTAGTTTGTCCACCCTGGCCTTCTGCAGAATTACTGTAACATGGTACAACTGAGGAAATCTCAGCGTTTGGTAGGCCTATAAAGGGATTTCTTTAGACTCCTAAATCTCAACGTTTTTCATGAGAAACGGGTATATATATATTTACCCAAATGTCAATGGTCATGGGGGTATATTTGAGAATGGGAAACACAGGTGTGTGTACCCTCTATCTATGAAGTGCAGGGACCAAATGTCAACCCCTAGTATGGATCTGTATTACGTGTTAGTTATGGCCGTCAAATATCTATAAAGCTAGCAATAAATTACTTGGGCCTGATAAGTAATTTGTATATCAATTCAACTATACAAAATCTCACTTCCAAATAGCACTAGATCTTATTACTATCTACTACCAACCAACATACTGTGGAGAGACACTCTAATATCAAATAGCTACTTATTCATCACATCAGTATCATAGCTTGTATTGAAAAGTCAAAATTAATGAAAAATGAGAATGGATGCTTTGCAATATCAAATGCCATTTTATTATGTTTGTCTTGCCTCTTTCCTTACACCCTAGTTTTGCCCCTGATCCAGTCCCTGAAGAAGCCTACGCTGGTGTAGACGGATGGGTATGCAGTCATACATAACAAATCGAAGGATGAAGCGCCGATCAACTCGTAGGTACCGTTTATGTTGCACACTAGAGGGCCACCTTGATCTCCCTGAAAATAACCAACAGAAAAGTGTCACTTAAAGTTATCTTCTATGGCAAGTGCATAAACAAAGTTAATATGTTTAATTTTTCATAAAGATTTAGGAACTTTATTGATAAACCTTACACTTTATTGCATAAAAAACAGAAATATTTGAAATATTTGAAATACCCCTGACATGAGACTATCTTGCTTTGTAGAAACCCCACTAAAATATGGACACTTATATGCAAGTTTTTGCTGCAATAATACAGTACTAAATTAACAATAATCAGATTGCGTGCAGCTTATAGGGTCGGCTTATATGCAAATTAGACTTATACACGAGAATTTACTGTATAAGTCTGGTTCACGTACAACCAGTGGCGTATGCAAGGGAGGAGTTGAGAGCGTACTTACAAGGCATGCTCCCCTTTTGTTAACGGTGTCCCCGACACACTTGTGGCCCAGGTAGTAGATCTCTTCAAGTTCCCGCCTACAGGCGAATGCAGTGTACACGTTCACCTTGGCCTCTCGCAGAATCTGAGGGAAGTCACCCGTCAACTCTGCAAGAAAATAATGCAATGTGTTTATTTTTATTGTCCATTAGTACCATTGGGAATTCATTATAAATCACGAGAACTACATATCCAGAAATAAAGCAGTGTGTACAGCCCTGTCATGACCCTCCTACGGCCCAGTGGCGCCACTTTAAGTTAATCAAATATATTTAAGATATTCAGTCTTTTGTAAATGAGCTGAAATAATGGAAAATATATGTTATATCTTAGAATCAAGATTATAACATCATCAAGATTATGTGAATTGAGATTGGACAAATGTCTTGTCCATGCTCATGCTTGAGGCTATCACCTTGAGCATGAGTAAACGTATCAAAAAGATGGGCCTATCGCAGGTATCTGTGGTTGAAAAGAAAACATCATTACAAAGACACCAAACTGGGCACACTTCTAAAAATTACATTGGCAACCAATCAAAACACAGCAGAATATGTCAAGGTCACCATATTCCAAATTTAGTTTAAGCAGATAGACTAAGTCTGTGTATGGTAGTAGAAGCCTACATGTAGGTTCAACCTTTAAATAATTACTTTTGAAGCTGTAATAAAATCCTCAGATTGCTCAGGTATAGTGCATGTGACCTGTGACCAGCCAGGAGAGGCAAAGTAGAACCATGATGAGTTGGAATGTAGTGTTGGGAGGATCTGTACACCACATCCCCTATCCACAAGAAAGTAATATAACTTACTCTCTTCTCCCCAGCCAGTGATCCAGCAGTCCGGGTTGCCTGCAGGGAAGGTTAGTGCATCTGCCATGGAGATAGCAGCAGTATTCACTGCCGTCACTGCTGAGGTAAACTCTATTACAGCAATGTCATACTGGTAGAAAACCTGGTTCTTATTGAAGTTCTCATGCTGAAAACAAGAGGAGGTAGCTCAGTCTTACTCGATACAACTTAAAAGTTTATGACCGGCGGACATTTATGATGTGTGGACGCTATGACCGGGGTAGCTAGGATTGGCCTCAAAGCATTATTACATGCTCTATGATACATATTTTACACCAAGTTCCATGCATGCATATTTATCCTTATTTGTACATCTTTCATAAAATGGGGGTATACACAATTTAATATTTGTACATGAGTATGAAATAGATATTTGCTCTATTAGGAGTTTATTGTAGACTTAATCAATGTAGTATTTGCATACAGAACATACACAAAGGGAATTCACAGTAATCAATGACATATGGATGAAAGATTTATCTTACGATTATGACTTGCTTAACACCAACAACCTGGCCTCCACTAGTTCTGTTGTTACTGCCGAACCGGGCTGTCATCAGAGTACTGAAATTATAAACCAAGTTCAAGTTTAATCAGATTTATTGCTTTATAACGATAGAACTAAGTACCTTCAGCAAACCGGGGTTGCTGAAAACTTAAAAGCAAGCCAAAGTCTCATACAGGGTCTATTTTATAGGGTGTTAATTGCAGTATTAAAGACCACTGCACCCCAGCAAATTAGTGTCAGTCTGTATATGTGTATAGTTGGCTGTGTCTTACAAAATCGGACCAAGTTGAAAGTTTTGGAGCAGGTGCAATCTTTAACCAGCTTGACAGGTAATTTTTATTTCGGCCAGTTCAAGATATAAATGGTCCGAAAAAAAGATATTTAGAGAGTAATTTATATCTTCTTCTGCCCTAAATAAACTGTTACCTGTCAAGCCGGTCAAAGATTGCACCTGGTCAAACATCACAACCTGTCAAAGATTGCACCCGGTCAAAGACTTTCAACTTGGTCTGATTTCGTGTGACACAACCATATATAGATAGATACATAGAAAGATATATAGATAGATAATGAATCGATAGATAGATAAATAAATAGATATAAAGATAGATAGATAGATAGATAGATAGAAAGATAGATAGATAGATAGAAAGATAGATAGATAGATGGATAGATAGATAGAAAGATAGATAGATAGATAGATGGATAGATAAATATAAAGATAGACAAGAACAATATGCTTACACAGGAACTGCCTCCATCGCCGAGTAAATAAACATGGCGGAGCTAACGCCCCAGGTGTGCGAGATGAGGGAGACACCGCAGAAGTGGTTTAGGCCCATAACTGGAACCTGCATGGACCCCTGAAATAATGTAGAGAGAGAAACATGATTAGTATAATTATGGAGAATGGTCCCGCTGCAGGTTATCGCTATTTAAACTGCACTTGCCTGGGAGAGCAAAAGAAACTCCCTGTCTGTATGAGACGTATAAAGTAATCATAAAGCAATCACTGGGTATAAGTCAGATAGGGTTATGCATGAGTAGCTGCATAAGTGTTATAAGCCTTGCACAATGGTAATTTTTTCTTGGTTTGCACCTTGGATAATTACCCTGTCCTTGGCTTATAACGCTTTTACAGCAACTCACTTGTACCACATCTATTACTTTTGAATAAGTAAAATAACGTCTTCCAAATATCGATATACGTTCAGTGATGTCCATTATTCATAAAATAACATTTTCTGTTCACTGAGAAGTGGCAGGACCAATCTAAGGCCACTTAAAAAGAATTATCAGCTTTGCAGACACCGACTGCATTATTCTAAAAGGGCCGCATAAGTG
Organism: Harmothoe impar; assembly: GCA_947462335.1. NCBI lineage: Eukaryota > Metazoa > Annelida > Polychaeta > Phyllodocida > Polynoidae > Harmothoe > Harmothoe impar. The sequence continues at coordinate 74,695,417 of OX381709.1, read as the reverse complement.
CTTTTTGTTTCACATTTTCCTAAAATAAATAGCAAAATCCCCGCATGCATGAATATGGTAAACCCTAACATATGGAAATGATTATATCTCAACGATCAATTGAGGTAGAAACTCAGTTTAAAAAGCTTTTTTCTCCCTGATACAATTCCTATTTGTTTAGACTACTTCTTTGATTACTTATAATGGTTATATTAAGAATTATATATACATTAGCCTATCCAAATTAACTGAAATAAAAATAAAAAGGAACCGCCCTCATGGTAAAAATTAGGAAAATCAAATAAAATAAAACCGTGGTCCTCCTTTGGGAATTTGAATGGCTTATGAACCAAAGGGAGGCCGGCACTCACCCAGGTAAAGAGTTGGTAAAGACATTGTCAATGCATGAAGGAAGTATACGTGACCCCGCCTCCAGTGACAATGATGAAATATCCATTGATGTATCTATACACACAACCGTTTGAACAATTAATGAAATATATTTGTTAAATGCATGCATCTGTCACGCAGCCCCCGCCCTTCACATCATGGCACCTAGAATGAGAGGAATACCCCATTCTACCTAACTTAGATGTAAGAAAAAGTAGTAAAGAGCATATACATATATACAACCATGTGTGGCCATTTCCCGGGTCTTTTGACAGGATCACCACCGACGATGTAGGGCTTGTGACTGTGTGCCACGGCGGCTCCTACCAGGATGCAGAGGATGAACAGCTTCATGATGAGTCTTCAGTTGCTGGTGGGTGTACCGGAGCGAAGGAAGTGTGAGTCTGCTACCCATACATGCCCAAGTTATACTAAGGTGTGAGGGTCACCAAGAAGTCAAGAGCCTGGGAAGATGTTGTTATCAAACATGTTTCTAATGAACTTTGAGTGAACTGTGAATGAACCCATTATTAACTTAACGGGTGGAATTTCTCATTATCATACAAATACTTTACGAATAGTTGAATATGTCCTTAAAAGATCTGTTCTGATTTTGCTTTCTGTACATCTACAGCACTAGATTGACAGAGAAAGTTTTTTTGTTGAAACAGAAAGTGTGTCAACAAATGATCAAACAGGCTTCTGTTTATTAACCATTTAAAGACTACATGTTACGGTCCAACTCAATCAATGCTTTTGGGGCAGCAAGTCATAATAGCAGAGGTAGAATGTTTATATTAGGGACAGTTGACAATCAGTGGTATCTGATCTGCCCACCAGTCCCTTTCTGCGGCTATCTATCGCATTTATCTAAATAGAGGTAACTTTAATTAATTAGATAATAACAGAAAAAATATACATTTATATTGTAGATATTGCTCCTCGTGCTTGCTGGTCATCTAGTACACTACTAGACATTAATCTTAAGTGTCTTGCCAGGGCTGCATGCATATATCATGATAACAAACGTGCAATGTCAGCAGGAAGGCCACTCCCATTTAGTGCAAGCCATCGTAGGTCAACCTCCTTCAGGGTCTCAGGTGCACTATGCCCTTTATCAACATGAGGCATAAATGCAGCCCTGAAGAGTAACTGTCCAAGGCTACATTGAAGAGTCATGCCGACCCTTTTGAGCTGATATATTTTTCATGAGAGGTAGTCATGATGCATGATTAGAATAGCAATTAGACTCACCATGGCTGCCTGCATGCATCATGACGACCACAGGCATAGCACATTAAAGCACTGTACAGCCTTTAAAGCCTCCATGTTGTTCAAGTCATGATAATTCAAGATTAGGGAATCAGGACACATTCTCCTTATATTGACAAGTTCAGTAAGTGCAGTATATTTATTGGTATCAACAGATAGATAAGGGTTGTGAGTTGACCTTGAGTATACATCTACTAAAAACCCACACTGTAAAAAGAATTCCGTTAAAATAACGGAGATTCACTGGCAACACTGGGTGCCGGACTTTCACCGTAAAAATAACGGTCACTGTCGTTTCAAATTCTCCGCAATTATAATGGTGAAAGTCCAGCACCCAGTGGTGCCAGTGAAGCACCGTTAATCTAACAAATTACGGAACATCACTGTTATTTCAATACAGTGCCTAAACAATAGTTTTAACAGTATTTAACTCATTTATCCCAGTATTTTTCCGTCCATTTATCCACCAATACCTAAGTCTATGCTCAATATGGTTGCATGCCAAATTTGGTACCATGTCCTATCAGCAATAGCATCTTAGTGTCAAGACGTCAGGCCTAATCATTAGGAATCAGTCTATGAGAGCCTTATAAAATGCTTCATGACACTTTGTATTGCCAGTCCAAGAGAATAAGTCACTCTAGGATGGCTTCAGAGCAAACCTTACAGCTGTTTATCTATATATTTTTCTTATTACCACAAAAATGGTGTTCTTAGCATCCATGAAAATCTCCTCATGAACCAAACTGCCACCTGGTGTGATAAAACTAAACATCAATTAAACGAAGCTTCACCGTAAAATAGATAAACTGTGTTTCACTGTCAAATAAACTGTGTTTCACTGTTCTGAATTACGGATATTCAACGTAAAATTGATTGATTTAAGAACGCCCCACTGTAATAATAATATAATGATGATCCACCGTAAAATTTTACATTGATTGTCTGTATATTCAACGGAATATTTTTACAAGACATAGCTTCACCGTAAATGAATAAACTGTGTTTCACTGTACTGGATTACAGATATTCATAGTAAAATTGGTTGACTTAACATTGCCTCACCGTAATCACATTTACGATGATCCACCATAAAGTTTTACATTGATTCTCCGTATATTCAACAGAATATTTTTACAGTGCACGTTTTGCATATTGATTGTGCTTGAACAAATTGGACAATTTGCTTATATGGCTGAGAAACATAATTGTCTTGTCTATTCACTTCCATCTTAAAATTGTTAACATTATGCATGGGGAATCTCAGCTGCAACAGTCGGATGGGGCTTGGGGGGAAACAGGGGGGTGTGGTAAGTTTGGAGGGGGGGGGGAAACATCGACCCCTTGACGGGAGGGGTGTGTAAAAAAATCTCAACCCCTTGACCAGGGGGTGTAAAAAAATTCTGCGCCCTCCACGTGCAAACCCAACCCCCCTGTTGTTAAAAATCGATCACTCCCTAACACTCTCTGCTATATATGTCCAAAACAAAAAATGATCAAACTGTGCATAAATAAAATGTCATCTGCTAATGCTTAAAGTTTTAATTCACTATGGGTGGTAGAGCAAATACAAGGATAATAACACGTGGGAGGTAAACCCTAAAAAAGCCATTTCCTTGCCACTCCAGATATAAACCATAGATGGACTAACTAATCAGTTATAGTGATGCAATGGTGTTTATGTGCGGGTTATCAGTCAAATCTTCACCTTCCCATCATCCTGGGGGGACATACGATGGGCAGCTCTTCACATGTCCAGGCTACTTTGCCATGAGAACGTGTAGCTGTGCCTTCATCTGGTGATAAATTACCATACGTTGCAAGTATAGTGCACTAGCACTACTACCTTTATCTCGTACTGTTTCTGGGTAAGTACAGTGCACTAGCACTGCTACATTTACCGGTAAAATTAACATCAATTGAAATACCTACTGCCACACTTTTATGTTCAGTCCAATAGCATTGCTTGTCATATTCACATGGTTTCATATCTTAAAAAGTATACTGCACAAGCACTGACAAGCGCTACTTCTAAATAACATATGTGGTTAGTACAGTGCATAATAAGCACTGCATTTAATTATCACCACCAATCACCGCTGAGGCCATCTATGCTGCCGACAAATGCTATGTACAGTTCACAAGCACTGCTTGTTTTTGTATCAATGTTGGTTATCTCTATATAGTATTTACATGTTAATTCACCCCTGCTTTAAAATGACCTTTAATTATACATAAATAAGTACATTGCGTTAATGGTCAGTACAGTGCACAATTACTGCCACCTGTGAATTAACTGTAAGACACACCCATACTGTATACAGCAAGATACAGAGCCTTACCAACGCTCAACACTCCATCACTTTCTGCAGATGTCATACTAGTGCATACAGAATCAATACATAACTGAGTTAGCCCCGCTATAGCTGACTGTTAAGGAAGCTATCCCACCATCAAATTGAATATCTATGTGTAGTATATAATATGTATATACTAGTATTTGTTTTTCAACCTTTTGAAAATCGCAGCGTAAACGGTGACTACTGCTTGAATAAAAAAAACTCTTACAATCTTGCAGGGTGATATGTAACATCAGAAATGTGTTATGCTCGATATTTATGGCATGAGAGATTAACTTGGCTACTATTTTGGGTTGGGACCATATCCAACGAAGCCGCAGGCTGAGTGGGATATGGTCCCAGGGACCAATGCTGTCTGGGCTATAACAACAAATGTCATTTTGAAGTTTTAGTGACATTCCGTCCTAATACAACAGAGATGGTATCAATGGGCGTTGGCATTTGTGTTTATTTTTTATTTGAAGCCATTTTATGAAGAAAAAACCATCTTTTCCTAGCCCATTGAATACGGCCACATTGTATTCAATGGGGGCATTGAATACGGCCCTTCAGTGCTAAAGCATAGGAAATCTTGTATTTCAAAAAAATTAATTGACATACGCCAGCACACTACCGAGGGAATGGCCTTGCATATCTGCTTGGAGAAGAGGCTCTCTTTTCCAACTAACTATACATAAGTTCTCTTATTGATCGTTTTGCCACGAATATGTACGAGAAACAGACTATTATAATATCAACAATAATAACATTTTATGAAAATAGGTCAGCATGGAAACGAAAACTCTCTTAGAGAGTGTTCAAATAATAAGTTTACAATTTAAAGGACATACATGCTTTAGTACATAATGCATTAAAGAATGATATGGGAGAAAAATAATGAGATTGGTGAGAGACTATTTGTGCAGCCCTATCTTTCTTTATGAGACAATCAAGTAACTTGAATATTTTCCTACTGCCCACATACTGCTACGCAAGGAAAATTGCCAAAATTGACAACCTTAGGTCATCAAGGGGAGGACCATATGTCATCATTTTGACGACCTAAGGTCCATTCATACCAAAGTCGTCGTGGTAACGACCTTAGGTCGTCACATTACATCCATGGCTTGTCAGATAGACGACCTTAAGTTTGTTTATTCAGATATTGTCATTCTGATATATCCGTCCAGATATGCTCTAAGTTGTCGCAATGACAACCTTACATTGTCACAAATGGAGGCACATGTTGGCACATAGATGCCACCAAATGTCAAAGAGATCAACTGTTTACAGAACTCTTTTTATCATGAGCAATTAGTGGTGACAGAATGAAGAGTTGTCTTTATACCATGTTGGCCAATACCTTCGACCCTGACATATACATATAATATATGCTACTTAGACCAAAGAGAGACTACACCAAGTCTATTTATAAAAAGGGGGGCCCTGCTGGAGAGGGTACTGATTAGAGACTTCATTCATAGACCATTTTCTCTATAGGCCAGTACTGTAACCTCTCATAAGTTATTATGACAACCAAGGTCGTCACTATGACGAGGTTCAGTTTCCCTGGGGTTTCAGTGTAGTAGCTCTAATCCCCATTCATTGACAATCGGTGCACACAATCCTCTCTTGGTGCCGTTACTCAGAGTAGCCTTCCCTAAGGTCACCGAGGGAGGAGTTTGAATTTCATGACATGAAATTTCTCAAAACCTGCAACTCTCCTTGGCGATTTTATCATTCTTGCAAAAGCCGAGGAAACGAAGACAATTAATTTCCTTCTCTGGAGCTAACACAGAAAATTAATTCATTTTCTTAATAATGTCAGGGAAAAAGCTGCACAGAATTATGGCCGAGGAGCGGTGTTGGTTTCACTTCGAAATGTGAGCAACAGCGTTTCAACGGGGGCAAAAGAAATGGGGCTGAGGATGGTTTGCAAAATGTACTGGTCGCTGGAAATGTAAGATTTTTGTCCATTAATTGGAAGAGTTTCGTCGGAAACTGGATGCCTTTAGGTTTTATGTAATAAATACATGACGAGGAATTCTGATGATGACGCATGCAAAGCAGGGAAACAGTTAAGCTAGTGTCGGCCTCTCTTAATGAAACTGCAGATTAAATATATATATTGTATGTCAAATTAATGCTTTAACCTATATGTTTAAACCTCAAGGGCACATAACACAATTTGGATTGACGTACTAAGGGACTACAAGAAAAGAAGAATGGATGAAGCTGGGTTATTTAGATATTGTCGAATTAGCAACTTGTGCCAAATAATTGGCGTCAATGTATGTGTATGCCCCCCTAAAGGGGCGGCCCATGGGAATACGAAGGTCCCGTTTTAAGTTGTGACAATGATATGTGTATAAATATGTTTTAATGATACAAAATAAACAAGACTAACAACATAAAACATGAAACCCACAGAAGCACCTGGTGTCAGAAGGAAGTGTTTTTTATTTTTTAACATTTACTCATATATATAAGGATTTGTATGGCAGTTGTTATGTAACTATAATTAGCTTCCTGCTGTTAGTAGAAGATAACTAAACTCCCAAATGGCGTCCGGTCAGATACGGCACCCAGTCAGAGACGGCACCTGTCAGAGACGGCACCCGGTCAGAGACAAAAACATTGGCCCAAGGTTGTGAGACACAGCCATATGAATGAGAATAGTTAAGAAAAAGTTGACGCGTACCCACAATGGGATGGCCAAAGATGAGATTTAGATCTTTTTTAATATCTGCTCTATTTTCTGACTGTTGCTGTAGGGGTACCGAGATATCGCCCTTTAATGTCTGACACACTTCTTCATTCAATTAAGGACGTCTCATTAGTAAGATTCCCAGTGTGTGGTTTCATCCACTGGAGTGGGTCATTACAGACCATGTAGCAGTGTTTAACAGGTATATTCACCATGACCTGAAGGATCTCATTAGTCGTTTAAAGACGGCATAATGCATCATGTCCTTGGTCGTCATGATGCATGAATGCAGCCCTGGCGAGTGACTCGCCTACTTTGCTTAGTGGGATCCATATATGCTTTTACTTGGGCAAGCTGGTTTACCTATATCCTAGTACTGGTCTAAGTTATATCTGAGTTATGGTCCTTTTTGTCCAGGGCTGTAGGTGGGAGTCCAGATGGGTCAGTCCAGATTCAAAGTGACCAGCTCAAGACCATATTTAGGTCAAACTATAAAATGTTGCAATAAATGGTGATTTCTGGAGGAAAATCAGATGTCAGCATGTTTTAAAATATTTACAATATATTCATGGCTGGCCAATATGGGCTCCAACTTATAGCCCTGTACAAAGAGGACCATTCATAACCGAAATATGGGCAAGCCTAGCTAGCCTAAGCAAAACGCATATGTGGGCCCCAGGGACCAATGCTGCCTGGGCTATAACAACAAATGCCATTTTGAAGTTTTAGTGACATTCCGTCCTAAAAGGGTTATACTCCATAACCCGCAGGATCTCATTAGTAGGTTGTAAGTAGACATCATTGCCTCGTGTACCAATTACGTTCTGCTGCCTGCAATTCACTCATGTAGAGGTCTCTTCTGCAGCGGCTTACCAACCCTTTAAGGGCCGCATATTGATTTGATGTGCTATGCCTTTAGTCGTCATGATGCATGAATGCAGTCCTGGCGAGTAACTCGAGTAACTTGCCAGGGCTACATTCATGTATCATGATGACCACCTGGAACATGTTGACTAGTAGGTTCGGCATGATGCTTGAATGCAGCACTGGTGTGTCTACCTACCAGCGCTGCATTCATGCATCATGACGATAAAGGGCATGATGCATTAAAGCATCATGCGGCCCTTAAAGGGTTAAAGACAGATGAATCAGTCGTGTTGTACAGCGGCTTAGTGTGACTGGTGAGAACAGGTGTATTTATAAGGCTCCTGTATGACGCCGACCCATGCCGTGCTGATATCTCATGGAGGCAAATCAATGCAGACAAACACATCTCCGTCCACTGCCTCCCTACATCCTAGTCTATACCAGCACCCCCCCCCCCCCCCCCACACACACACACACACCCTGCAGGCACCCACTCACCCACCCCCTCTACACCCTCCCCCAGGCACCCACCCATCCACACACACCCATCCACACACACACACACACACCTCCTGTAGGCACTCACTCACCCACCCCCTCTACACCCTCCCCAGGCACTCACCCATCCACACACACACGCACACACACACACACACACACACACACACACGCCGGCCTTCCTGTAAGAGTCGCTCCTGTCCTGTTCCAGGCCACCTTGCACAAATAAGGAAGGGTCATGAAAATATTAAGGAGTGGCTGGGTGGGGAGGGGGGGGGGGGTCAAGTATTCTCTTCTTTTGGGTGGGGGTAAAGCTAAGTTCACCTGCTTTTGGCAACGAAAAAGCTAAGCATTATGAGAAATGGGTGTGGGCAAATGATGTACGATCACTTGGGGACCCTAAATAAATTGTGCGTCTGCTAGAAATATGCTAGAAATTTCCTCATCCAACCCCCCTTCCTCATGTTAAAGAAATATCCCATATACTGAGGTCGCAGGGGAGCAGTTGGGATCGCAGTTACATATTGGTTTCAGTGATTGTTGTCTTATACATGGCGACATCACTCCCCTATGCCTTACATGGCCAAGCAGAATGGCCTCCTTTGAATAACCCCCCCCCCCCCCCCCACACACACACACACCTCATGTCCTCAGCGCTGGCGGCCAAGGCTGTTCTTCCTCAGGAAACCACCAACAGCCTGGCTTCAGCCAATCAGAGGGCCCGGCGCTGTAACCAAGGAGAAAGCTCCCCTTTCTGGGTCGCCATGGCAACGAGCGGGTGTGGCGGACGCCCACGTCGCTATGGGGACACAGGTCGTGAGAGCTGCTGCTTCACTCCAGGTCCTGCCCCCGGCCACAAAAAGGGACGGGTCCAGAATGTGCAGGCGACATCTTGGATCTGATAGCAACCAAATACAGTAACGGGCAAGCATGACTGCTATCCTTTTTGGCATGGGAGCACATGGAGCTTTTTAGACCTATTTTTAAATTAGAACTTTTTTTTGTGTATAGAAGTGACAGTGTGTGATGGGGACAGCAGAGCAGATAAGCAGGATCCACTTCCTCCCTTCTTCCCCAAAACATTTCCTGTAGTCCGAGCCTTTTGGCAGTCTTATTGATGGTCATGTCTCACGAGATCGGGCCAATGCAAATATCTTTGACCAGGTGCCATCTCTGACCGGGTGCCATCTTTGACCAACCACCATAAAAAGAAAGATTTAAGAAAAATAAGAAATGTTCTTTGGTATGTGAGAGATAGGATAAAGAAAATGGCGGTGGTAATATCTCCATATGTAGCTTCACCTGCCCTAAATAAACCATTTTCTGTCAGGAGGTCAAAGATGGCACCCGGCCAAAGATGGCACACAGTCAAAGACGTTGAAATTGGCCTGATCTCATGAGACACAGCCTGATACTGTACCGGGAGAGTGACCAAAATGGCCCTCCTGTCCTCTATACCCAACACGCCCGCAGCGCCGCCTGGTGCGTGAAGAGGGCAGCATCTGGAGCTGCTCATCGTGAAAGGTGGCCTAAGGGGAATGCCATAATTATCGTGAATCAACACCAGGATCCAATTCACTCGGTGACAGTTGAGCTATTCTGAACACACGGGAGGCTACAACTGTATGGTATTCCCATGCCCTATTGTAGGTCAGGCTAAAAAAGAAAGGTGTTTCAGGCAACCATATATGTCAATATAAATATATGTCTTATGATAAATTGCTCTCTGCCAGTAGAAAAACGATGTATGCACTTGTATCATGGTACCTGAATGTGCCAGCATCCAGTGCACCCTCCGATAGGGTGTTCTCCACTATGTGCAGAAAGGGAGGAAGGGGGTTAAGGTATATAGTGTCCTATAAGTCGCTAAGTCTAACAGTTGAACTTAAAGTCAGGGTAGTTATCCTTTCAACCAGCCTTAGTCTTAGGTCAGATTTTGACCTCACAGTATTTAAGACTGTGAGTTTTGTTATCATGTTGGTGATTATTAGGTGATATTTTAAGAAAATTATACCCGTGTCCAACTATCATTAACCATTGTTTTGGTTATTTCTCACCTTATTTAGGCAATAAAACAGTATTATAGATGTACTTAATAATTTAGATAATATATTGTAATACATTGATATATCAACACCTATGTGTCAATTATCGTCATCAACATAAACTGGATGTCAATGACATCCCTAGTCTGAAACACACTATTTTTTGGTTCTCATTGGGTATACACACGAACTAGACCTATTCTAGTGCGCAACATGAGAAAGGTGTAATGCAGACTTGACATTAATTGTCCCGTGCTCTGTATGTTCGGCAGTATTTGCGTCCTTTCTTGAATAATTGATACCAACCAGCATGCTGAAAATAACATGTTTAAGTCTATAACAATAGATATGCAATGTGTACAGGGTCAAGCCTTGATCATCCAACCACCCCTGTTTCAGACCAAATATGGTCGGATGTTGAAGCTGCCCGATTGTTGAAGCATATTTATGTGATCATGTTTGCAACTGTCCCTTCCCACGAAGCCAAATAATCGAGGCTGCCGAATTATCGAAGAAAGGACAATCGACTGTCTTGCACAAATTACCTCATTTTTTTAGGACGTCTGCCATACTTTTTAATTTGAAACAGGCGGTTCTCGCCAGTGCTGTACACACCATGTCGATCTTAACCCCCCAGAAGGGTCAGCATGATGCATGAATGCAGCCCTGGCGAGTAACTCACCAGGGCTGCATACATGCATCATGACGACAAAGGGCATAGCACATTAAAGCATGGGAGCTTCATGTCGTCTTATATCCAAATTTGTCACATTAAAGGGGTCCAGTGCCGATCAATCTATCAATATCAGTGAATTGGTGGATTAGGAATGCAGAAACTTAAAGTAGTTTCAGTATTACCGACACACAACTGTACAGACATTATAACCATCCTGCTAAAACAGGATATGGGAAAACAAACTCAAATCGTGAGAAGCTACCACTTCCAGTATGGTCACTAGTCGTATTGGTGCAACATTTATAGGGCTATCCACGATGCATTAAACCCGTTAAGGGCCGGTCGGTACCTTAAAGTTCTTGTTTATCCATCGTCATGATACACTGACGCAGCACTGACCAGCGATTTGCCAGTAATCTACCAGCAGGCAGACACGTTAAGGAATGTATTAACTCCGTACCTACACCATAGCCCTGGTGAGTAACTCACCAGGGTTGTATCCATGTGCCATGCCAACAAAGGTCATATTGCATTAAAACCGTAAATATGTGAGCCTTAAAGGGCTAAATAGGAAGCTAGAAATGCCTTGATAGAACAAATAACGCCGCCATTTCAGCACGATCCCCCGGGGGTGTTACTACCCTTCTGCACACAATGATACATCACTATTTGGCCGCCAGGGGGAAGCACAACCCGGATACCACGGTAACCCTTTAAGGGCTACATAGCACTTTCATAATTATACCCTCATGATACATGAATATAGCTCTTGTGAGTAGCTTGTGAGTAACTCGCTAAGGCTGCACTCAAGCATCAAGTCGATCCTTCGGGAGTGTATTAACTCTTTGGGGTCGCCATGATGCATAAATGCAACCCTGGTGAGTAAACTCAACAAGGATGCATTCATGCATCATGATGCCAAAGGACATTGACCCTTTAAGGATGTATGTCGCCAAAAAGATGACCTTTGCCGTCATCATGCACCCCCGGTGAGTAACTCGCCCATGCTGCATTGGTGCATCATGCCGACCCTTCGGGAGTGTCTAAATCCTGTGGGGTCGCCATGAATGCATCATGGCGTATAAGTAGACTCACCAGGGCTGCATTCATGCATTATGACGACAAATGGGGATAGCGCATTAAAGCACTACAGCATCCTTAAAGGGTTAAAGCACTATGCGGCCCTAGGAGGGTAAATGATGATTCGCCTCACGGACGTTAGAAGCCAATGGGCAGAAGAGCAGCCCTATACGTCATGGGCATAAAGAGGGCATAAAGTGGGCATAACTTGGGCATAAACAGAAGCAGTGGTACCACTAGAGCCGCTCCCTACACCATAACCACAGCACACAAGGGTCCAGTGCGTGGTTATCTGCCGCAAAGAGGGAAAGGTCACGATAGACACCAGCCGTCATATCAGTCTGTAGTGGGATGGATTTGTGGTTCGAACTGAACGTTTATTCAACAAAGACACCCTTCACAGATGTGATGTTATTCTGCTCGATTCAAATAAGAAGAGGTCTGGGGATTACATTATAACCTGTGTATTACCAATTGAGACATGTAGCGATTTGGTGACACATGGCCATAAGTTGAAAGTCTATGATCGGGTGCAACCTATTATTGCGTGCAATCTATGCCCGGCAAGCGTGGAATTGATTTCTTTTAGGAATTGAAATAAAATAGAGTTAGTAGAATGAACTTCATTCTACATGAAATTTTGCATGGGATTTCCTTTCTAACGATATATAGCATGCAATACTTGGTAGCATAGAGGTGGGTTTAATGTATTACATTTACAGCTACATTCCCTTGAAAACATGGGTGGACATAGCTACGGGCCACCCGGACCCGTAGCTATCTAAATATACTGAAAACTACGGGCCAGGACCCAAGATTACGGGCCATTGGCTCCCGGGCCAGCGTTAGTGACTAACCCTGTGTCTTAAAACACCCACCTGGTTAAAGATTGCACCAAGTCATAGACTTTCACCTTGTATCGATTTGGTGAGACATGGCCATAAATCAAACGTTACATCTTGCTTAGATCCGTAGATCTCTGACCAGGGGGGGCCCACGCCGCGGCTCCGACTGGTGTCAAACGCATGCGTAACTTTATCCACTTACCTGATAGCACTTCAACTCAGCATGTCTGGTAAAATGTCATAATACTCAAATACCACTAAATGTGAGATGTGGTCAATGCTACATCCACACCAAAAAGACTTTCCCCTTTCAGTCTGATACATTTTAGAGGCATGGCAATGTAGGAGAATAGAGAAATCTATGCTAGTTCACCTGACATTGGGCTGTCCATGAAGCCTAAAATCAGTCAACTTTGAACTGTTTCTGCAAGTATTTAAGGGATGTTCCACTGAAGCTAAAATTGGAAACAATTAGAATGATATATGCTGTCTGAAAATGTCCAGTGGAGCATATGGGAGCATTAGTGCTTGTGGTTGAAAAGAATATTTTAGATTGTGTCTAATCAGCACAGCATGCCACTATGAAGCATAGAAGCTAGTTCCTTTAAATGCCAGTGGTGTCACCACTTGATGGCTCTTTCACCACTGACCACCCACTTGGATACTGCAGTGGACAATATTACGCACGCGTTTGTCACCAGGGCGAGCCGCGGCGTTTCCCCCCCCCCCTGTCTCTGACCAATGAAATATGGCTGTTCATCTATCTAGACCTCACATACCAGCAGCAGCACCCCCTGGCGGGTTAACGGTGAACCTCTACACTAGTTATACCGTAGGATGCCTAATGGAGGCGCTCACATCAAGTCTGTAACGACTGTTGACCGTCTCCCGGTCACCAAAACAATGAGCACTTAGTGCCTCACCACACGAAGCTGTACCCGGGACTCAGAGACTGGTAATGTAGGGGGAGACAATGCCACGTAGGGGCATATAATGAGACAATGAATACAAGGTATGGGGACATATAGGGATACCAATGATACAACACTAGTGGTGCAGGTATGAAGGCAGATAGGGACCTAATGATACAACAAACACAGTACAATATATAGGGACCCAATGACACAATAAGTACAATGTATAGGGACATGTAAGGACCCAATGACACTATACCAGTGGTGCATTTATGGGAGTAGATATGGAGCAGATAGGGACCTGATGACACAATACTAGTGTTGCATGATTAGTGTCAGGCAAGATACAGGAAGGATAGAGACCTATTAATGACACAATACTAGTGGTGCATGCATGTATGGGGGCAGATAGAGACCTAATAAAACCATACTAGTGGTCTACGTATGGGGGCAGATAGCGATACAATAATGGCACAATACTAGTGCTATACCTGTATGGGGACGAATTGGAACCTCATTAATGACACAATACTAGTAGGGCATGTGTGCTGGTATGGGGATAATATAAAGTGCCTAATACAGAAAATGACATGAAAGATTTGAATGAACTTCCTCGAGGAGCGTTTATTCTATTGAAGGCATTTGTTATCACTTCAAATTGATTCATGATCTGGAACAAAAATAATTGTAAATTCATTTTTATTGTGTCGCCTTGGTTGTAGGCTGGAACATATTATAACACAAGACGGTTTGTCCTTATTGCAGGCGGCAACGATAAGTGAGGCGATAAGCGATGAGATTCGTAATGAAAAGTAATGACAGACATAAAACGAGCACTGAGGGGAGAAAATAAGAAAATGCACAGATGTAAAGAATATCAATAGCCTAACATCTGTTAGCATTAGACTTTCAGCAATTCCCTTTCCACATAACTCCTCGTTTTTATTGATATAATTCCGCCCATTTACCAATTCACTGCAGCAATAATCACATTTCCCCTCATAAAGTGCCACCAAATTGCTGAGACACTATCCCCAGGCAAATTCCCTTTTTGTCCGCATGACTTGCTCAGATCCGCCCTAAGATTCTCTAAGGCACTCATTGGGTGTTTCCCTGTAGAGATAATTAATAATACCCAGGTCTCTGGGGCTGCACCGATAACTCGGTGATTTGCTCACAGGGGGAGCAGTGGGTGTTTTGCCAGGTTTGGCGAGTCCATCTTTTACAAGTCAATTACTGTTGGGGTAAATTAGAGCGGTAAGTCATAATTAGTGAGAAAGACCTCATTACGGTGGAGACTGGTAGGGAGGTAAGGGAGGCTGGGGGAGGTACTGCAGACTGCTTAACCCTTTATGGACCGCATGGTGCTCTTTAAACGCCATGTCCTTGTTGTTATTATGCATAAATGCAGCCCTGGAGAGTCACTCGGCACGGCTACATTAACGTATCATGTATCATGCCAATGGGATCAATACATTCTGGCCTGGGCTGCATTCATGCATTATGCCAACCCTTCGGGACTGCATCAACCCCGTAGGGTCGGTATGATGCATGAATGCAGCCCTGGTGAGTGACGACAAGGGTATGAAGCATTAAAGCACTCTGCGACCCTTAGAAGGGTTAAGCCCCCGCCCCCCTAGTGAGACTACCCCTCCCACCTCAGACTACACCCTTCCCACACACATACACACACTCACAAAAGGCCCCGACACAAAGAGGGTAAAGTGGAAGGAATCACTCCCTCTCATGGACTCCATCAAATGGCGCAGATGTAAAGATGATCCAAATGCATACACCATAACCACAATACAGGAACATTTAAAATCAACCCTCCATCCAGAGGGTCTGTATCAAGAAAGGGCTAATTTTTAAGCTAATAAGTGTTTAATTAAAGAAGTTATTACTTAAATATATGTATATAGGATTCTCAATCACTGCATAAAATGGCTATAGGGCCAGGGAAAGAGCCTCATGTCAGTATACTACTCACTATCAGGCATGGTCCATTACCAAAGTGATGTCTGCCTGCCACATTAGGACATGGCACTGTTAATTCTATATGTTAACCTTGAGATTGGGCGTTTATTTCATAGGGCCAGATAGAAAAAGGGTTTGCAAAAAAGGGCCGACATTAGAAATGTTATACAAATTTGAAAAAGATATTTACATTTTAAGTAATTTTGGGGCTATTTCGGAGTAAATTTGATAGTCCACGAGTCTATGCCATTGTTGGTGACTCAACGCTTATGTTCGCGAGTCAATCTTTGGGTGTTTTATTTTGTATTTTTTAAATGGAAATCACAACCGTTTATCCTGCCCATAAAGGGTTAATAAAACAGTACTGCGTAGCCCCTGACCCTGAGCTACTCACGTTAAGTAGGATGCACTTCACGCAGCTTATACCTTGCTGCTTCTC
This sequence comes from Harmothoe impar, assembly GCA_947462335.1. Taxonomy (NCBI): domain Eukaryota; kingdom Metazoa; phylum Annelida; class Polychaeta; order Phyllodocida; family Polynoidae; genus Harmothoe; species Harmothoe impar. The sequence continues at coordinate 74,679,389 of OX381709.1, read as the reverse complement.
CATGTCTATATGAAGGCCGCTGTAGGATCATCTTCTAGGACGGTAAATATGTATGGCTGCCAAGGGGAAATGCCCTATTACTATGGTGGAGGAGGGGAGTGGTGGGGAGAACTGATGGGTTTATCGGAAGAGGGGGTATGTGGGTGTGGGGGGGGGGTGTAGGGGGAGGGGGTAGGGTAGTCCAATCCTGCCGCCTGCCACAGAACAAGGACATGGTCCTGAATGCTTCTGCCGAGAATAACGTCCGGAAATATATCAACAGGAGCTGAACCAATGCGGCACAGGGCTGCCAAGCAGCATGCCACCCATAAAGGGTTAATACTGGGTTGTATTTTTTAAATTTTAAATGCTAATGGATATCTTTTATCCCTGTAGAGACCAATTGATACTTATCTTGCAAACTCTTCTTGGGGGCCATACATTCCTATAAGTTTCCAAACGATTCTGGGAATGTGTCAACCGTCATGCGATTCGCCCCCCCCCCCCAAAGTCAAGTTGCATCAGACACCCCTGTTTTGTATAGAGTGGTTCTCATATTCACCGCCAGGAGCGGTGCAGTAGATGACACATACAGTCCATTAGATGAGTGGACGCCAACAACCGCCGCCCCACACCCAGCAACCCCCCTCCTCCCCCCTCCTCTTTCCTCCTCCTCCCTCTCCCCCCTCCTCCTCCTCCTCCTCCTCCCTCCTCTACTACCAAGCACGAGCCCATCCCTATCCATTCTGCAATCCCTCCTCGTCCCCCTCCCTCCTTCCCCCCGTCCCTCCTTCCTTCCCCCTCCGTCCCTCCCTCCTACCCCCTTCTCCTCCTCCTCCCCCTCCTCCTCCCCCTCCCCCTCCTCCTCCCCCTCCTCCTCCCCCTCCTCCTCCCCTTCTCCTCCCCCCTCCTCCTCCCCTCTGCTCCTCCCCCCTCCTCCTCCCCCCTGCTCCTCCCCCTCCTCCCCCCTCCTCCTCCCCTTCCTCCTCCTCCTCCTCTACTACCAAGCACGAGCCCATCCTTATCCATTCTGCAATCCCTCCTCGTCCCCCTCCCCCCTCCCTCCCTCCTTGCCCCCCCCCCCCCGCCATACCACGCACACACACACACACACTATCACAGGCAAATACCATACACACACACATGGATGACCTCAATTAAGTGGCGACCTACATGTATTCAATGTTTTAAGTATGGAACATAATTCTAGATATGTTTCCTATATAGCTCGGGGGGGGGGGGGCGTGGAGCTCCTTGTGGTAATTCAGGAGCAAAATAAAGCTCCTCTTAAGCTTCCAAACACTTAAAAAAATCAAGTCAATCGGACCAGCGGTTGCTGAAAAATCTCATTTTGAATATTTGCGGGAAGATCAAAAGTTCTTCCCGGATCTGATTTGCTTAGAACATGTTAAATTTAATCTCCTGAACCATAACTCTTAGAGACATTGGAGCAGGTGCAACTCGAAGCTAGTTCAGAGGGCTACCAGCCTGAATTTTGGCAGGGCAGGGGCTTGAACTAGCAAACCATTTTGCCAGCAAACACACGGTACACACACTATTACGTGTTTATGCTGGGAACTGGGGACTCAGAATCTGTGCTTTTAACTGGGGACCATGTTTAATAATGGGTTTAGGACCTCTGCAATGCTCCTGATTGCATTGTCTTGACTTCTAAAAATGTAATATGACTTGCATGAGCAGCCATATTGATTATTTGTATGTCTGGCATAGCATTGGGAATTCCACCTGGAACTGGGTACTAGGCAGCCTTTGGTGTGTGGCAGTGTGCGAGTATGAAAAGTGGTGGCTTTTTCATTGTAACTGGGGACTTTTGCGGAAAGCAATTTTTCACAAAGCTATTTCCTGCCAAAAACAGATCTCAATTAAATGGGGACTTGGTCAAGTCCCCAGTTAAGTTTCAAATCCCCAGTTCCAAGGTAAGGGACTCGAGTCCCCAGTTATGGGCAAAAACACACACACACACATCATGGCACAGCTACCTAATCGCTTGGATGCCTTTATTTGACCCCGTGTCGTAGCAGCCCTGGCGAGTTACTCACCAGGGCTGCATTCATGTTCATGCAGCATGACGATCAAGAGTATGATGCATTAAGACATCTTGCTATCCTTAATGAACAGATGGTAACCCATCCAAAGGTCTTTAAGACATTCTTTAAAACTAACTTTTGGCTCAACTCAATCCCGTTTGACAGACCAAAATGATAAAAAAAATTGATCTTTGCGGGAAAAGCCAAAACTGGGCTTGAAACAAAGATGATTAAAAAATATTGAAAATCTAGATTTCTAGTGCTTGTGTTAGTGATGGGATTTTGTAACCAGCTGGCCCACCTTGGTTTAGCTATTGACAGTTCGCACTGTCAACTGTCAATAGTGGAAAACTTTCCTCTTATTGACAGTTCGCACTGTCAATAGTGGGATATTTTTCTCTTATTGACAGTTCAAACTCTCAATAGTGGTAAATTATAGCGTTACTGACAGTTCTTCAATGAACTGTCAATAGTGGGAATTTCCTCTCTTATTGACAGTTCCTTATCCTTCACAACCCTGAGTGATTTTGGTGGAAAAGTCGATTTTAGTGGAAAAGTAGATTTTGGTGGAAAAGCAGATTTTGGTGGAAAAGTCGATTTTGGTGGAAGAGTCGATTTTGGTGGAAAAGTCAATTTTGGTGGAAAAGTCAATTTTGGTGGAAAAGTGGATTTTGGTGGAAAAGTTGATTTTGGTGGAAAACCGATTTTCGGGGCAGAACCAATTTTTGGGGCAGAACCAATTTTTAGGGCAGAACAAATTGTTGGGGCAAAACCGATTTTGGCTCCGAAACCGATTTTGGCTCTGAAACCGATTTTGGCTCCGAAACCGATTTTGGCTCCAAAACCGATTTTGGCTCCAAACCCGATTTTGGCTCCAAAACCGATTATGGCTCCAAAACCGATTTTGGCTCCAAAACCGATTTTGACCAATTTTGGGGACAAAACCGATTTCGACCAATTTTAGGGTCAAAAACGATTTTGGATACAAAACTGATTTTGGGTCTAAAACCGTTTTTTTGGGTCCCAAACCGATTTTTGGTCCCAAACCGATTTTGGGGGCAAATCTGATCATGGTAAATAAAAACACTTTTGCCAAAAAAAAAACATTTTTTTACTCCAATGTCAGTGGGAAGTGTCAATAAGACAAAAATATTCCACTATTGACAGTTCGCATGAGGAACTGTCAATAACAGGAATACTTTCCACTGTTGACAGTGTGAACTGTCAATAAGAGAAATATTTTCCACTATTGACAGTTCGAACTGTCAATAGCGTTCTTGATCTAGGCCAGGTCCCTAAATATTAACTGAGACACTAAATTGAAACCTTACAAAATTGCCTAGTTATTATGTTTAAACTAAATGTATTAGCATAATGTGCCCATATAGTTGATCTCTCTAACAAAGAGAGGATCTGATGGTGTATTGCATGGATAGTATAGGCTGCATGACATCTAAGGCCACTCAAAAAAACGTTGTTTCTCATCACCAAGCAGTGAAAGATATGACGAGGGCGTTTATCATTAAAAAATGTTTTACTCGGGGCATAAATAGACAGGGAAATTTGGATTTTCGCTATCAATTTTTACATTTCAGTAATTCAGAGTTTATTGATCAGCAAAAGATATTATAATGCATAATATTATGTATATATTATTCCTAGCTGACTGCATTACTGACAGCATAAGCTTTAATTTGATACCAAATTTGCCTATATTTCTCCAATTTTAACATATATCTAAAATGAAAAAACAAGTTCTCCAAATTTAACATATATCTAAAATGAAAAAACAAGTTCTCCAAATTATGATTTTTTTATGATGTGCACGGTGATGAAAAACAACTTTTTTTTGAGTGGCCTAATTACCTCACATCATGTAATTACATAAACGTAAGCTTATCTCACAACCTACCCTGATACCTCTTCACTTCATGCAGCCAATTTAATCTCTTTGTTATGCCCTTAGGCTATTGTAACTGAAGACATGAATGTTCATTGTTATTGACGGCGCAACATTGATATTCCCTCAGAGCTCTCCAACGGTCCAGTATGGAGTGCTTGCTAAGTACCCTATTCCTGCTTACAGTCCTCAGCATTGGAATCTATGGCCATACTAGGCCTAACATTGTCTACTTCATGATGGAATCCCTGGGGTACAATGATGTTGGGTACCATGACCCTTCTATCAAATCACCCATTATCGACCAACTAGCTTCAGAAGGGATCATTCTGGAGAACAGTTACGTGGCTCCAGTTTGTTCTCCATCACGTGCGGCATTTCTTACTGGTAGATACAGCTTCCACATTGGTTACCAGAGTGGCGTCCCAATTCCTGACGCCCCAGTGTGTCTAACCATGGAAAACCCCCTTTTGCCAGAGGCTTTGAAAGCTCTAGGCTACAGCACATACATGATCGGGAAGTGGCACTTGGGACACTGCAGGGAGGCATGCCTGCCGACTAATAGAGGATTTGACAGGTTTTATGGCTATTACAAGGCACAAGTTGATTTGTACACCCACAAAATTGGTAATTTATATGACCTTCATGATGACTCTCAAGATAACTATCAAGATGATACCTGTTCTTATGGTACTTCCATTGATTATCTGCTCAATGCTCATGTCAATGAATATATTGATATGCACATAGCTCAGAATATGACCAAGGACAGACCCTTCTTCCTATATTTCTCCTCTCATTCTGACCTTTCTCAAGCACCAGAGCCATTTTTGAAGTTATATCCAGATGAACCGGATCCTGACCGAAGAGCATCAAAGGCTCTTGTCAGTGTGGCAGATGAAATACTCGGACACCTTGCCAACAGACTGAGAGAACATAACCTGTACGAAAACACAATCATAATTTTTGGATCAGATCATGGAGGAGATATTGGATATTCCAAAAATGCCCCTTTACGAGGTGGCAAGGGAAGTGTTTGGGAAGGTGGTGTAAGAGTGCCTAGCTTTGTCCACAGCCCCCTTCTGAAGGAATCTGCCGGCACTGTATCTTATGAACTCTTCCACATAACAGATTGGTATGCAACTATAATTTCTCTAGCAGGAGCTACGGTCCCAAATTACGTTGATGGGTGTGACCAAACAGATCTGATCATTCATGGCAGGCCTGCAAACCGCACTGTAGTGCCAATACAGTACGATCAGTATGACGTACCTGTCACAGGTCGTGCTGCAATACGAGTTGGTAAGTGGAAACTGATACAAGGATTTCCAGGGAGGCTTGACGGTTATGACTCAATCCTAACCCGCCCAGATGCACTCCATTATACCTATGACCATATCCCAGGTGATCTCTTTAGCTACAACAACCCATCTATGATTGAGAATACTTTGAATGCGGAAGATGATGTTTACTTGTTTGACCTTGAGGCTGACCCCACGGAGAGCATCAATCTGGCAGAGAACAGACCGGACGTGGTGCAGGAGCTGCTGGATGTGCTGCAGGGCTACGCAGACACGGCTGTAGACAGGGACCCTAACTTCCGAACACCATCAGCAACCGCAGAACCGGAGAGGTATCGCGGACTGGTCAGTACAGGATGGTGTTAGAGAACCTGTTACCTCAACTATAAAAGATAACGCCATTCTTTGTACCTAGATGTCACCAATTAACAGGGAATGTTGTCTTAGAATTAAATAGACACATTCTACTTTTAAACATTTTGTGAACATATATGCAACTGTAGTTACATGGATGCTCAGGTAGCCTGCTTGATTGCCTATTTGAACAAGATATGCCTTTACCATTTAGGCCCACCAAAAAAGTATTTGCTAGTGATGAGGCTGAGATATTTTGCAGAAACTTTCCCAGAAGGTCGAGCCCATGCCAAATAGATGCTAAACACCTTTTTTTTCTTCTTAGAAAAGGAGAATAGAAAAGGAAAAACAATACTTTTTTTTATAGATTATTAAATCCTGCGTAAAATTCCTGTGTGTTTAAAACACTGGTAAAGGGAGAATATCAATCAAATCAATATCAACCTTTACACCTATTTTGCAGTGCATCCTACTTCACCCCCCCTCCCTCCTTCCCATTGCCACCCGTATCTTCTCTCCAACCCATCCAATCACCCCTTGTGAGTACCATTCTGTTCTCAGCAGCAGCTCATCAGTTCCCATAACCCCCTCCTACCCCACCTACATGCCCTGCCTGTCCCCTCCCCCCACTAGCAGCACTCCGGGGTACCCCAGGGCTCACCTCCTGCCCCCAATGGCAGTGCTGGCGGTACTGATCATCTACTTGGTGGTCGGGTCGCCATCTTGCCGTATTAGGAGTAAAATGCAAACAATGTTCTGGCGGCTCACTGGTGTTCTGGCTTCTGAGTGAAGGATCACCAATGAGACACACCCCACTCAGTACAGAGAGCCGGGGAGCGGGGTGTTAGGCCATTTAAAAGGGAATACTAGTTGCTGGGGGACTATTATATTGTGTTTTGCGTATAACTCAAGATCATCTTAGTTTCCAATAAATATGAATACAAGGAGGAATATATAGACACAAACAGTATGAAATATTCTGGATATTCCAGGGCAAACACTTGTCCGATGTGTACATTATGTGATGCTACTAATAAAGACTATGTATAGTTTAAAGAATCAACACTTAGAAATGGCGCTTGGGTATCCAGGTATAATTAGTTCTAGTGGGCGCTTAGGCAGCCCACAAAAACATTTTGAGTAATTTTGAGATGTAATGATCTACGCACGTTCCGAATATGCATGTTTTCACCGTTAGCTTTAATTTGATATTGTCCATAATCATCTTTTTTTTCTATTAAAATTTGCAAAATAATAACCTTCAAAACGCGATTTTGGTGATGTGCGCGGTGATTAGAAACAAGGATATTAATTGGAGTGGCCTTAGAGTGCTCTATATACGCCTAAACTATGTGGGGTTTTGCACAGCCTTAAATAACGATTTCGTCAGCCTTTAGGCTTTAGAAATTTAGAAATGCTATGATAACTATATATCTGCTTTTGGTAATCGTTTATTTCTCACTAATTCACATATCTATCAATATAGGGAATACTCTGATAACGATTGCTTTTACAGATGTAATGATCATCTTCAAACTTGTATATTCTGAAGATCGTTATTTGCTCGAGTAACGAGCGGCAGTGAATGGTGGGAGTGTGGCGTGTAGGGTTTTGCACAGATATAAATAACGATTTTAGGCTATAGAAATGCTATGATGACGATCTCCATCTGGCGATCTTTACAAGTTTATTTCTCACTAAATAACTAGGCCAAAAAAAAAGGGTGTGTTTCAGGCAACCCGACCCTAGATTCAAAAAAGGGCCGACCCTAGCATTTTTTTCCCAATTTTGGAGAATTTTTTTTTTTATTGTTTACTTTTCTCAATTTTTACAAATTCTTTCAAGAAAAACAAGCTCCCGGTGACCTCAGAGGCCTGAATGATTGATTAACTTCAGAAAATATCTTTTTAAGAGGAATATGCAATAGCTTCTTGATATTCCTAGTCAATAGAGGAATTATTGAATCATTCTGGTGAGTCGCGAGTCGATTTCTCCATTCGCGACTCATTCCTGGTTCTCTCTCTATGTTAGAAAAAAAAAATCCGACCTACCTACCCTAGAAATTCTGACCATGTTGCCTGAAACACACCTTCTTTCTTTTTTTTGGCCCTATAGCTTTCCTATTGAATTATTTATAAAGATTGGCTTTAAAGATTGCATGCTCATCTTCAGCTTTATAATCGTTATATTTTGAAGATATCGTTTTATGTGCAACAGACCACTGTTATAACACAGCTGTACCTGCTCACGGGCATGGGGAGGAATGGCGGCGGGGGAAGGGGGGTTGGGGAATGTGGTAAGGGGTAGGGGAGGAAATGTGTGGGGTTGGCGGAGGGGTCGGACAGGAGTGGGTAGAGTGGGGGCATTGGGGAATCTGGAAGTGTTGAGCAGTGGCAGGGGTAGAAGAGGGAAGCTGATTGGGGCGACTGGGGCATTAGCAGTGGGAGGAGGAAGTGATGGGATATGAAGGGTTTGTGTGTACGAGTGGATCGTGGACCATGGGTGGGGGTGAGGTGATAGTGGGTAGAGATGGGGGCTGGGTGAGAAGAGGGGCTGAGAGGAGAGGGGAGGCTTGGTAGGGGATGGATAAGGGGTCTGGGTGGGGGAGGGGTTTGGTGGAAAGAAGGACTGGAGGTGGTGGAGGGGGCTAGGTTGGGTTGGTAAGGGGTCGGGATGTAGAGGGGGATGTATGGGGGTGGGCGCTGGTTAGGAAGGGGTCTGGGTAGGATGAGGGGCTTGGGGGCTAAGAAGGGGGAGGGGGAGGGAGCTGTGTGAGGAGGGGGCTTGGTAGGGAGGGGGGACTGGGGAGGAGGGGGAACGTGGAAGAGAGGGTGGGACTGAAGAGGGAGGGGGACTGGCGAGGAGGGAGGGGGGGATTATGGCACACATTTCTCCGGGGTGAAGGTCTAACGTTATCAGTCATATCTGGCCCTGCTGTCATGACGCCCGCTGCAGCAGCTGGTACCCAGGAGGACTGGGGGGGGGGGGGGTCTTATTGACATATTATGTTATATAAATATTGCTTTACCATGTAGGATTCTCCCATTGGTCGTACAGGTCCTTTATCAGCTACTGCTAGCATTCACTGTGGCTGATAAGGCCAAATTTTAAAAAAAGTTTTGTTTCAGGCAACATGGGAGGACACTCTAGGGTCGGTAGGTCGGATTTTTTTTTCTTTTAATTTTTTTTTACTTACCCTCTAAAATTGACCCCCAAATAAGTGTAAAAATAGGGAGATTTTTTCCGAAAATTATTTTACCTAAAATTTACCCCAATAAAGTATAAAAATTTCTTCAAAATTGCATAAAAAACGTAGGGTCGGCCCTGTTAAGATAAGGTCGGTCGGGTGACCTGAAACAAACCTTTTTTTTTGGCCTAAGGGTTCTAGCGAAGTGACCAGTGACCAGTCGGTTTGTGCATCTAGATTCACACTTATTCATGGTCATTCTAGAGCCGTCGTGGACCAAGGAAAAGAGGAGAACTATAACTATGTATAGCTAAAAAGCGGTCTTTTTTCTCGCCTCCAGTTTTTCCCTTACAGCAACCCCATTACTGCTATGACTACTACAATAACCTCTCATTAGGAAGCCACTGCTCTTGGCTATCAATCCATACAAAGGACGCAACCGTTATGTGTATTCTGAAGTAGATATGAACGTTTTACTGAGGAATATCTCAAAAACCATGCAGTAGAAACAGAAAAAACTGCCGAGTTGATTATGAATAATGGCCTTATATATATATATAGATTATCATAATACGGGGCAGACAGCACATTATACTCTATACCCACATAGATGACTGTTTTGAGAGTGTCAATATCAAAGTGCAGGATTGTTAATGTTTAATCATGCAATGGCACTCCGGCACTATGCAGACAAACACATCATATAGTGATCCTGTGTAGTCTTTTTACCTGTAACCATCTATTTGTCCTTTATTTCTCTATTATTAGTTATATTCTTTTGCAAACATTGAGTGCCTTCATTGAGTGCTTTCCAGAGGAGTGCTACATCTGCATTCCTTGTATTGTAGAGCCCAACATAAATCAGTGGCTGACATGCAGATAATATTGTAGAGAAAGGACATGAACTCTACTTGTGTAGTATTTTCTTATAAAGAAACTACCCACCAAATGAAGATAGAGTCTGAGCACATTGATATGGGGGACTTGGTTAAGGACATTTACACCAGAGGGCAGCACATGCTGGTGCCATTTCCCCTTTCATAGAGAAAGATGGCACGACCTGAGCTGATTACCTCTCCGTACCACTATGAGCCTGGGAAACTACCCCCCTTTCTCTACTACTCGGAGCCTGGGGAATACCCCCCTTTCTCTACTACTCCGAGCCTGGGGAACACCCCCGTTTCTGTACTACTACTACTACTACTACTCTAAGCCTGGGGAACACTCCCATTTCTGTACTACTCTGAGCCTGGGAAATACCCCCATTTCTGTACTACTCGGAGCCTGGGGAACACACCCCTTTCTCTACTACTCGGAGCCTGGGGAACACCCCCTTTTCTGTATTACTACTACTACTCTGAGCCTGGGGAACACCCCCATTTCTGTACTACTCTGAGCCTGGGAAACACCCCCATTTCTGTACTACTCTGAGCCTGGGAAACACCCCCATTTCTGTACTTCTCTAAGCCTGGGAAACACCCCCATTTCTGTACTACTCTGAGCCTGGAAACACCCCCATTTATGTACTACTCTGAGCCTGGGTAATACGTCCATTTATGTACTACTCAGAAACTGGGAAAGACCCCCATTCATGTATATACATGTACTACTACGGGACTGGGGAAAAATCATTTCTACACACTCCTATCCAGGGAAGGGCCCCCATATATGCAATATTCTGCGTCTGTGAAAGACCCCCATTTCCCTACTACTTCGAACTACAGACTTGACAACCATATATGTATACACATCTGTTCATTGTCAGCGTTGAGAGTCCTAGTTCCCTCACACGTCAAACAAAGATTGCACATACATAAGCCCGGGCTCCACTGGGGCGACACACCTACCTGCGAAACGATGCGATCTTTTTTCACGTTTTGATTTTCACATTTTCCTTCATTTCGCCTCATTTCGCTTCATTTCGCTACATTTCGCGGCAGTGTCGCCCTATGTAACGCCAGTAGCAGGGCGAAACTGCCGCGAAACTGCCGCGAAACTGCCGCGAAACTGCCGCGAAATGAAGCAAAATGAGGCGAAATGAAGCAAGATGTAAAAAAGTTAACACACAAAAAGATCGCACCGTTTCGCAGGTACCTGTGCCGCCGTAGTGGAGCCCAGGCTATACTCATCCTGTATTCTGCGAGAAGTCTGTAAGTAGTATATGGAAATTTGGCCATTTCCCAGGGTTAGCCACATTCTTGTCTATCAGTAGCTCATCAAACAATGGTATAACATGCTGTACATATCTTACAGGGCTCTAGGCGCTGAATACCCGTGTGGCGAACCCTTTAAAGACGGCTGGATGCTTAAAGGTTTCTCCTCAGTGTGATGCACCAACAAAGTGGCAGCGAGTAACTCGCAAGCTCTGCATTTGTGCATCATGCAGCCATTTTAGGAATGCATCAACCCTATAGTAAAGGCTTGACGATCGTTATGTGTCAGATTGCCCAAGGTCAATGGCAGGAAATAATACAGTAACGTAATATCTGAGAGTGTTATGATTTGAGCACCTCATCAAAAACAGCTAATAATGTCTTGGGGCCTGAATTGCCGGATTGCGTGCACAGACTGTGTCTTATGGCAAAACCCCCTCCCAACCCCCGGCAGCAGGACCAATATCTTCAACCCTTTGGGGATAGATAGTACATTAATGTACTATGCATGTCTTTGGTCGTCATGATGTATGAATGCAGCATTGGTGAGTAATTCGCCAGTGCTGCATTCAAGCATCATGCCGACACTACTTGGTTGATACTCTCCTGAAGGGTTGGCATGATGTGCCGCTGCAGCACCGGCCAGGGCTGAGTTGGTGCATCATGTCAATAAATGTTGTCATTTAGGCTAGTGGCATGACGTCCTTAAATTGTTATGGAGAACCCTACTGCATCAACACAGTGCCGGCGAGTAACTCACCAATGCTGAATATAACACAGTGCCGACTGGCGAGTAACTCACCTCTACTGAATACATTGGTGCATTAAGTGGACCCTTCAGGAGGGTCGACCTGTCAGGACATTAGGCAGTAATGTAGCAATGGCGAGTTACTTTCAACAGCTGCCTGTATCATGACAACAAAATGTGTATTAATTTAAACAGTATTCTGTCCTTGAATGGTTATGGGTTGTATGTGAGATGCGTCATCCTACTTATAAAACAAAGCCACCGGTCCCTCTGATGTCTTATGTCACTGCTCATGCCTTGGATGTGGGCGAGTGAAAGGCGATGGTTGAGGAAGGCAATATTCTTTCTTACTCTTAACATAGTGCTCTAAAGTCCTTGGTCGTCATGATGCATGAATGCAGCTTTGGGGATTATTCTCACCGGGACTGAAATAAACCGGGATCTGACATAAAATGCTAACATGAGCTCTGGTCTCCACAAAGAGAAACTGGAGCAAAAATTAAATGTTTAAAAAGAACTGTCGTGAGTAGAGGCTCCTGATTTAGGGACTTTTGAAATTCCCAGGTTCCGGGTGTCAATATTAGCCCGTCACTCAGCAAGATGCATCTATGACGTGGTATTACACCAGTCGCATGTTGCCACAGGGGCAGGCCCTGGGCAGAACAGGGGTGGGAGGGTCCTGGGGATCTAAGCTTCCCCTACTGCCTGAATATCAGATTTAATCAACTTTAAGCAAAGCTTAAATTTGATAAATGGCTGACTTTCCAGTAGCTTTCAGCACCTTTAATTTATTTTTCAGATTAAAGTTACTTAAAGCTGCTGGAAGGTCGGCCATTAACCAACTTTACTTTTTTGCTTACATTTGCTAAAATCGGATGGCTCATGCAGTTCCCACTGGCATCTTAAAGAGGGAAGTTAAAGGAAAGTTAGATGAGAGAGCCACCTTTATAAATGTTGCACCTCACCCCGCCCATTGCTCCAACACTGTCAATAGTGAACTCCAAAATACCATATTTCATACTCACAACTAACAGTGGATTCTACTGTTCATGTACACCCATACCAATATCTACTGTAAAATTACGGCGGATTCTACCACTCAGCTACATTGACGATCAAAGCTGCATCAATCTTTGTCATGTAACCCCTCTTGGTACAGGGTATCTTGAGCACTTTCTTTATTTAATGGGGGACTCTTTCACTATTGTATGTATCATGTATGTATTGCTCTATTCGATGTTGAATGCAGCAACCATCTCAGTCTCCATTTTCTCTCAAGATGATAGCATCCATACACTACCCCCCCCCCCCCCCCATGACAGGGATTGTAGACGATGTGTTATCACGGTGGTACCATCCCCCAGACCCCCCCCCCCCCCCTTAGTGAACCCGGAGCTGTCACTCCTTTTAATTAATTAATTTTCTACTGGTTTAGAAAGACAGGTCATAAATCAAGTCAATGTAGGCCAACTACCCCGTTTTCCACTCATCTCTCAACAAATGGAAATATTTCTGAAACGGTTTTCACAGTGGCGTCACTGCATTTCCTGTTCAATATTGAGTATAATTATGATTAAACACAGATACGTCAGATACGTGATGGAAGGGTGGTATTATTTAACAGATAGAAAACACGCCTTTAATTCTCTGAAAATGGAATTAAGCAGTTCGGGTTAACCTGACCCTGCATAGTAAGTCGATCGTCATGCAAATAACCTTTACTAAAAATGTTGGTGACATTTTATTTTCCAGACTACAAAATTCACTTGAAGCTTAAACAAAGTAACCCCAACTATCCTATTGTTTTGGGCCTACCAAAAATAACGATTATTTCTTTAATGTATTGAAATTGCCATATCATGCTAAGGCAGTGTTCATTTATTAGTTACAGGGGGATGGTGGGTTGGGGGAGGCGTAAAAATTTCCGACCCCTCCTGAGGGGGCAGCGTAAAAGATTCTGACCCCTCTTGAGGGGGGGGGGGCGTAGAAATTTAAGCCCCTTTTTAGCAAAAAGGCCCGCACATTACTATAGTTCAAAGGGGGGGGAGTAGTATAGTATGTATCGGAACGGGACTATAGTTAAGTACTGTTTATTACTCAATCGACATGCAGCCAATCAGAGGCCTCCATTTGGTCACGTGACCGGAAGTGACCTACTTAGGGGATTAGTGGTGATGTCACGTGACCTAGTTAGCCAATCAGAGGCCGCCATTTGGTCACGTGACCGGAAGTGACGTCATATGACCTACTTATGGACCGGAAGTGACGTCATATGACCTACTTAGGGGACCGGAAGTGACGTCATATGACCTAATTTAGGATCACGTGACCGGAAGTGACCTGATGAGTCACGTGACCGGAAGTGACGTCACATGACCTAATGGCCAACCGGAAGTGAGTGACCGGAAGTGACCTGATTGATCACGTGACCGGAAGAAGAAGAAGAAGTTTTTTGTTTAGGAAGTGAGGGTCTTTAGGATCACGTGACTGGAAGCGACGTCGTCACATGAGTGACGCTTTAAGAGACTGCGCGACTTACTAGTAAAAGAAGACGTATGAAAATAAAAACACAACAATATTTTATTTTATTTTTTTATTTCTTTTTTTTCAATCTTGATAAACACTCTATTTTTGAAAAGATGCACACGCTTATTTTTTTTTTTTTTCATATCTCTAAAGGACTCGTTGTCACACCGTCAGAATGCACGCGACGCTTATAATACAAGTAGCGCACGCCGTCTTTCTCTATGGTGTAGGTGACCATTTTGTTTCGCACCACTTTGAAATTTCTATTTACAGCAATGAGAGTTTTTCGTTGGCGAAGAACATCAAAGAAGGCGTCTGGTTCCTGAGGGTTTTGTTTCTTCTGTACGCCTTTTGCACTCCATTTTTTGGATTTTCTTTCACCGGTGTCGCTGACTCGATCGTAGCAAATGTAAGTCTTAGGGTTGAGACTTAGGATCCCGTCACCTTCCCACTCCGCTTTCATGAGCCCCGAAGTTCTCAGATCGTGAAGGTACCGTCTCTCACAACATCCGCCGGGCGGCGGACACCATTCTCGCACTCTTTCCGTCTTTGTCTTCACGAAAAGCTCTAAGTGATCGTCGCACACCGCTGTCGGAAGCCACTTTCGTTTCTCTCTGAAGTACGTCTCTCTCAGGCGAGGTTTGACTAGGTCATCCAACGTGTCACCGCTGAGAGCCATGTAAAGACTGTCGGTGTCCATTTGACAAAGGGCATAATCGCGCCGATCGACGAATCTATCCAAGAAGTCATATGTGAACTCTAACATTTTCAACTTCGCGTACTGGTATACCATGAACCCTATTTGAATAGGGAGGTTGTTCTTGACTGTTTTCGGTTGTAGTTCGACTTCAAACAGATCGGAACTCAACTCGGACGCCTTTTTGAAGCGCCACGAATTGGCCAATAGTTCGAACTTCCGACTGTCAGTGTATCTCACCGCCGTGTGTTTTTCTTTGTTGCAGATTGTTTTACCGTACGTAGCGTTTCCCATTAACTTGTAACAGTCTGACAGAATTTTCTCGTTCTCGTTCACGTCGCCACGTCTTCGCGCCGCCGTTACTTTGTCCGCGAAACCGGCAAAGGAGCGTTTAGGTAGGTATTCTACCACCAGCTGCACTTTGGTGACTATCAAACCGTGCTCTAAATACCACTTGAGAAGCGGCGTTCCCAAGAGAATATTTTTTCTGTGGTAACTCCCTATCAGACATCTCTGAGGCGTGTTCAACAGCTTTTCTTCCTGCGCAAAGTCTGACATGTGAGGTCCTATGTCCGATTTTGAAACGGTCGCGTTCTTGAAAACGGGGGTCATTTCTTCGAAGTAGTCTCGTAGGTGAGGCGGCGTAGTGATGTCCACTTGAACTAAACCGAACATTTTCTCCTCTTTCACAGCGGAAAGGATGTCGCTCTCGCTCATCGCGTTTCGAGACACTTTCAAAGCGTCAACCTTCCAGCGGTGTTGGGAGACCTTGACCCGCTCATCTCGACGCTTCATCTCTCGCCATTCGCACTCCCACACGACGACCAGCTTGTGACCTAGCGCTTTCAAGTAAGCGCTTACTCTAGTCGTTCTGTCGCGTCTCTCCTCTCTCAGTGAAGCGCACTGATATCGGTGCGACGGTATGCACTCGTGAGCGTGGAACCAACACCCGTTAAACTGGAAAACCGTATTAGAGGCCGCATGAAACCCGTCCACGCGAATTCTCCGACAGCCTACAACCATCTCGCCGCCGTTCAAAGCGTGGCGCAGTTTCACGTCGCGGTCGTGCTCTACGAAGCGTAACCACTCCAAAGCGCTGTGAGAGTTTCTTTGCCTAATTTCGGGCTTGAACTCGGTCTCAGGCCGTCTCACCGCGTAATAGCCCGTGCAGTGCGCTTCGCTCATGCAGCGCAAGTACAGAGAGTTAGCGTCTAGTCCTAGGATGTGTTCCGACTAGATTTTCTTTGATCAGAGCGTGGAGGACGGCGTCGAACTGGGGGAACGTTGTGAACGCGTCTTCTAGGTTTTGGAAGAGGAACCGTAAAGTCAAACCGGCGAGAGAAACTCCGTCTTTCAACATGTCAATGCCGCGATCTTGGAAAAATTTAGCGTGATTTTTCAGAGCTTCTATGAAAGGTTTGACGTCTTTGTTGTTGTAGTGGATCAAGTAGTCTTCCATAGTTTGCATCTTCTCGTCGGACCAAACTTTCTGACATGCGGCGTAGTCGGATTCGGACATTTTGACGCCCGTCAGCTCGCTGTCAAAAGCCGATCTCGGCAGCAGCGTTCTGTTTGCCAGTTTCCTGGTAGACGTCATCCATTCGTAAGGAAAGTGACCTTTCTCTTCGTTCCTGGTGAAAGCTCGCAAATAGGTCGCGTAGTTGTAACCGGAGGCAAAGAACGAGTGAAGGCGTATTTTGATCAGGTTCAAGTCGTAACGCCCCGAGTTGAAGCCCACGACTGGAGCTTGACGGATGTATCTCAGAAGACGCTTCTTCAGTTGAACTAACGGGTGTCTGGTCTGAGCCGCAGCGAAGCCGCCTGGAGAAGGGGTGAACGTCGCCTCCTCCAGCAGGAGAGCTTCACCTATCGCCGCATCTAACTTCGCTAAGGTCGGTCGGTAAAGTTCTAGCACAGCTTCCCCGATGACTTTGGCGTTCTCGTTTATGTGATTTAAAACTCGGTCCAACAAGGGGTCGGAATCTGCGTCGGATTCTCTGACGAAGCAGACGGGCCCCTCCCACCCCGGAAAGTCGGATGCGACGCTAGCCGACAAAGGGACGTGATCCCACAGCAGGGACACGTGTTCCGTCGACGGTTCTTTGCACGGTCTGAAGAAAGCCTCGAAATCGAAGGCGATCTTGTAAGGGTAGATTCCGGAATGTCCGTCGGGGGGAAAAATGGAGAAGTCTGCTAGCGCTTCGAAAATCGTTCTCGAATTTTGGTAGATGCCACCTACGTAGCGCAACTTGACTTGTCGGCAAGAGGAAAGCTGGTTCCTGTGTCTCTTCAGCAAGAACTCGGTGGTGAACGCCGCCTTACACTTGCAACATTCGTATATGCCCGCGTACGCGTTGAAGTCCGTGACGAGAGAGACGTGCAAACCGCCTTTCGCCGTCAGGTGTAGGTTGACTTTACCTCGGGCGGCCAGAGTTCTGGAAGGCGGTCTGATCAGAGTAACGCGTCTTCTCAACTTCCGCCCCGGCACTTGACGCGACGCGGTGTTAACCGCTATTTGTACGTCAAACAAGTTCTCTAACGCGGGTAAGTCGCGGATGTTCAGACCCGGAAAGGATTCAGGTGTGGCAGCGGGACAGAACTGACGTAACAAATCTGAAGCGCGCTTGCTGGTGTTGTATAAGTGAAAGGAAATGCAGCGGAAGATGCAGAGGTTGTCCTTGTTGGGAAAATCTAACACGCCGCTTCTCTTTCCAACTCGACCGGCCTGAGTGATCCTACCGCCTATGGGGAATTCCCCCGGTCCCATGTAAACGCAAATGTTCAAATTGGTAGGAAAAAGAACGTGCCACTTGGTGTCAGCGTCGCAAAGTTTCCGTACTTCCTCGCAAGCGACGGTGTTTTCCATCTTTGAGAGGAGCTCTTCCAAAGTTTCTGAATTAGTTATAGTAGGGAGCGGTTGTATGAGAGTTGCGTTGTTCTGGGAGGCGTGAAAGTAGCGCAGTTTGCTCTTGTCTTCTCTGTGTTGTAAGAGTAAGCCTACCGAGAAACCCACTTTGTATCTGAATCTTTGTGTCAAGTGAATGCGACGCATAGTATCTACAGCGTCACTCAACTCGCCGGTTGGTAGCCTGAAGTTTGTTACACTCACGCGAGTCCCGTGCATCCTGACGCCCGTTTGTATCGCAGGCCAATTCGCCGTGAACGTTTCCTCCCCGTTCGGTACAGCACATATGCGCGGAGGGACGGTCACCCCGTCCAGAGATTCGCGTCGACAGGCGATCTTTCGGCAATCGCCTTCGCCGCATAGAGGGCAAAACTTAGGTACTACTCTACAATTTTCTATGTGTCTCTCGTGGTTGTATGGTCTTTTAAACATTTTGAAACACTTTTCTCATGCGTACTGTGTCATGTTTTTTTCACTCAGTTACCAACTACTTAGCCGTCTAACTATCTATCTATCTATCAATCTATCTGTCTATCTATCTATCTATCAATCTATTGTCTATCTATCTATCTATCTATCTGTCTGCTGTCTGTGTATCCGTCTGTCTGTCTCATACAGCGTACGTCAAACGCTGTGTGTGTGCGCGCGTGAGCGTTGAGCGTCTCTCATTCCGAATCTATACCGAGATATTTGAGAATAATCTCTGTTTTGTCATCCAACTCTTTGAGCGCTCTGGCGGACAGCGTCACCCCCTGCTGTGTGGGTTTTTTGTCAGGACCTTCGTACTTGCGCACGTGGACGAGGTTCTTACCGCTGTAGTAGCTCACAGCTGCGTACACTTCGCCCTCCTCATCCAGCACTGCGAACCAGGGGGTGTGATTAGGTCTTCCTTGCGCGGCCGCTGTGTCGCGTATGCGCACCACTGCGCGGATATCGGCGATGCGTGCTATTAGCTCGCGCAGCGCGTCGGCCGTGAAGTGCACTCGCTTGCTTCTGGTCAGAGACGCCTCTTTCACCTGGCCGTCTTTTGTGTAGCACGGCCTCCTAGACAGTCTAGCCACGTCCTCCCAGATCTCCAGCGTCAAAGCTCCGTCTAAGCAGAACTCTAACCCGAGAAGACGGGAGAAGGTTTCCTCTGCTTCTTCTCGTCCATCTCGTTCTTTTTCTTGTATTTTTCTCTTCTTAGTAGGCCTTGTTGTTCTGGAACTCACCTTAGAACGTTTCACACCCGCAGGAAGAGTAACACCATCAGCGTGAGCTGAATCAGCAGCAGAACCGATAGCAGGAGCAGCGTCAGCGCTGGTGGTATCCGAGGCCTCGTTGTTGGAACAGAGCAGCCACACGCCGTCGGTGCTGAGTGTAGCGGTAGAAGATGAAGCGCCGCCGCCCTCGTAAGGTGGCGGTGAGGGCAGTCGCCACGGACCGGACGGGGCGCTACTAGTGGAAGTGAGGTCAAAAGGTCGAAGAGGGGAGCCGAAAAACGTACCGCCCACCCCTTTCCCTTCGGGTTCTTCGTACGCCTCGTCGTCAGCGTCGTTCTCTGTCTCACCCTGTTGCTGCTGCTCCTCCTCCTCCTCCTCTTCTTCTCGGTTTAGGGGCTGAGTGTCCGAATAGCTGTCACTCTCAGCGCGAGCGGCGTCGAGGGCGTCGGTCGATGTAGTGGTGGAGGAGAGGGGCTGTGCAACGTGCGGCAGGTCATCAAAGTCATCAACAGTAGTGGGGAGGTAAAAACCCGGTTGCCAGTACTGCGCTGTGCCAGGAGCGTTGTCGTCAGTAGTAGTAGCGGTAGCAGCAGGTGCAGCAGAAGCAGCAGCAGCAGCAGCAGCAGCAGCAGCAGCAGCAGCAGCAGCAGCAGCAGCAGTAGCAGACGCAACAGTAGCAGGTGCAGCAGCCTCAGCAGGCGCAGCCGTAGCAGGCGCAGCAGTAGCAAGTGCAGCAGCAGCAGCCGCAGCAGCCGCAGCACGAAGATCACCAGCAGCAGCAGCAGCAGCAGCAGCAGGCGGAGCGGCAGTAGCAGCGGCAGCGCGCTTAGCAGCAACGTGTACCGTCGCGAGTGTAACAACGTCGCTAGCACGACGACTACTACCAGTAGTACTACTACCAGTACTACTACTACTAGTACTACTACTACTACTACTACTACTGCTACTACTACTACTACTACTACTGCTGCGAGCGCTCGCTACAGCGGGAGGGTGATAAGACCAAGCGGCTGCGGCGGTAGTCTCATTTTCAGTAGCAAGAGGAGGCACTGACGCTAAACGAGCGCTGTTCCGCGTAGTCTTCTTGTTCTTGGACGGCGCTAGGTGTTGTCTTTTGCTCATGGTGGTGACTGTAGAGAGCAGCAAAAGAATGAGTGAGTGAATGGAGGTTTCCAGGCCCCTTATATACGCCTTCTCGCTTCTAGAGCTAAGCTACTTACTGACCCTGTTCAGCTGCCGCCGGCTAGCCGCCGGCCATTCACAAAGAGAAACAAAAGACATAAGGCATGACGTTTTCAGCTGGATCCCTTTCCCCCCCTTTTGAGAGATCGACTGTCATGAGCTAAGCCGCTTACCACCCTGTTCAGCAATTCAACGCGCATTAGCTGTATAAAGGATTAAGCGGATGCTGCCGTCGACTGACCGGCGGCCATTCACAAAGACATAAGGTATGACGTTTTCAGCTGGATCCCTTTCCCCTCTTTTTTTGAGGGATCCACTGTCATGAGCTAAGCTACTTACCACCCTGTTCAGCAATTCAGCGCGCGTTAGCTGTATAAAGGATTAACGGTGATGAGCTTAGAGTGTGTATACAAAAAAAACTACAGGAGGCGTGTGGCGTGAAGCAGGACCCCCCTAAGACGAACGTGTCTGTCTGTGAGTAGAGGCGTGTGCATGTGGTGAGCGACTTAAGTGTAAGACAAAAAAAAATCACCACCTCCTGCCGTGGTGAGTAGACCGGGCCGGCCAGGCGGCGGCCGGCTAGTTCAATAGGGAGGGGTGACAGCTGACTAAGGCTGTGCATGAAAAAAATCCGATTTTCACCTGACCTCTGACGTTTGTTACAATGAATGTCAGAGGGAGGGAGACGTCCTCAGGTAGGGGGTAGGAGGTAAGGCTATGGATGAGGAAGAAACACCGTTTTCAGCTGGTCTCCACGGATAGCGATGACATACCCCTCGTCATCTAAGCTCTTAAGGAGAGGAGCGGCTGAAAAAGCGTCATGCGGACAGGTCGCTAGACAGCTGGAGTGCTGTTGGAAATGGGATTAAACTCCTGTTGGAAAAAAACCATATCGCCTCTGACCACAGTAACGTCTACTACCACCACCACCGCCACCACCGCCGCCGCCGCCGCCGCCGCCGCCGCCGCCGCCGCCGCCGCCGCCGCCGCCAAGACGAGACGAGATGGCTCAAGCTATTCCACTTTCAAGCTCGCCTTCACCGCCTTGTCCACCTGAAAAAAAGTTAATGCGGCTTGACGACGTGAGACGCGCGAGGCAGACCGATGGGGAGAACAGAGAGGTAGGACAGCGGCGGTCAGCCTATAGCGACGCCTTGCTTCGTCAACTAGGTAAAGAGTTGAGCGGCTGTTGGAGAGAGTTGGGCAGTAGCTTAAAAGTTACCGCCGCCCGTATGGATGCTCTAGTAGAGCGCAGTGTCAAGACACCGGAGGAGCTGTGTACGGCGATGTTCCGAGTCTGGTGGGGTGAAACCCCGCATCGTCATAGATGGGGAGAGCTCGGTCGCGTCTTCACCCGCATTAGACGCGTGGAACTGTTGGCTCAGTGGATGTCCCTTCTCCACAGACAGGGGTTGGATTTCGAAAACCCCGACTCGCGCGCGATGCATAAGCACTTGGGCACCCTCGGCAGACGTCTAGGTAGCAGGTGGAAAGAGGTGGGGGACCATTTAAAATTGTCGCCTGAGAGGTTAGATAAGATCGCTGAAGAATGCGAATACGGAGGAAGTCCCGCTGAGTGGGCCTTCCGAGTGTTGAAAATGTGGCAAGATGAAGCTGACGGTGCCGACGGTACACCTTTTGAACTCCTTCGAGTGTTGACTGAGGACATGGGAAAGTTTGACCTCGGCATCGCGATATTACTTGACTTTATCAAGCAAGAAACAACGAGAACGACGGACATGTGAATTGTTGTGTTTTATTTTCATACGTCTTCTTTATTAGTAAGTAAAAAAAAATATCATAACAATTAAGACGCGCGCCCTCTTAAAGTGTCACTTCCTCCAGTCGCAGCTGATCGCCTCATCGAGGCACGTGATAAACAAAAAAAAATGAAGAGACACGCTTCTTCCTCTCGAGAGGAAGAAGCGTGTCTCTCGATTGAAATCTTTTTCTTTTCTTTTTTTCTTAAAAGAGACAAACGCCCCTTAGAGTGCCCCCCACCCCCCTAGAGTGCCCCCCTCCCCCCTCCCCCCCTCCCCCCCACCCGCCCCATGCATCCTAAAAGCGCCCCCCTCCCCATGCATCTTAAAGGGGCCCCCCCTCCCCCCCCCTCCCCTCCCCTTCCCTCCCCTCCCCTCCCCTCCCCCCCCTTATACACTCTAAAGAACGCTTCTACCTAGTTCAATAAGTCACTTCCAGTCGCTCGTAAAACAATAAAAAATGAAAAAAAAACAAAACTTATATCGTAGTGTTTTTTATTAGTTTACCGAAAAAAATAAGAGACTCGCCTCCTCCTCCTCTCCTTCTCCTCCTCCTCCTCCTCCTCCTCCAAAAAAAAGATATCACATTTTAAAGCGCGTGACCCCTTAAAGACGCTCATCTCTTCATTAAGTCGCGTGACGTCACTTCTTCTTCCGGTCACGTGATCAATCAGGTCACTTCCGGTCACGTGATCCTCAATGAGGTCACTCACTTCTGGTTGGCCATTAGGTCATGTGACGTCACTTCCGGTCACGTGACTCATCAGGTCACTTCCGGTCACGTGATCCTAAATTAGGTCATATGACGGCACTTCCGGTCCCCTAAGTAGGTCATATGACGTCACTTCCGGTCCATAAGTAGGTCATATGACGTCACTTCCGGTCACGTGACCAAATGGCGGCCTCTGATTGGCTAACTAGGTCACGTGACGTCACCACTAATCCCCTAAGTAGGTCACTTCCGGTCACGTGACCAAATGGAGGCCTCTGAT
The DNA here is from genome assembly GCA_947462335.1 of Harmothoe impar. NCBI lineage: Eukaryota > Metazoa > Annelida > Polychaeta > Phyllodocida > Polynoidae > Harmothoe > Harmothoe impar. The sequence goes on along the minus strand of OX381709.1, from coordinate 74,656,455 downwards.
TGGCTGCATGTCGATTGAGTAATAAACAGTACTTAACTATAGTCCCGTTCCGATACATACTATACTACTGGGGGGGGCAAAAATTTTCCGTCGCCTTCGGCGAGGGGGGCGCAAAATGTTCCACGCGCTCTCGAGGGGGGGGGCATAAAAGAATTTCGCCCCTCCGCGCGAAATCTCACCACCACCCTTGTAATTAATAAATGAATACTCCCTAAGGAAAAAAACAAATCTAAGAGACATCAACTAACCCACCCTACTTCTTTGGTTTAATACATGAAAAACATGTGTTCTCTTGGCCTGCTGAGTTTCTAAAATGCCACTAACTACCCACGGCTACCCCCGAAAGTTCAGAGGAAATCTTCAGATTTTACAAACGTAAGTGAACGTAGTTTTTACCTACATGTATTACATAAATCCTATGGCAATGAATATCTATGGGAACAGAATTACTGGATGAACTTACTAAATTCCCCCAAAGGAGTGAGGAAATCTCAATAGCAAGTAAGTCTACCCCAGTACGCCAGGGGGCACCACTGAACTCACTAAGTTAGTTTCGCCTAGTCCCACAACAGGAGCCACTGTATGTCTACCGCAGCACGCCAGGGGGCACCATTGAGCTCACTTTGTTAGTTCCACCTATTCCCACAACTGGAGCCACTTAAATCCACACATCTACGCCAGGCAGCACCACTGACTGGGTTAGTTCCGCCTAGATCCACAACAGGAGCCACTGGCAACGACCTGAGCACTGTGCTGCCAACTTTTGTAAACTACTGAACTAGGCTGGGTGCAGGGCTGTCAGATGGGTATCATTTATGTGCTAACTGTTGGATTTTAAGTTTAAAACAGGCTTAAGAGCTAGGAGATCACTGCGTTTCGACTAAAATTCAAGAATTAGAAGATTGCTGTTAACGCAAAATCAGGATGAATTTGTCTACATTTCTTGGATTAGACAATAGGATTTCCTACAAGTGTTTTTATATCGACAATAAAGATAATTTCAGCTGGTACGGTATAATATGCAATCCTGAGGCTGAGAAGAATTTTAAGTGAAAACTCTTATGTTGTTTAGAGTTTCTGAGAATATGTCCTTTGTCCCCATTACTTAGATATAACTTATTTTATGTAATTAACAATGACTCGACAAACTAACACAACACACAGTTTGGAAAAATAATCAGTTTATTGCCTGCTAGAATCGGTGTGCAAATTAGGCAACTTAATGTAGAAGTGCGACCACTTTACAAAGCAAAACCTTCAGTGAAAGAGAATCATTTCCTATGGCAAGTAGTTTGATGAATAATGTGTAACTGATACCAGACGATAACATCTCCATAACTACAAACTACGAGGTTCAAAGTTATTATTAATATTATCGTCTCCATTATAATTATTATTAATAACTGGTAAGGTTATTTCTGAGGAGGCTCTGGCCCTCTGGACTATCACTAACTAGTGTCTACTCACACAATACATGAACATCAAGGACTAGTTGTCTAAGTGGAACTACCAACGTTTTACTACACAGTTTGTATGTGTCAGGCCTTTATAACAGGACTCAGGAGAGAGACCTTAGAAGGCTTTGAAACCCCAACTAGGTGTAACTGACACTTGGGCCTCACAACTATGTCCAACATTTTTGGCTCATTTTGGATGTTCTCTATTCTACTACATGGCTCCAATAAAATAAATAAGTTGACATTATGTTTGAGGATAACCTGTAGTCTTGCTGCTCCTGTATATATAGCAACCAAATCAAGGAACATGGTAATGTAACTACTATCGGTATGTCAGTGTAGCATGCGATTGACAGGAGAGAAAAAAAGACATTATCAACTAGTTAATAACTGGACGATGAGTCAATTGCTAAAGTTTCTGGTTATTGGGGAAACATTCTGGAATTATTATTATATCAATGGGTAGGAGTACATATCCCAATGGAACAACATGGGGTTGGTGCCCCCTGTACAAGCAGGTCAATTTGTGCAGAAATTATTCTGAATTCGATACATGTCAGTATATATACATTCATATACGTATGTATTTTGCTCAGCAAAAACGTAAAAGAATTGAGACAACTAGGGACTTCTAATGAGTGCATGCAATTGGCGGCACTCTTTCTAAAAAATAAGAAAGAAACACAAACTGGAAATGACAAATTAGTCGCTGCTTCTTCATAAATGGTCTGTTTAGGGTTGTAACCTTACATATGCACAGCACCTTGAGAATGTCTTCAGCCCTTCTCCATACATATAGGATTGTCATAAAATGTCAACATATCGGCAGATGGATACATCCAATGCTTACACCTGTGTACTATGGACAGGGTCTTGTGTTTTCACGGCTGTATATTCAGCAGGTCACGGTGGATACCCTTGTCTCCTCACTGTAATAGCTCCAGCCTTCAGAACAACACAACTACGGGTATAGGGTGTTATCATGTAGAATAATGGTGGAAACATTACAGAGACGGACAAGTGGATGTCAGACAACACTAAAGACTACTTATATATATGTACCAAGCAACTCGGTACCAGAGCACACATGTCAAGTACAGTGCTTCATACCCACATATGGCGCCAGCGTGTAAAAATGTCGAGACCAAGAAATGTGACAAACCCAAAATTGGAAGCTTGAAACTAGTACATTATCAAGCATATATAGAGACCAATACTTCCTATATATATATATATACTCTGTGGAATGCAAAGACACAAGTGTTACAAGACATACAGGTAAAATTCATATACCACTCAAGGAACCAGAGCCTATATCGGGACTGGTATAGAATTGCTTTGTGAACCATTATCTATACTGAACAATGATAATAATATTACATCTAGGAGGCTTTGTATCATCAGGTATCAACAAAGCTCTAAATATCTTGTGTTTCTCTTCCTTTCTGTATATTAAAGTGCTCGAGTTCTATCATATCTGGACATTGTTATCTGTGTATGGGCAGTACAACCTAGATACAGTGTAATCTTTAAACCAGCCATGACTGCTAAAGTGACTGGTGGTGGGGTGAGTCATAACCTGACTCTAGGCAAACAGTTCTAGTCTACATGTTTTCTAAATTCCTCATCTTTTAGTACAGAATCATCAGGACACCTACAGCTTGGTTATTTATCTTTTGGTGCAACAGAATCATGGTGTAGAGTGGGTGTGTGAGAGGGGGGTGGGAGGTGGTGGTGGCGGCCCGGACCGCACAACCATCTTAACGGACCGCATAGTTTCTTGGCGGACCGCACAGCGTCTTAGCCAGTCGGAGAGGACCACCATCAAAACACTGATACTTTTTTTGTCGTTTATCTCAGGGTTCACGAGGCCACCTCAAGGGCAGGGCAAAGTTCAACAAACAGTTCATATTAACAACTCTCTGCAGCACAAGAAGCATTTCTAGTTATTACCTCTAATATATAAAACAGAAAGGAAAAGAAAACAAATATATTACCCATACACCATCTCAAAAATAAAATTTTCCAGTTTTTTTAGTATTCATATTATTATTATCAGCAATATTATTGGTATTATCATGAATGAGGGTAAAATTATCATTATGTTAATTTCATCCAAGACAAGTTCGCCTTGAACACGGTCTGGCCTCTATGGCTTTGACCCATACTAACATCTAACAAATATGAATTCTACAACCGCGCTAAATAGGATTGGGGGAGGGACACTTTAGCACTGGAGTTATTCGACTGGTTACTCGTATGAAGCATCTACATTGCGTATCGATCAACTGGTGGGAAACTTATAATCAATCAATCTTCTAGCAATGCATCAGTTTGTATGTTTACTTACTTATCAAGATTTTTTTTCATAAACTGACAACAGAATTGCACAGCAAAAATCCATTCACGAGGTGTGTACAACTACCATATTGTAATATTAACAAGGGTCTGTTGTGAGTAACACCTAGCATAATAACAATGGTGACCGTACCACACATGGGTCTCTACCCTCTACAAGTTTAGTATGCAGCACAACAGTTGCTAGAAGTGACTGGTTGAGAATATATATCATATGTCTTGTGTATACATACTATTTATGTTTACTAAGTACGGCAATGCTGGTCTATGTGAGTACAATGTTAGACTCTATCGGCGAGGCTTGGCTTTGGGTTTTGGAGACACCAACTGACTATATGTATATACCATAACGCTTCCATCGACTCTCTAACTGTTATCTATCTCTCTGGGGCACTCAATACATTGGGGCTTACTAGAGTGGCTAGCTCTCCATTATCTGGTCTGCGATACATTGGTCCCAAAAGTTTACGCCTTCTTCTTCTTCACTAACAAACCTTCAATTTAGGCAAAGAAAAGGTAGGCCGCTCATTGAGTTGGAATAGTTGCGATAATGTAAAACCTGACCGTACACATGCCTAGCCTTATCGCAGGGTGCACATACCTAGCCTTATCGCAGGGTACACATCGCCTTGACCATAACCTGATTGCCATTCCTACAACATGCGATGATGATACTACTCTTAATAACATCTACTTTGACAAGTATTTTCAACAAACCCTCTGGGCTCAAGGCCACACATTTCTGACTACTTCCTCTGGTTTGCCTATACAGCCAGCATCTTCCTTACTATATATACAGAATCCTAATGTTTATCATTGTTGCTTCCTTCTAAGTCCTAAAGGGGGTTCTAGTGTTACATTATGTACCATTAGCTTACAATAAGATCATCACAACTTCTGTTGACATGTTTCTAGTTTAGCTTACCAAAGGCATATATTTTTAGATCACATTTGGAAATAGTCTGGTCAGATAAACTTTATACCTTGGCTGTCTTTGGAAATCCCGTTTTTTTATGCTTCATCAATGAATACTTGAACCTCAAGTCTATATCAAGGGCACATGGTTAAAAGCCGAGGGATGAGTATTTTGGTGTGTGAGAATTCAGATACATTTGAACTAATAGCAACTGCCTTTGTGTTAAATGACTGCAATTTGCCTTCATGATACTAATCCTTTAGAACAGACATCTCAACCAATTAGTAAGGACCAAAGAGCTATGTTCTGCAAGATGGGAAAACTAAAACAAAATTTACACTCACTGGAAACTATGTGGCTGCTCTAGTTATGACGACGTCTTTGCATATATTCACTGCATATTCGTTGAGCAACATTCAGTTAATAATAGTAAGAGACTAAGTCATCAGTCCTCTACAGCCTTTAACCGTGTGCCCAAAAACTTCCTACTAAACTGACAGTCAGATATTACTGACTAATCAATTAATAATTAATAAGATGGTACTTTTGTCTGTTCTGGAATGTTATATTTAAAACCACTTTAGGGTGAGACAATGAACAGTTTTGGGGGAAAGAATATTTTCCTTGGACCGAGTCCTCGCGGCCCGGGAAAAAATATTGCTCATATACAATAAGGTCCCTCGGTGACTTCAGGTCATGTTTACTGGATGTATACAACCTAGTGTCTAGAAGAATCAAAATACATCAACATCAAAGAGTTGAGATCACACCAGTAAGAGGAAGCATTACACGTGTCTGATCCGCCCTCACACAATCTGACTCATGGCTGTTCAGATTCTTGTTAAATCCCAAACCAAGGCTCTTTCCGTTTATAAAGCTGCTTATACTTAGATTTGTATTCCTTGACAAACTCAAAACCATACAGCGGTTCTTGAACTGAACTGTCAACGCAGATTTTATTTGGTTATCGTTTTAATCGTGATAACTCAAGATTTCATTGCTTGTGTCGATAATTATACTCATTTAATCAAATTATTTCTAAATCTAAATACAATTATAAATTCATCAGAAATAGAGGACATTAATTTTCCTATTCAGACTAGGGTGAACCTAATTTTCCTGGCTCATCTACTGCCACCCTAACTGTCTGTGTAAATAAAATTCACCAAAGCAGGAGCCTCTTGACTCTTAGTACCTGTTTAGTACTTAACCTATTTTACACTGAACCAATGAATCCTAACAAAGCAAACCTTTGCTGTCCTTTTGGGCATAAGAGCCAACCAAGCTAACTAGTTCTTCTGACTCACTTGTTCTTGTAGCATAGTTTTTCACACCGCTTGCCCCGTAATTTTCCTTGTTAACTTTCTTCTGTAAACAGTTCTCAAGAAGTAAATGGAGGAGTAAATCTGACTACCACATTATTATTATTATCATTATTATTATCATATTCATACTCTAAGGAGCTACATCATCATAGATATTTCTATATACAAACACTGCAAGAGGTACAGTTGGGTCTTTTCTTTGCTTTTTGGGTATGTTAGAAGCAGTGTCAAGAATTAGACTCAGTCTCCAGGGCTGCCCGGGGGTAGTGGAGCCCATGCGCTCATAGCGCCGCGGGTGCCATTAACACACATAGGGGGCAGCACTGGGAGGGACTGGGCATTGAGACAACCACCTCTGATGGTGGAGTGACCTCTGTTGGAGTGACCTCTGTTGGAGTGACCTCTGGAGGAGTGACCTCTGGAGGAGTGACCTTCAGATGAGTGCAGCAGCAGGAAGCATCCACACAGTTACATGCCAGCTGTGAACTGCAGTTAGCCAAGAAGACGCCGGGGGCCTCGAGACGACTACCGTCCGAGGGGGTTCACAAGGTTCAATTCAGATGGTATTTTGCAGATGGAGGTCAATTGTTAGAGACGAGAGGATTGGGACAAAGCCGTGAACAGAGTGAAGGTCACTCCTATGTCTGAGGCTGTGCGGGGACGTGTCGTCCCCCCATACAAGCTATGGTTTGTCAATGGGACTCCTGGCATCACATACCAGTGCCATAGTGAAGACACTTGCCAGAGGTTATTTAAGTTTTAATAAGACTCACAAACAGCAATTGACATGGGAGGTAGCCCAGCCAAGCCAAGAATTATTATTATTATTATTATTATTATAAAAAGAACTATCACGTAAACTACGACAACGAACCGTCTCAACTTCAGTTAACTCACTCTGAAGTCCACGCTTTAACAACAAAACTATCTTCTTTTGTCTTTTCTGTGTTTTCCTCTCCAAACAAGCAATTGCTAAAACATCATTATTATCATTACATATATATATGGTATAATATGAGGCGTTCTTATTATTCTAGAACTCAAAGTGTTTGGGGGGTGGTTTGGTACCACTGTTAGGCTCTAAGTGTGCCGGTGTCTGGGGTGGTGAGATGCCTACACGAGTTAGGTGGACCCTGTAGGCACCATACCCCGGACGTTCATGCTACGACTAGCCCAGGCTATTCTTGCATATAGACATCACAGCCCGCGGGGTGGCTCCTCCCCCAACCGATGAGTCACATTTTGGTTTGTTTTGGTTGAGTAATCAGAACGACCTATCATAATATTGCTGTATATTTGTTCATAGGGGATGATAGCTGTTACTGGACACTGTACCCTAACAAAGCAGGCATGAAGTTGAGAGCCGCCCTGGTGGCAAGTGCCAACACTAAGGCTAACAAGAGCCTCAACAGCAGATGGCTGGTGGAATAGACCGCTCCGGATGACCTAGGGCAGATCTACGACCACCTTCACATAGTTGACGGGGAAGAATCCGCTCTGGCCATGTATCGTCCCCTCGAACCAGTTCTCGTCGATACGCGATGTCAGCGTGATCATCTCTCCCTCCTTGAAGCCGAGCTCGCCATCGTTCTCCGGATCGAAGTCGTATAGCGCCTCAGCACACGGTCCCTTGTTGTCATTGGTATGGTTCCCTCCTGGAATAAAAAGGTTTTCAGTCTTATTATTTCTTTCACTATATATACTGCTTTTCTTAGGTTTCCTTACCCTCTGTATATTTCTTAATTTCTAGAGGATGTGTGTGTTAATCTCAACTACTTAAAAAATGCAACTGATATACTTGAGGTGCGAGGTTGTAACTTAAGCACAGAAATTGAGAGAATCTAAACGAGAATGTAATTAACTTAAAACATTAGGTTACTTGGCGGTAAACAATATGATTTTACTAAAAAGCTAAAATTACCAGGAAATATGTTTCTTTAAAATGAAAGTATTATTGTGAAACATGCATGCTTGATCCCTGATTAACTATGTACTAAACCAGGAATTGACTCATGTGGGAAATTCTTTGGTATTTCTAAGGGGACCATTATAAGGATGGACCTTCTGCATTGAGCAGCCTATTGAATCCTAAGCTTATGGGTGATATGCAGGGATTTATATTTCTCCCAAACCTGAAAGTGAAGTAATGTTTTAAAATGTTCCCTATCCTTTGAGCTCTGTAAGGCTGCAACACAGTTAGTCATGAAAGCAACACGTAAAATATTTCTGTAATTAGGGGAGCACTTAGGGGTCCTTACATGTAAAAGTAAATCATTCCTTAAATGTAAAAGCACTATGCTTGTTGTTAATCTTGCACTCAGGGGTTAGTGTAAAGTCTATCTTATTTAGGTTTGCATGGGTTGTGTAAGTAGTTTATTAATCATGGGATATTCTTCTATACAAAGCTCAGTGATGTAGAAGTCAGATGCCCCTGTCTGCTCTAAGTACAAGCTCTCCTGCTCCAATCGCATACTTGTGAATCACCGCTGGCGTATTTGGGTTGGTAGATTTGCGCACATGTCCGCTTATTTCCTTGGGTACCCTGAGAGAGTGGGGGTCAAATTTATCAACCTCTCTCATGTATAGTAACGCAGTTCCACTTTATTCCACATTATTTTGGTCCCCCCCGACTCAACGACTCCAAATTTGCCTCCCCCCATCCCACCTATGTTATAAAAAATAATACCACTATCTAAATAGTGAGTGATTAAAAGACAAATTTATCCAGTTTTATTAGCTAAATAAGTCAATAAGAGAAAAAAAGGTCGCTCTTGTTATCTGTAACTAATGTATGTTGAATAAAGTCATTCCTACAGTGGCAATCTCCAAATCTCTGTGTGAGCGGTGATTCATAGTACCAGTAAGCGACTGAGCAGATATCAGCTTTCGCTAAGTGAAGGGGTATGTCATGGTGCTACCACCCTCTACAACTTACCATAGGCCACCTTGTTATAGGCTGGTGGAGGGTCGCCATAGGCGCTACCTGGGGAATAATACACCCTCAGCTATAGCCTCTTTTACACTTAGCTGTCTTAGACTGCTACAAACAGTCTTATAAAATTAGGAATTATTTCCACAAACAAAAACAACTTCTACCCCTTATTCCATTTATATAAATAATAACAGCCACTTCCGTTGCTGATCTAGAGTTTAGTTATGGTCTTTTATACCGTTTATGTGTATGTTCATGAAGAAAACATTGAGCATGTCCCTGGGGCATACATAAAATGATACAAATGTATTTAATAATAACTTCAAATTATTCTTGAGTAAATTGCATCAAGGTTAATATCTCTCACAAAAGGATGAATAAAAACACGTTTTTTTTCTCCCCCATATGAAAGGGAAACCTGTCCATAACCTCAAAACCAGAACGTTAAAACTCAATGCCTATATCTAATTCATCACGCTAATTGTAATATACACACTAGAAGTTGACAGTGTATTTAGTTGAGATAGGAGGAAATTCAAAACTTCTTCACGCTTTTTATAACTTACCGGGTCGTCGGTACCCAAACACTTGTTGTAAATCTGTGATGATAATGACACCAGACCGCTTTAGAAGGCATTCAGTTATTACCATTACCACATATTTCACCAACCCGGAGAAAATAAGGATGAAGTTAAAATAAGGAATTTTTCTCGTAGGATAGAGGTAAATTAAAATTGAAGATGTGCAAACATAAGCATCTCTCCTTCTTTCACCGCAAAATCAAATAAGCTTATTGTTAAAGCAAAACGAATTTTACCACAAAAAGGTGAAAAAGACAGAAAGCCATTTGACAACGCTGCCAAATATCCTTGTGAACAGACTTTTTGGCCTGCATAAACTATCCACATGCACTGTAAGAAAGCTGAGATTGATGCAGTCAGTGGCAAACTCTCAAAGCACAAATGGTGACTAAGATATCAGTGCGGACTCTGCCATCTTGGTCGCTGTTTTTTCGGCAATATTAGGTTACGTTATTGTCTAACATCCATGTTAAGGCGATACCATGCGCTTCAAGCGATGAGAGAAGACAACTTGATTCTTGTTTGTAAATGATTATCAGGCTTCTTAATGTGGTCTGATTCTTAAGTTAAATTTTTTAAGGCCCATTAAATTCGTAATAAGTTATGATGAAATAGTGAATTAAGCAGTGTTCACTATTATTGAGTTAATGAAGCTTTAAAGGCAATATTATATTTTGTTAAGTGCCTAGCATAATGAGCAAGCGGTAAAAGGCTGCGTTCTGGATAACAGTGCCATATTCTGCAAAAAGGTGTTGCGCTAACCGTTTGGACAGGCGCGCTGACCCCTTGTCTATAATACAGGCACTACACGCTAGATGGAGCCATAAATGCTGAGGTGTATACAGTATATGGGGCAGCAGCCATCTTGATAGGAATTCACCTACCTGGGAGTGACATCACACATACACTGACCCTCTGTGCACACCTCTTCCAAAACATGCAGTGATCTTGCAGAGTGCAAGGCTTTCCCAACCTAATACCTGAACCCATCAGTCAATCTGTTTTATCCCAGAGTTTTAGGCAATTAAATACCTTGACTTATTCCCAAGGAGGGCTCTGTTAATAATCACTATGACCTTGGACTTGGATTTTGCTGGGTTTGAGCAATCCTTGCTGGTAGCTTGGAACCAGTGAATAGGAACCAGAATGTATGATGAACGTTCTCCTATCATATATTCTAAACTAGCCACCAATCAAACGCGAGATATTGACGATAGTTATCTCCACCCGTTGGTCTGAATTGTATCTCTGTAGACTTCAGCTCACCAACGTAGCCTTCACTCTCCAGCAGATGTTTGGTCCTGACTAGAACAGAGTGCCGAGCGTGGGAGAGCTGGAGCGCGCAGAGACGACTCTCCACAGATTGACTAACCACATGAATTACCTAAACCTAGCAAAGATTCAAGTTCAAGGTCATAGTAGTGTTTGCAAGTGCCATTCTGTAGCAGAATGGCACGTGAGTCACGTGTACCACTCACCGTGCTGGCTGGAGTAGTTTGTTGGTGCTGGGGACAGGCTGTATCCGGTCGAGTCCGCTAGGTCAAAGTTGTTCTCAAACGCCGGTGACTTGTCGAAGTTAGAGGAGGACACTGCTCTCTTGGGCTGACGCTCCCTCTTTGGTCTGCTGGCTGCGTCTGTCACTCTGTGGGGTAGCAAGGCACAACACAGTTCTCATTATGGTGAAACTGATGCTCATTCTCCATGGGCTGTTTCTCTATGATAATGTCACCAAAATAGCTATTAATCCTACCTACAATTGTATATTTTGATGAAATTAATCAAGAATTACATTTACATGAAATAAATACAGAGATCCACTCTAATCAGTCTGAACTCCTGGTTTATCCACTCGTGGTCCGTTGAATTGCATCACACTGGGCTTTGCCTCATGTGATTCGATCCAATGCACCACTCGTGAAGAAACCTATCATTCAGACAGATTTTCCTGGACCTCTGTCTAAATATGATAGTGGATGATTCGGGAGAAACAATACTCATTCCTTGGCTGCCGCTTATCTTTGCTTTTAGAACACCACTGATATCTTGTAGTTGTTTAAAGATGCAGTCAAAACTGGTCAAAACCACCACTCTGAGCATGTCTTAGATGATTTGCATTGGATAGGTACTCCCCAGACTTATATCAATATCTATATTAAAATGTTTTTTACAGTGGAGCACGGGTCATCATTATCATTAAAAGATCCCAGGAATTTCTTGCCTATAAGATGGTGGTCCAGGGAGTATACATCGGTATGTGGGCATGAGTTTTGATATTAAAGATCCCAAAAAGTGCAATATGTGAACTCATTATAATTGATACTGCGGTCTTTATAGTAGATGATGGGACCTACCTTTGCTGCAGAGATTCTCCCAGAGACGACAGGATGTCACTGGCTTGGCGATGGTAATCTATCTGGGCCTCGATGAACGACGACAGCTGCGAGATCTGCTCCACCTGAGACCAAGAAACCCAGTGGTTAGTTCACTCTACACGGAAACTCCTACATGCAGTAGTTTCAGATACCAGTAATATTTTAGGGTATAATCTAAAAGGTGGACTAAATATCGTAAAATATACAATATTCTCATGGTCTAGATGCGGGTAATACAAGGTTTATTTTAGAAGTATTGTACAGTACCAGAATGACGATTTTCAGACACCAGGTACGGATTATGGGATTTTATCCAAAGTCAGGGTGCGGGTTATACGCAGGATGCGGGGCATATGCTGGAATTTACGGTACAGTAAATTCTCGCATAGAAGCCACTGCTAGTACGAGAGTCAGATCGCCAGTGGGGCTTATAGGATAGGCCCAGAGTCAGAGTGAGACTTATAATAGGGTTTTTGCTACTATAGTACAGTTTTAAAGCCACCATAATCATAATGCGGCTTATAGGATCAGCCCAAAATCGGGGTGTGGCTTTTACGGTCGTTACTTACGTCATTCTCCAACAGATTGTACATGGCAGTTTCAGCTAGCTGCTTAGTTTCTTCGAATTTCTCCTCCGCCATGATGATCTCTTCCTCAGTCACATTGGAAGCTGCAATCAACCAGCGAATAAATAAATATATCATCGTAACGATAACACGTTAAGGGCTGCATAATGCTTTAATGTGCTCTGCCGTTTATGGTCATGATGCATGACTGCAGCCCTTTGAGACTACCCACCAGGGCTGTATACACTCATGAAGGGTCAGCATGATGCCTGAATGCAGGACAGTGGACTAGCTGGCGAGGTTGTATTCATGTATCATGACCATAAAGAGCATTATGTATCTATTAAGCCCTATGAGGCCCTTAAAGAGTTAATCAATGATGCCTCTACGACCATTTAAAACTCTTTCTTTTATTTTGCGAAAAAAAGTTGTCAATGTTAGTGTGTATCTTGCTTATGTGTGTGGTAATATATGTGCATCCATGCGGGTGATAGAATACATATTAGAGATACTAAAGGCAAATATCAAATATATATTACTCGATGATGTCGTGGACTTGAATGATGATGCAAGTAGATTTATTTGCCGTAGATGATCAAAATTTCTACGTCTGTTGCCCCCGGGGGCATCTTATACTCTATGTAATGGTTTAAGGAAAAAATTCAATGTATTTATTTCTTATTGATTCCTTATTTATGAGATATCAAAGTTGAAATAATCTGGAGTAAGGGGTGTGGGTTATTGAGGTTTGGTGTGGATCCCCAAGTGGACACTTACCGCCTGGCCGAGTGAAGAGGTGGGGAGAGAAACAAAGAGAATTGTCACAACACATCCTACAACTGGAAACCAGCTAGCTCTAAGCTGCCAACACTCACCCTCCCAATATCGTAGTGTGCATGCCAACAGTCAGAAATTCACAAATGTGTATATTCAAACTGATTTCGCAATGCTAATTTTGATATACCGTATTCATCGTAATTACCGTAAAACCCTGCCTTAAGTCATATATTTTAAAGGATTTTTTTTCTCTCTACATGAAAGATTTTTTCATAAGTGGAGGCTACTCTTAAAGTAATTACAGTTTAAAAATATAAATTAGATTATTATTATTCAAAAAAAATTTTGTGTAAGACGAATCGATTCTCAAAAGTTGGAGGTCATCTTAAAGGAGGGGTTTTATGGAAGTGCATATACATAACTGTAATCTTATAAGCGCACACACCTATTCTAGCTCGATATTTAGATTATAAATAAAACTAAATCTCTCAATATTTGGGCACAATTAAACTCTAGAGGCACTAAAAGTACTAGACATGTATTTATAATAATAGTATGTGTTAACCATACTGTGCACTAAGTATGTTAAATACGGTACGGATGAAGTATATTGTTCATAGAAAGGACTCAATATACTTTTTCAAATTCAAAAACTCATAATTGCTAGAGTGTAGTATGTAATATGAAAGGGTCCGAATTTGTCAAATGAAGGATACAAGGTGGTTGGCAGCTGGGCTAGCTACTCTATTCTCCATCAAACATTGTTAAAGAAGTGAATGAACTTATTTACTATTGACAGGTATTAAACACAAGGCATGGCTGGCACCCCTATCTCAGTCTCTTGTAGGCTTATATGTATTAGCACTTTAATCCTTTAGGGACGGCGTGATACCTTAGTGCATCATGCCCTTGGCCGCCATGTTGCATGAATGCAGCCGTGGAGACTAACTCACCAGTGCTGCATTCATGCATCATGCAGACGGTACGGGTGGATACACTCGCGAAGGATCAGCATGACGCACCAATGCAGCACCGGTAAGTTATAAATATTACCTTTTAGCGACGAGTAGTCATTACAGATTTAACTGACCAGGGTATAAGGGATTGTCCATTGAAGTACACAACTTAAATGTAGCAGTTTTTGTTATTTAATTATCATGTTTCATACGAACAATGGCGAGCATCCAATTCTTTATAGGTGAGATTAAATTTGATTTGTACCGTTTGTCCATGTCTTCCCATAGAGTGTAAAGTTTCTATTCTGTTGAGGAATAACTTGTACAGTACACTGTGTCAGTATGTTATACGATATCTGCTGTTTTAGACGGTGATAAGGCAATCATGACACAATCACTAGAGTACGGCACATCTCACGCGTGTGAGCAATACGGCTTGGCAGACTATCTGTGCGACTAGCTTTTTAAGGACCGCATAATGCTTCAACGCATCATGCCCTTTATCGTCATGGTACATGAATACAGCCCTGGATAGCCTACATGGCAGGGCTGCATGGTGGGGCCCCTCAAGAGACTAAGTCCCCCGCCCCCTATTAATGGTAAAATATTTCCTCATTGTATCTGTACAAATCAGTGGGGTGGCATTTTGGGCTTCAAAAAAACACGAAAATCCGGATAAAATCGGAAAAATTCCATGCCTGCCCATAGGGTCGTCATGGTGCATGAATGCAGCCCTGGCGAGTTACTCAACTCACCAAGACTGCATTCATGCATCATGACGACAAAGGGCATAGCATTTAAGCTTCCTATGCAGCCCCTAAATGGCTAGAACCCTCCCTATCTGCATCCTATCACCCTCCCCAATTCATCAGCAGACAAGGCAGGCAGTTTTGTAATAACACCCCCCTCCCCCACCTCACCCCCCCCCCCCTCACCCTCACTCCGCCGTCCAACTCTCTCTGTGTCAGCAGAAATTGGCTGGACCAGAGACCAATCGTTTGTGTGCCCGCTATGACATAACGGCACTCCAGAGGGCAGTCTAGACAGCCATCCCCCCTCTCCAACACACACCTACCCACCCCATCCTCCTTTCCACTAACTCTACAAGAGATCCATTTTCTCGGAAACCGTGGGGTGTAGTTATATCGTGTCACGTAACAGAGTAATACACTCCTTAGGGCACATTCACAAGTGACGTCATAGAAAAGGGTATGTGTGTGTGGGGAAGGGGGGGGGGGGGGGTGGAGTTTCTACGTAGTGCCAGGCTGTAAATGTATCAGATAGAGATACCTGCCACAGAACATTTGAGCTGCAGAATATCCCAAAACGGAAGACGTCCGTTTTTTCTTAGACTGCTTACGGGGGGGGGGGGGAATCAAGTGCCGTGGCGCCCTCTATACCGCGGTGCATATGCAGCTGCACCGGCCTAGTAGCGGCAGTCTCAAGCAGGGCTCAAGTTGGAATGTCTTTAGTATATATGCTTGGCATGAGGCGGCACTACTGGGGCTGTTGGAGGGCCATGGTCATATAGCCTACCCCCAGTACATTTGCATTGCATTAAGAGAGCATGAATGAAACCCTCATATTGAGATAACAACAGAAGCTTTATAATGCTACATTGAAATATAACTTGGAAAAGGGTAAATCTTCCCAGGCTTTTGTGTGATAACTGCTTAAAAAATGGTTAAAAATGATTCCCCCCTATACTGCTTACTAGTAGTTCCCAATTCGGCTTGCCCATTTCCCGCTGATTGATACACTCCGGAAGGGTCGACATAATGCACACAAATGCAGTTCTGGTAGGCTGACTTGCCAAGGCTACATTGATACAAGATGAAGACAAAGGCCACAGGACTATGCGGCCCTTAGAGGGTTAACTCCCTGTTCCAAAGCCCCACGTCTATATACTACTACCACCACATCCACACGGACCCCCCCCCCCCCCTCCCCGTCCCTGACCGTACTCCCATGATGGAGGAGACGCACGGAGAACTTGGGGAAACCTTGGGGAAACCTTGGGCAGATAATCCAAGGTGGCTCTCTGTGTCTAGTCCCACTGTCTAGGTACAATATATTACGTTGTACTGTCTGGGGCTTTTCTTTAGTGTTTGTACGGGGGAATCGGGCTGACTATAAAGGGCGGGAGGGGGGGGGGGGGGGGGGTAAGGCAGTGTACCATACATGTACAGTCTAGGGCAGATAGGAAGCGGGAGGATGGGGGGCGAGGAATGTAGGGAAAAAGGAAGGAAACAGGTTGGAGGGAGGGAGGGAGGGAGGGAGGGAGGGAGGGAGGGAGGGAGGGAGGGAGGGAGGGAGGGAGGGAGGGAGGGAGGGAGGGAGGGAGGGAGGGAGGGAGGGAGGGAGGGAGGGAGGGAGGGAGGGAGGGAGGGAGGGAGGGAGGGAGGAGACAGAGAAGGAGGGAGGGAGGGAGGGAGGGAGGTTGGGAGGGAGGGAGGGTGGGAGGGTGGGAGGGAGGGAGGGAGGGAGGGAGGGAGGGAGGGAGCGAGGGAGGGAGCGAGGGAGCGAGTGAGCGAGTGAGCGAGTGAGTGAGTGAGTGAGTGAGTGAGTGAGTGAGTGAGTGAGGGAGGGAGGGAGGGAGGGAGGGAGGGAGGGAGGGAGGGAGGGAGGGAGGGAGGGAGGAAAGAGGGAGGGAGGAGGCAGAGAGGGAGGGAGGGGAAGAAGGAGGCAGGGAGGCCGGAAAGAGGTAGGTAGGGAGGAGACAGAGAGGGAGGCAGGCAGGGGTGGGAGGAAGGGGAGGTAAGCGATCTTGGCAGAGACAGAGAGGGGAGGGGGGGGAGATGAATCAGCGTCAAAAGGGAGTCAAGAATGACTCCGCTCCTTATGAGAGCCCAGGTCCTTCTGTGATTCCCTTAGGTGAATCAGGGAACAATGTGACTTCCCCAGGTGACTCCCTTAATTAGGTCAGCCAGGGAGTCAACTAGGCTCCTTTGGACAGCCTGGACTCCCCCAAAGAGGGCTGTTTCTTTTCTCTGTGCAGGGAGGGAGTTACACTGATGGGTGAGACACTGTCCTCTTGGTATCTCAGTAGGGAGGGGATCAGCTGTAGCGCCCGCCCCCCCCCCCCCTACCCCCACCCTGGTCTAATCCACCCACTAACTAACATCTCTGTGACCGGGCCCCTGTACAGGAGCAGCACAATAGCACGGGTACACATGGGTGGGCGATAATACCAGGTTTAATGCCTACTACCAGCACTGCAGTCTGAGTAGGGCCGGGGCTAGAGCTAGGAGGCCGGCAATCAATAGTGGGGAGTGGGGAGTGAGGGCGAGCTGGTAGCTGTGGGCTCGTGGTGTGGGAGCTGGTGTGGGTGGGGGACAATCTCCCAGCAGAGTCTCTCAGCCCTTTGTACCGGCACTACTTCCTCTCTGCCAAAAAGCGGCGGATAACCCTTAAAACTTACTTATGCCATGCATTTAACACTATCAATTATACAACCATGAATCTATTCAAATATTTAAAGGAATATGTGAAGAGCATATATTAAGAATTACAGGATTTTCAGTCATGTTTCTATGGTCAGAATTGGTCAGAATTTTGTAACAATTTTTTGAGTAGGGGGACTACAGTTTGTGATGGGGACAGGAGAGCAGTAAAATAGTGCTGTTTTTGTCCCTCCTTCCACAAAAGAGCCCCTGTAGTCTGAGCCTATGGGCAGAGACTTATTTGAGACTGTGCTGGGAGAGTGAGTGGGTGGTGTGGGTGTGTGGTGGGAGAGATGGCTTGTTGTTCCTACTGCAGTCAAGAAGCCGAGCAGCGAGCCAAGACAGACAGCGACAGTTAATGCCTGACTGAGCCAGTGTGTAGGGTGTAGGGGATTAGTCTGTCAGTCTATACTACCATCCATCCCCCCGACCCCATCCACCTATAGGGTTGGTATAGGGACTAGCCTATCTGCCTGAAGCTCCCCCCACGCCCCCCCCCCCATCTCTCGCCCACCGCTCCCACGTGGTATTATAGACAGAGGTCCATGATAATCTGTCTGAACGACAGGTTTCTCGAAGAGTGGTGCATTGGATCGTACCACACAAGGCGGAGCCGAGTACTTAAGCATAGTAACTTTGTTTCTCCATGGACAAGCCTACCATACTAGATACTACTACCACCCATTCCCCTCCACAGCCCCATCCACCTCACCCCTACAGTATAGGGACGAGTCTGTCTGCTTGTACCCTGTGCTCTTTTGAAACCGGCGCTTTATCGCAGCGGTACAGTCATATAAGCCGCACTGGGGATCCAACTCAAGGACTAGCCGCAGCTTCTATAACGATAATTCTGGTGGCTCCATATGCGTGGCCATGTCAGTTCTGTCCTCTGAATATCACGCGAGATTCAGCTGGGTATCAGACTCACACAACCCATAGTTGCCATGAACAAGCTGCGTTCCATGGACAGAACCAACTTCTCGTGAGATCACCAGTGTCAGCATACATAGTGTGGTTTCAGGAACAAGTCCCCTCCTGTTTCTTCGCTATAAGAGAATTTACGGTACACAGTATAGTGACTAGGCTGTCTGCCGGCGGTGGGAGGAGAAAGGTCACTGCCTGTTTCTGTCCAAGGACAGGCTCCGTCCCCGGGCCAAGTAAGTTATGACTGCAGCATGCTACCTCAGCCTGTAGCACTGGGGGACCACTCTGCTGCCGGAGACTGCTGTGATCTGGTCATTCACTTGTATCTCTACCCCAACCTGCCTGTTTGTTTCATTAGGTTAGGAGGTAGTAAGGGGATAGCCACTTTTTACCATTAATTTTGGGTTAGGGGTGAGGGGTTAGTGGATTTGGGGGCAGGAACAAAAACATCTGGACACATTGAGAGGGGGACCAACACATTTCTCCCCTTTTTAGTGAAAAAGACCCAGGTGTTAATATAGCTCATAGGGGTCAGCCCCTAACAATTTGAATGTGTCGGGAGGGGGGGGGGGGCGGCAGTCTAGACGTGAGGGGGACCAGAAAGACTTCACAGCACTCACGCAAAAATCCACCGACCTCCCCCCTCCCCCTTGACAAAAAATTGACCACTCCCTAAAGTCGTCTCATCTGATACTTTTCCCGCCTCCCCACATTGAAGACGTCAGATTGGGGCAGAGACACATTGAGAGGGAGGAGAATGAGGGCATGCATGAAGACTGAGCAGCACGGGGCATAGAGTATATCCATCACGTTGACACCACTCTCTGACTGAATGACTGCTGGCCGGCGGGGCTGGAGGTCGTTGGGGTAGACAGGCCGAGGTCAATGCTCCCCTCCCACCCCCTTATAGAGTGACCGCAGGGCAGGTGGGGAATGTGGGTCCGCTTCCTCAATGACGGTGGGCAACAACATCAATGATTTGTAACCCTTTAAGGGCCGCATTGTCCTTTGCTGCATTCTGCCCCTTGTCTTCTTGATGCCATTTCTTGAGAGATGAAACTGACCAAGCTCAAACATCTTGAAATGTTCAAATTGAGACCCCTGAATAAAGGTCCTCTTTACTGAAGTGCAGGTCTTTGTGACCTAAAAAACCCACTTGAAATCAGGGAAAAGCTTAAAGACTTTCATCCCTGAAAAAGTCAGAAATATCATAATTTTTTGCAGGAAATTAATCTGAAAAGAAGGAAAAGTGGCATCTCTGATTTTTACATTTGTAATTGGGAAAACAGTACCACCAGAATGCTGATCTGCTTTTCAGGACTGCTAACAGATACATTCCGATTTTTCTAGAAAAGTACCAGAATTAGCGTCGCAATCAGCATCAGCATCCTTCCACAGCACAACACCAATTAGCGTAGGCCGGCATTACCGGGGGCGGCAGTCTAGACGGTAATTCTATCATCTAGGGTTCCCGGGGACCCAGCATTAATTGGGGAGATGCTAGTCTCTAGTGAACACCAACAATGACACGTGCAACTCCCTGCCAGGCTCCTTTGAGCATGATTTGGCCACCTTGAATTAAGTGAGTGAAAAAAGGAGGTAAAATTGAGGACAGTTGAGTTAGCCCTGGACCGATTAGGATACAATATTTTTCTCAGATATGCCAGTGGACAAAAAGTAGGAAATGTCGGAAAAGTGGCATCTCTGTTACTGCAATTATTGATTCCAGGAATCGCAGATAGGCTAAAACAATAGGAGCACCTGTAGAAGCCACATGGACTGCTGGTGTATTGGGTGGAAGCCACATCAATGGCGGCTGTATTGGGTAGAAGCCACATGACGGATGCTGTATTGGGTAGAAGCCACATGGACGGATGCCGTATTGGGTGGAAGCCACATGACGGATGCTGTATTGGGTAGAAGTCACATGGACGGATGTGTATTGGGTAGAAGCCACATGGACGGCTGCTGTTTTGGGTGGAAGCCACATGGATGAGCTGCTGTATTAGGTAGAAGCCACATCAATGGCAGCTGTTTTGGGTGGAAGTTACATAGAGGACCCCTGTATTGGGTGAAGCCACATGGATGGCTTCTGAATTGGGTGGAAGCCATGTGGATGGCTGCGGTTTTGGGTGGAAGCCATATGGATGATGGCTATATTGGGTGGAAGGCACATAGACGGTGGCCGTATTGGGGCTGGTTGAAAGACAAACTTGCCTGATGTTCTGAGGCAGAGATGCTATTCATTGGCTGACAAACAGTAGGACATCTTCCACTTCTAGGTCTAATTCTCTGCAGGGATTAATATGATTTGATACAGAAATGCCAGAGTAAATGTAGGAACCTCAACACAGAATTAATAGATAAAACAGTGGATCTTTCCCCCGCCACTCAACAGATACAACCCCTGGGTCATGACGTCATCTGTTAATTTGTCCCTTAGAGGAAACACTCACACATGTTATGATGGGGACTGCTGTGTTTGGACATTAATCTAATGATGACATGGATGGGGATTGGGGATGGCATTCACACCAACACCATTAAAGATGGTATATCAGCTAATGCACTTCCCAAACTTTTTCCTTAAAAGGGATGCCATGGGTTCCATCATCATTTTAGCTAATACACAGTACCCAATATTTGCAAGATATTTGTCTATAAATACATGAGTTTAGATAGTTAACAATATAGCCTATTCACCTCACTGACTCAGTCACTCCCCCAGGTGAGTACAGGGTAAACTAGCCTGGTAGAGAATGCACTGAGCCATGCAGTACCACAACATAGGTAATTTTAGTGTCAACCTACAGTAAAAATGATTGCACTAAATATGCTTATTTGATAGATTTAGATATATCCCATCCTTTTAAAAGTAAGGGAGTATTTATAGCATTGGATATACAATAGTATTATGACATCAATAGAAAATTGACGAATTTTAGGTGACAACCCATCTTTAAGTCTTTAAGAGCCACATAGCACTCTTATTCCCTTTGGCGTCATGATGCCTGAATGCATCTCTGGAAAGTAATTCCCCAGTGCTGCATGCGAGCATCACGCTGACCATATAGGGTTGATACATTCCCATACAAAAGGTCAGCATGATGCATCAATTCAGTGCCTGCGAGTTACTCGCCTGCACTGTGCAGCCACCTGGTGACACAATGTTGCTCTAAGGCTGTCCCTACAGGGTTCAGCAGCCGGCATGTCCTGCCCCGGCCGTGCCAATAGCTGAGGATAGATGAGGTCCCATGAAGACAGCCCAGTGGGTGGTGGGAGTGGGGGGTGTCCTGGCCACGGGGTCCGTGGTAACCATGGTGATCCAAGAGGTCCCCGGCCTCCCCCAGGACGTGTGTCGGGTGGGGACGGGTGAACCGACAAGTTGTAGTCCTATCCTAACAATCTGTATTGATTTTGTGTATCTCTCTAGAGTTTTCTGAGAAAATAATTCATTGTCATTCTGTGGTTACAGTGTGGCGTCGCCATAGTGCACATTTAATAAATATACTCTCTAGAGTAGGGGTGAAATGTAAGCATTTTCCATTAACCGTTATTTTTTCGTATCATGATATTGTCAATGGACGTCAATGGGGTACCAGCCTGCGATATATAATAACTTAACGTCTATAAACTCAGCATGCAAAAAAGAGATGAAAAAGATACTTATGTGTCGATGATGTGAAGAAATGCAGCTAGTGCTTCAACCTACCTCCTGTATTGGGAAAATACAAAGGATACAACGTTAATCAAAGAGAAAAACAACGTCATTTGATAAATCATCAGAATTATATGTTGTTATAAAGGGCCTCTTTCAAATAGATGTAAGCAGATTTACTTGCCTTTTATGCAAGGTAATAAGTTTAAGTTTATAACGCATGAGGCCATTGGTCATACAACATCGAAACAAGAAGAGTATTCTCCTTGCAAGGCGATGAATTAACCATTTATATATTTTTTTAAAGAGGCACACATCTGTAGCAGTGAACTTGTTATATACAGTCTGACGTGGTTATACATAATCCGATGAATATTTCCCAAAACCTTAATAAGCGAGATATGGGAGTATAATACCAAGTCTCTGTAGTAGTCTACATGGGGTACATCATGACAAGGGGTTAACACATGGGGCACATACAGAGACCATGCAGGGGGCACCCACGGTACGGTACAGGCGGACAAGCAGTATACAGCGTTATGTACAAGCACCCATGAGGGACTCACTACAGCAGTGACGGATTTAGAGGGGGCGCGAGCCCCCTTCTTTTTCCTGCAGTTAAGAGTTTAATTGTTTTTTTTATACCCAAATTTTGGCCAAAAGTAGGGGGTGCGCCCCCTCCTTTTGCCTAGAGTAGGGGGTACGCCCCCTCCTTTTCCAAATCCACTGTACTGCGGCACGGTATCATGCCCGTCCGGGGAACATTCACATGTAACGTCACGGGTTTAATAGAGGGGGGGGGGGGGCTGGCATGGATTAAGTCGGTTCCTGTTGTGATATCACTGAGTCAGCAGTAATGCTACATCCTGATCTGTCACATCCTGGTTTCTGGTACACTGTGTGGGTCTGACTCAGTCTTAGTAGGACCGGTTGACCATCTCATATCTGTCTACCGTAAATTCTCACATATAAGCCGCACCCTGATTTTGGGTGGATCTTATAATTAGCTGCACTGGTGATCTGATTATGGTGACTTTGGTGCTGTACTATATTAGCAAAAACTCTTGAATAAGCCGCACCCCTACTTAATGTCGTTCCTATAAGCTGCACTGGTGATTGCATACTAGCCGCGGGCTTCTACATGAGAATATACGGTACTTCTAATTTCAGGCTCAATCCTTATATGCGATACATACTCATTTGCACATTTATATGAGGCAAAGTTGCCTCTCATTACTCTCGGAGGTGACTGAATGTCGTTCAGTGCTCCTCAAAAACATTCCACTAGAATTCAAGCCCCATCCCCCAATAAAATCACTTTAAATACATAGGCCTTCATATATACTAAATGCTGTGTTGTCTGGCACTCCCCACCCCCCCCCCCCCAAAAAAAAAGTACCGGTATGTAAATGTAAATGATTATTTCTTAGAATAATCACAGATGAATATTATTTGCATGCGTTAAAGCCCAACCCGTGCAAAGAGTACAAAATAATACCTGGGTCACCGTGCCATAGCTGATACAATGCCCCAACTGAAAACAAGCAATTATCCCAGCTGTCATAAAAAGAACATGCCCTTTCTTCACAATTTCCATCTAAAGCACTCCCAATTTTGAGTTTCCGTCTGCATATATGTTTTTTATCTAAGATTGTACATTTGTATCTACATGAATTGCATCTGTCTCTCGGGCCTCGAAGATCCTTCCTTCTACTGAACAGGTGAATCAACATATTTGATTTGTTATATACTCTAGGTTAGGTCTACAATAGGTTATACTCTACAAGTAATATAATCTAAATTGTGTAAAAAAGGGGGGAAATCATTTACCCACCCCCCCCCCAAAAAAAAAAACCACACAAAAAACCACAACCATAAGAAGGGTGCGAAATAGTTAATTTTGCATCAATTTTCTGCGATAAATGGGAGGGCTTATATTTCACAAGAGAGAGGGTGCCTGCCTCAGAACTGTACACGTATCATTACACACAACTCACTACCTATCTGGCCGATACTGGTAGCACGACACATATCAAGTTTCTCTCAGCAGGGGAGTCTCCAGCCGTTGGAGCTGTCGTTGTACTGTTGTACAGCAGGAATAGTGATGCAGCGAGTCTGTGCCCTGCAGATCACAGGGAGCAGTGAACTGCTCTATGTGCTGCTCTATGAGCTGCTCTATGTGCTGCTCTTTGTACTGCTCTGTATGCTGCTGCTCTGTATGTCCTGCTTTGCTGGCTGCTCTATGTGCTACTTTGTGTGCTGCTCTGTGAGTTGCTCTTAATGCTGCTGTGTGCACTGCTCTGTGAGCTGTTCTGTGTGAGCTGTTCTGTGTGCTGCTGTGTGCTCTCTGCGTGCTACTCTATGAGCTACTCTATGTGCTGCTCTTTGTACTGCTTTGTATATGCTGCTTTGCAGCCTGCTCTATGTGCTGCTATGTGAACTGTTCTGTGTGCTGCCCTGTGCACTGCTCTGTGAGCTGTTCTGTGTGAGCTGTTTTGTGCACTGCTGTGTGCTCTCTGCGCTACTCTGTGAGCTGCACTGTGAGCTGCACTGTGAGCTGCTCTTCGTACTGCTCTGTATGTCCTGCTTTGCAGCCTGCTCTATGTGCTGCTGTGTGTGAGCTGCCGTGTGAGCTGCTGTGTGTGCTGCCCTGTGAGCCGCCCTGTGCACTGCTCTGTGTGCTGCCCTGTGAGCTGCTGTTTGTTGCTCTGTGCGCTGCTCTGTGCACTGCTCTGTGAGCTGCTCTGTGTGCTGCTCTGTGCACTCCTCTGTGAGCTTCTCTGTGTGCTGCTCTGTGCACTGCTCTGTGAGCTGCTCTGTGCACTGCTGTGTGTGCTGCTCTGTGCAGTGCTCTGTGAGCTGCTCTATGTGCTGCTCTGTGCACTGCTCTGTGAGCTGCTTTGCAGGCTGCTCTATGTGCTGCTGTGTTAGCTGCTCTATGTGCTGCTGTGTGTGAGCTGCTCTTTGTGCTGCTTTGCAGTCTGCTCTATGTGCTGCTCTGTGAGCTGTTATGTGAGCTGCTCTTTGAGCTGCTCTGTATGTCCTGCTTTGCAGGCTGCTCTATGTGCTGCTGTGTTAGCTGCTCTGTGAACTGCTGTGTTTGTTGCTCTGTGAGCTGCTCTGTGAGTTGTTCTGTGTTCTGCTCCTTTCCTCTAGGTGTCACTAAGAGACCACTGCTGGGGGGAGCTGGATCATGTTCTACCAATATGTAATTGGACTACACTGTTGTTGCCCTAAATACTTTGTGTACAGCTCAACTTCTTAAGAACTCAGAGGTCTCTCTTTTGGTAAATTCACCGAGGAAAATACTATGCTGAACTAGATTCATATGATAGGCGAATCTTAATAGCAACATTTTGCGGTCATTTATGGGTAAAGAACAAATTTGTAAACTTAAGTAATTGAATTATAGTATGATCCTCTCATTGGGGGAAAACAATATATTTCTCCCTCGACCTAAAAGGCTAGCAAAATGACAAAAGGGTGTACTTTGAAATATTGTGTATATTAGATTAACACATATTTATGTCTATGGGTCGGATTAATTGGGGTGAAAGTGCCCCAAGATTGTGTTGACAAGCGTTCACAGCCTCCCTGTTTTGTTATTCTAGAGGGACACAAAAACACCATCAATGTGAACCCTTTAGAGACGGCATAGTGTTTGTCACCCTGATGCATATATGCGAGTAACTCGCCAGGGCTGCATTCATGCAGGATGCCGAGCATCCAGGGTTAATACACTCCTGAAGGGTCATCATGATGCACCAAAGCAGCACTGGCGAGTTACTCGCACGACAAGAAGTTGCTTTATGGCTACATGCCATTTGTGTTGTTAAAGGGTTAATTTGGGCACTATGCATATTGACGATAGTACGGTCCCAGAGCGCGATGGTAAAGCCTGCTAACCATGTGAGGGCAGCACAGTGCTTTAATGTGTTTCTTCTTTGTCATCATGATGCATGAATGCAGCCCTGGAAAGTCTCTACTCCCCAGGGCTGAATTCATGCATCATGGCGACCCTTGAGGCCTGGTCTGAACCCTGCATCTCCTGTCAACAAAGGGCATACTGCATCAAATCAGAACGCGGCCCTTAGAGGGTTAGATCTCCCCTCAGCTCATTCACTATGTATGAGAAATGCCTGTCCCTGGAGATCGCCTAGATGTTATGCAGCTACACCCACCCACCCCCCATCAGGCCCCAATCTACCATTGGATTGATAATATTAAAAACATGTCAATATTGTTGTTCTCCTTCTTCATGTTATTACCCGATTAGGCTAGCAGTTCAGGGTCGACCCTAGATTATTCTAATTTTAATTTCCTTGGACTTTATGAAAATGGAATAGATTTTAGACAATTTCTGACCCTTTTAGAGCCTAAATACTAAGATTGTGTGTCATCTACATACTGTTCCCTGTAGACCTACATTCATACTAAGATATTCCGACCTACCTAGCCTCGATTTTCTGATCATCTTGATACATGAAACACACCTATTGTAGGCACCACATGGATGCATTCCGATGTCTTCATATAGTCATTAAAAGCTGAAAATGTGGTGCTAAAACTACGCCAAATAGACATGCATTGTTGGGGGATTCCAAATGAAAATAATCGATTTCCAACTGAATTTATAAAATAGAGTCAGTGCCTTACATATGCGAAACTAGTATAAAAGCAGGCATTATGGAACAAGGCACAAAATATGGTAAATCCCATCTGCAGAAATAGCATAACACCTCAACCAGAGCGACATCATATTGGACTACACTACAAGGGCATTTACCGGGAAAGCAATATGTATAGGCCCCGACACAAATGTAAACCATAAATGAAAAACCAAAACCTAAAAGCGGCACATTTCCCTAATTGGATGCTGTCAGTCTTTCACCCTGTTCTGTGAGATTTATGTGGCAATAACAATATTTTCTAAACATGCCTTATGTTATAAAAAGGGGCATTTTTTCCTCTTTAATACATCTCGTCCTTGTTTTTTACTATCTGAAAATCCTGCCGAATTACTGGGTAGTGCTACTTGGTTTATTAGCTACATCTATTTGTTAACTAATTGATATTATCGTGCTTTTTAATTACTACAGGTCTCTTATCACTGAATCGTGCTACATTTACTTCTTTTTTAAGTAGGACCAGTGCAGGGTATAATCATGGGTCTTTGGATGATATCTACAGAAGGGGTTAAGACATAACATATATATCAAAGTAAGCCATTGAATAAGACCATGCCCTAATATTTATAAGGAGGAACCATGCAAACCACCTGCTGGCTGAATATGAGAGGGTGTTACCAACCTTGATGGCCTACAAAGGAAAGGTCAGACAGTTTTAGCATTGGGCTAGATGGAGAAGGGAGAGAAGAGTAGAGCAGGGTAATAATATCACCACCTGCTGCAGGAAACAAGGCAGCTGGTACATATTATATACTGTAGATATTATAACAGAAGAGCTTTAATCTCGTGAGGAAGTTTTCAGGCAAATCTTTAGGTTCCACTGATTTAACATCTACAAAACACAAAGATGAACATAATGAGATATATACGAGGAAAGTTTACACAAGGAGTTGAAGAAGCATGTCTTTTTCTTTTTTTTTAGATTGTGAACCTTATGATATTTTATTATGAGTGACCTAATCACAGTGGCCTTTAACATGGGTTAGTGTTAGACATAGACTAAAGATGCAAAAGTATTGTCTATTATTTGGGAGTACAATTATTTACTGAAGCAAATATTTAATGTTTAATGACGTCTTCAAGGTATGGTGAGGTACACAATTTAGACATTGTCAAATATTGGGGGGAAATAATTAGATTTAAGCCCTTTGACAAAAGTAACCCCATAATCTGGTAATTCCTGAGGAAAAAAATCAAATAAAGGGCACATCGATGGCTGCATAGAAACAGTAGTTTTTCAATAGGAGCAAATATTTATTCCAAAAAGAAAATCTAAATGAGGATGAAACAAGGAAAGCGTTAAGTATTGAAAGTATAGCTGAAATGACAGATGAAAAATAAGGAAAAATACAGTAATGATTTAGGGATGGATATATTAGGACGTGTAAAACTTTACATTGCAGTAATATACAGCTGTTGTGCGGCAGAGGAGGGTGGTGGTGGTAGTAGGTGGGTGGGAGGGTTGGGGGGGGGGTCGGGGTAGGGGGCTAAGAAATGAAAGTGCAATCTAGGTCTGCGTTTCCACCCGAGCTACATAGTATCATGGATCTACCTGCAAGCAGTAACTAAAATGTGAAATCACCCTATACTATATCTATTATCTGTATACATATATACCAGAAAAAAAACCTCCCCTTTAAAAAAAATTTAAATTCTTATTAATCTACTAAATTTTCAATTTTGTTGACCAATTCATAGGAAATACAATCAGGAAGTGCCCTTGCCGGAAATTGGTATCCATGAGCTGCTATGTTCAGTGGCTACGTGAGGCTCGACTTGGCCTCGATGAATTACTGCACTGCTGTCCTTGGGCAGACCGTGCTTCCCAACCCCCCTCTCGGTGCTTTCTGACTTGGTGCCATCTATAGGGAGTGTCCTCGTCTATTAGGTACTACTTACTCTACAGGGATAAAGTCACTAAGTGCAATAAAATAAAAACACGAGAATTTTAGATAGAGGCCCCAGGAAAGGTTATTTATGGGAAATTATAGGCCCTTGGAAGTTAAAGAGAAACTTAAAATCCAAGGAAAATGTGAATACTTTCAATCCTGATGGTGCATACTAGTATATAGTGTTTCCCATTTCAGAATCTGAATTATAAATTTTGTGTAACATAGTTTAATTAAAATTTCATGACTTTATTAGATACAATCACTAATTATTAAACATCATTTCTACTGGGGCCACAAACACTGTAGAGGTAGGGACGCTGATTTAGATGCTGATGATTATTGTGTTGGGAAGCACACTTTAATCTAAGAGATTTGAGCAGGGGAAATAATTCTCCCCAGGGGAGATGATTAAATTAAATTAAAAAAGAATCTATAGTCATGCCATCCCGAACATACTTAGAATTGAGCCAGCCAGAATGCATATAGTTTGTATGTGTTTCTTTTTTCTAGTGGACTTATTTAAGTATCATATGAGGCAATAATCAAAATCATATCATATGTGGTATGATGTTTTCTACCATTAACCATGCCATAGTATCTATATGTCTATATACATGCATTTATCAATAGGAATAGTCGCATCAGGGCCCGATGACTTTGCTATGTTTAAATTTGTTCGAGCAAGATGCCCAAATTTTAATTTATCAATTAATCCCTTTGAAATTGGGTAAGTATGCCAGAAGAACAAACCAGAAATATCATTTACTAGCAGTTTTTAAAATGAAAATATCTTATAATTGTCCATTCGGAACCCTGAT
Source organism: Harmothoe impar (assembly GCA_947462335.1). Taxonomy (NCBI): domain Eukaryota; kingdom Metazoa; phylum Annelida; class Polychaeta; order Phyllodocida; family Polynoidae; genus Harmothoe; species Harmothoe impar. Next base: position 74,626,792 of record OX381709.1, on the reverse strand, counting down.
CGAGTAAATCTGCGCGTTTACTAACTTGGAGAGCCTACCAGTAGTACCATAAGCGAATAAATACACATGTTTTTATAATATCGAAATTACTTCTCTTTATTTCTAAATTATATTTAGTATGTCATGTTCACTTTATGTTATTAAATGTTTTAATATATATAGCAAAAATAAAAGGCAAACATAGTAAACAAGTACAGCGAATTAAGGAGAGACATAGAACTATCTAAAGCACTATTCTACACACTCAAAAGATAACAGGAAAGGGTGCCATGACAGAAATTTTCTGGACCAGAAACAAAAAGTAAGTAGAGGATATTGCTTGCTATGAAGCATCGAGTCTACAGGAGACTATGATATCAGGTATTAGAAAACCTTTTAGTTTACCGCAGTGTATTATTTTAATATGACATGGTCACTCCCCATGTATTACAAGTATGTGTGTTACACCTATAACCTCCCATATTAGCTTAATTAAGAGTATCACCACTATATGTACCTGGTATGTATGAAGTGCACATGCATGGGGGAGGGTCCAGTATTTGGGTATCAAAGTACATTTTTTGTATAACAAGAAGGAGACCAGTTCACAGCTTTCCGCAGCTAAACGTTAACTGGTGTTCCCTTACCCTTCATGGACTGGATAGTGCGTAAATGTGCTATGCCTCATGTTGTTATGATGTATGAATGCAGCTCTGGAGAGTTATTTGCCAGGGCCGCATTTATGCATCATCATGCCAACTCTACAGGGTCGATATACTTCTGAAGAGTCGGCACTATTTGCACCAATGCAGTGCTGGCGAGTAACTCGCCAGCCCAGCTTTATTGGATTATGATGACAGCATTGCATTGAGGGGCAATTTGAGGCAACATGCCATCCTTGAAGGGTTAAAAATGGCGGCAAAATTCCTCATAATAAGCTTAAAATTAAACACCTTACACCCTGTTCTCCCACCGGCACCTTTGTACATAGCCTGCTCCCCAGTGACCTGAGAGGACGCTGTACCCAAGCATGGCATCAACTAAAGCTCTGTGAACCCCTGTCGTCAAACCTCAGGGGTGGGTAATGGGATATACCTCACTTGGGGAAATGCAAAATCTATATTTACACCCAATAATGACCTTAGTGAAATTGATCATGATTAATTTAGGATGATATTGAGATAATTTCCTCCCTTTATAGTTTAAAAAAACTACTTCTTTCTTTTTTCTTCCCTGACATCCCACTTTCACTATATAAATCGCTAGGTCAAACAAATTTTTCATCTTGTTTTTAATTTTTCATTGTTTTCTGTTTCATAGATATATTAACAGTTACACTGTACAGCCCCAACAACCAGAAATACAACACATTGTCTCTGTATTTGTTTAAAAGACCCCCCTTCTCCGTTTCTAGGGTTTCAGGGTACCATAACCCAGTGTTGCCGAAAAGTATTTATGAACGCAAGCCAATGCTTGTGCACAGGCCAAAATTAACCTGCAATCTTTGATCCTATTTAGGCCATTTATTAGTACATATAATATATGCAGATGTGAAGCTTTAGAATAGAAGAACATGCAACAATGATTATAAAATGTTCAAATGGATAAGAAAATGCCTAAATGACCATAGCTTCACTTCTGAATTTTTCAACGCGGGAAAATACGAAAATCACGGCCATTGCTAATGCCGGCCATTACAATTTCACGTCGGCAGAAAGCCAGCGTGCCCGCGTCATTTCGGCAACACTGCATCACCATGGCCTTATTTGACAGGACAGGACGCGACATACATAGACCATTGCATTGACCCTATAGCAGAAGGCTGCCCATGCTCTAGCCACGCGGTGTGTAGTATAGGAGGTGCATGCCAATTTGGAGAATATTACCAACCTTGACCAACAACTAAAATGAAAAGTACATTTCAGGATCAGCTAGAGAGATATGGTTACATCACATGAGAAGGGGTTGCGTGGCGTATTTCAATTTCTCTCCGGCCCAAACATTTCAATAATATCATGCATGTATATCAAAGAGTGAATTCACCAATGTTAAAATACTTATTTCGTTTAAAGATTTATTGGTTCCTTCTCAAAGTCTTATCCTGTTGGTCGTGTTCTTGGATGTATTAACTTTTTCTTACTGAGACCAATTTCTAATATTAAAGCAATACCCATGGCATAAGTGCACCCATTTAGCTAAGTTTACCCTACTTTGTCAATTATACTTATTCTCTTGTCACCTTCTAGGGTTGCTGTTTCTTTATTATTACCAGGTATTCTCCATGTTTCAGGACAGCAGTCTTTTGTTATTGTATTTGAATCTATTCAGACTGATGTGTGCTGTCAGTTTTAATAATTATAGTTTAGGCACAACATCCAAGCCCACATTGACCCTTAGATATGGCTAAAGTCTTACACTCTCTATTCCCCCTGTCCCTCCTGGCTACTTTAACTTGTCTGGTTACACTGAGACACAAGGAGACCGGTTTACACACGTGTCAGTTTTAAACACATGGCTGAGTGTCACTAAATCAATACAGGTTAAAAATCTATGACCGGCTGACCTCTATGACCGGCTTACCTGGGGGAACTGAAAATGGTTTATATCGGTTCGTTTATATAAAGTATATAGTGAGCGTTTTTGTTATGTTCCTCGACATATGAGCATATTTGCCATATCTGATAAATAACTTTTTAACTGACAAATAATATTTGTATGTACATAATTACATATACTATATATAAGCCGTTATCAGTTCTCCCGGTCATAGAAGTCAGCCGGACGTAGAGGTCAGGCGGTCATAGTGTTTTAACCTGTATCGATTTAGTGAGACTGAACCGCATATGTAAACCAGTCTACTTCAAAACCAGCATCATCAGTCACGTGATCTTATAAAGGCACACCTAGAATGCTGCTCTATGGATTTCTGCGTTTATTTCTCAGACATTTACACTTCGGTGCCAGTACTTTTTTTAAATTTTGTTAAGAATTGACATTCATTTTTTAACCCTTGAAAGGCCGCATATAGCTTTGATGTGCTCTGACATTTGCAGTAATGATGCATGAATGCATTAAATCAATATGCGGCCCTTAAATGGTCAAACTCATCTTCTTTTCTCAATACCTACTCAATCAACTTTCTTCATATACACAATCTATTGAATGCTACAATAACGTGAAATCTATAGAGCAGATTTAGTGTGGTGAGTCCTACTCTGCAATACGTCCTTGCTGTATGTAGTTGACTGTGAATCAGAGCACACAGACTCAGTGACAATGTCCATGCATACGGCCCATCTCCCACCAAAAGCCATGTTGCCGACCGCTGTTGTCGTTTCACTCGTTTCAAATTTGATATTATCAGACAGAAATAAAAGTACCATTTCTAAAATTGTCTCTATAAGAATTCGGAATAAAGTGTTGATTTATAAAATTATGTCTACATATTTTGGCTATATAAAAGCTCTATTCTTTTCGACCCTTTTTTTTTTTCTTTTTTACTTTTTTTTCAGTATAAAAACCTAAGTTTTTCTAGTTTTTCACAGCTTCCAATCATGTCTCATTGCTTTTGGTGGGAATGCGGCTTACCACAGCTAGAAACATGTATACTTCTCTCTCACTGTCTGAGTAAGTTAAGGTACCCACCGTGTCCTACAAAGAGAAGAAGCGGGTAAAGCGTCAAGTTAGTAACACACGGCATTAAATACACACGGCATCAACACACAACAAACTAGTTAGGGAACTAACCCATTAAGGACGGCATCGCGCCTCAAGGCTTCATGTTCATTTGTCGCTATGTTGCACCAATGCAGCACCGGCGAATAACTCGCTGAGACGACATTGGTGCGGACCCTTCGGGGTGTATCAACCTCTACAGGGTCAGCATGAATGCAGCACTGGCTGGTGACTCACCAGAGCTGCATTCATACATCATGACGACAAAATGGCATATAATCCATCAAAGCACTATGCTGTCCTTAATGGGTTAACAACAGGCGGTCGTATGGTTATCATTTATTTACATCTTACATTTTAAAAATCATATCATGTTTACTTCCGGTACACGCCAATGCTCACTATAGGAGAGGTGTACAACAGAAGCTAAACTACCATAGTACGGCATTCTGACATAAAATCGTTCATTAGGAAAAAGAAAGATTTGATTTTCGTTTAGCTGTGATTGTCCGATTTCATCAGTTTGGTGTGCAACAAGCACAGCCATGTGACTGGGTATTGATGAAAACTCCAAGGTGAGGCCAAACTCCTTACTCCCCAAAGTGTTTGAGATGCATTGTATGGGATGAGTGCACTTCAGAGCCGAAGACCGCTATACCTTTTAATGTTAAAATATTGTCGGAGTGGATCTATACAAATCATAGGGGTGACGGTTTTAAACCTTCAAAATTCCAAGAAATCTGAAAGATTCTTGAGGAAGTCTAGTGCAGGGGGAGGGAGGGGGGGGGGGGGTGTTGTTTGAGGCCATGCATCACTTTGATGAAATGTACCTTCGTAGTGACAGAGCTGACCATGTTACCTTAATCGGTGCTCCCCATGAATTGAGGAATGCTATACCAGAGAGATGGAAAGGCTCTCTTTTTAATTCCTCAGTTACATATCATTCAGGCACCCCTATAGCGTTTCACCAATCAAACCTCCCATTGTCTACCTCACCAACCTCCGCTATATAGACCCTAGGAGGCCCCCTGTGTGTGCCCACTGAGGTCTGAGACTGTGGGCGTGGGCCTGCATTGTGCTTTAATGTACAATGCCCTTTGTCGTCATGATGCATAAATGCAGCCCTTGCGAGTAACGCACCACAGCTGCACTCATGCGCCATAACGACCCTAAGGGGTTGATCCACTCTTGAAGGGTCGGCATGATGCACCGATGCACTGCTGGCGGGTTACGCGTCATGATGCATCATGATAAACAAATATTGCTTTAAGGCCCAGAGGGTGAAAGGACAGGAGGAGCCAACTCACACGAGGCCATCCATGCTGCTTGAGGAGGGAAGGGTTTGGGAACTCCCAGCGCCATTTTGTAGGAAATTCTTCATGTGGTGACTCCATTTTGTAGGGAATTCCCCATGATGGTGACTTCATTTCAATCAGTTTTAATCCGCAATGCTTTGCAATCGCAGCTGGCACCTACAACGATTGCGTTCTGTACCCGCAGTTTTAACACTACACATGCCAAGACGGTGGCTTAGTTTCCTGTCTGCATTTTGGAGTACCGTAAATTCCTGCATATAACTTGCATCTCGCGTATAAGAATATTATATAACCTGCACTTTTGTTCGCGTATAACCCGCGGGTTATTTGCAGGAATTTACGGTAAATTGATCGCCATTTTGGTAATTGTACCTGTGTCCTGCTATAAACTAAATTACCCCACCTTTCCTTGATCGACACAAAATGACGATGCTACTGTCTGGACCCTTTTCCTATTTGTGGAAGGTGAGCAGGATCTGGAGTCGTGACTCAGCAGTTCCTCGGGCGGAAACTGTTTAATTCAACCTTTTAAGGGCTGCATAGTTCTTTACTGGCCGATGCCCTTTGACGTCATGATGCACCAATGCAGCTCTGGTGAGTACACTCATGAATGCATCATGCTGACCCTTTTAGTAGTGTTTTGACGCATAAAGTCGGTATGAGGACTTCGCCAGTGCTGTAATCATGCATCATGACGGCAAAAAGGCATGGCACCTTAAACTTTAAGGACAGTAAAGGTGCTTTAAGTTAAAGCACTATGCGGTCCTTAAAGGGTTAATTTGAGCGACTCCCTGTGAGTGCTTTAGGGTAAGCCGGCCAGCCTCAGAACTTTATCAGGCCGAGTCAGGTTCCTGAATAGCGCTGCAGTATTTGGCCGATTTGACTTCCACGGTCAAGTATATCACACGGTGCCACTGGACCTAGGGCCTAGTCTTGTTGTAACAGCATGTGGTGGTAGTTCTGTGGTTGCAGTCTGTGAATACTATAATATGACAATCTCCTTGTCGCTTCTAACTGTAAGGGATTGGGGCCAGCCTGTGATGGAAATTAACTGCAGTTCAAGATACAATAGACTGCAGTCAGGCCCTAACACCCCCTGGTGTCTGTACAAGATGGTGTCGGGTACACCGTAACAGACTGCAGTCAGGCCCTCACACCCTCTGGTGTCTGTACAAGATGGCGCCGGGTACACCGTAACAGACTGCAGTCAGGCCCTCACACCCCCTGGTGTCTGCACAAGATGGCACATCTAACCATCAGTATTAGGATCAGTGACTTTCTTCATGACCTAGTTTCCATCGGAGATTAAGCTTTTTTCCCTAGTAGTGCTATGTATTCATACGCATCAGTATAATTGGTGCTCACAGCAACCAGAGCTAGAAAGTAGTTCCCCAATTACGCCTGTGTGCCGGTGATGGATCTGGTGACAGGACACGGGGTGACAATGTGAGGCCCTGTTAGGGGCGGACCGGCTCCCCGCCCCCTTCATCTCATCCCGTATGCCGCCCACACCACAACGGCCAATACTAGACTCGTTCCAGTCCCGACTAATGTTGGGACCAGTAACCAGGCAGCGTTGTAGCGGGTTGTGTCACCGCGTTCTGCCACCAATCTACTACCCAAGCTGGCTCCATCTCGCAGCATGTTAAATAGCGTCAATTCGAGAGCGCCTCACGGAGCCGACTGCACGGTTACTGACCCCTGACTGACCCCTGACGCTAGTATAACCCTCTTCTGGGTATGTGAGAACATAAGCTTCTGCACTTTGCCGCCTGACTAAATGCTGGGGCCTATACTTCAGCATGCTAAAGGGCAGTGCCTTCACCAGGCAGCTCCCACACGTAAACCGTATACATATACATGCTTAACGTGTCCCCTATTGGCTCATCGATCCTGCCCACGCCTTAAAGACCTGCCACCTGTCGCCTGACGTTATCATTAACCTGGAACCACCTCCGTCTGTCGTCACTAGACACCCGGAGTGGGTGTGTAGCCCCGGGCCTCCGCAGGCCAGGTCACCGTTTACACCACCATGAGTACCGGTACTCTTTAGGATTCTTTTTTTCTCAGCTCTCTGTTCAAGATAGCGCCAGGTACACGGCAACAGACTGCAGTCAGGCCCTCACATCCTCTGGTGTCCGTACAAGATGGCGCCGGGTACACCGTAACAAGACTGCAGTCAGGCCCTCACACCCCCTGGTGTCTGTACAAGATGGCGCCGGGCGCACCGTAACAGACCGCAGTCGGGCCCCCACACCCCCTGGTGTCTGTACAAGATGGGGCCGGGCGCACCGTAACAGACTGCAGTCAGGCCCCCACACCCCCTGGTGTCTGTACAAGATGGGGCCGGGCGCACCGTAACAGACTGCAGTCGGGCCACCACACTCCCTGGTGGCTTCACGCCAACTGGTGCTGTATGGGTACCGAGATTTGGGCATTTAAGGGCAACATGGTGCTTTAATGCATTATGCCCTTGGTAGTTATGATGCATGAATGCAGCCCTGGCGAGTAATTCGCCAGGGCTGTATCCATGCAACATGATTAACCCTACGGGAGTGTATCAATCCTTTGGGGTCAGCATGACGCCAGTGCTACAGTCATGCATCATGACGACAAATGTCATTAATGTCGTATGCAGCCCTTAAAGAGTTAACACGTACCCCCGGACATCCTGGAAATCAGCAGCAAAGGGTAGACTGTCCATGAGATGACCAGCTGGTCTGTTAGTACCATGAGTAGACTGCTGTCTCTCAATCAGGGTGCCATTAATCATGGGGCCAATCTTCCACAGGGTTATCATAGACATTGGGCTGATTGTCCTGAGGCCAATCGTCATAGGGCCTATTGTCCACAGGGCTTCTGATCCGTGTACCGGTCTACTCAAGGTACCAACAGACCAGGTAGTCATCTCATGGGCAATCTACCCAAGTGATTTTCTGGTAAAGGTTACATTTAGGAACTTCCTATTGGTTAATGAGAAAGGCCCAGGCCTACTTAAAACGGCCCCTGCAGGCCGGCAGTGATATTGAGGAGATTAGTCACTATGGCTGGGGTTTAGATGAGACTGGTAACCAGGCCCCACCCCATCCACAGCCCACTCCACCCAGGTCTGATCCCCACTAACTACTGCTGGGCATTCTGAGACAAGTCCACTGAGGAATCCCTCTCTGATCTAAATCAGATGTCACTCTCCAAACACATTCTTGGTCCAGCCTCAAACCCAGTTGCACAGATTGTGTGACTATACATAGGTAAAAATCAACAAAGCGACACGGCTATTTTTATTAAATCAATACGGTGACATGGTAAACAAATTTGGGTACCCATGTATAGTCACTATTATATCTCAGCCAGCGGTGACTAAATATGGCCCCAGTGGCGCTGTTGTATGAAAAATCGCCGCCATTACCAGATAACGCCCTGCACTACCTTAGCTCCTACTACTACGTTATTTAGAGTATTGAATAGTTATTTGTATAGCATGGATGCATAAAACTGATGAAAATTGCTTAAGAGAATACAGGAAATTCTCAAATCAATTAAAAATTGCTCAAAATCGATGGGATGTGCACTTTAAAAAATAGTTTTCTAGATAGTAATTACTGATGTTTCAATTAAGACAGTTAAGTCAAAATCTTCAGAAATACTGAAATAAAACATACCAGAATTAAGCTCTATCCATGTACTTCAATGTTCAACCATCTAATACGAATATCAAACATATTATACTGCCCATGATAAGATAACAACCCCCTCCCCCCTACGTGAGTAAAGAGACCGTGAGCGTGCAGCAAGCCTCCCGGGATCATGGTACAGTGAGTGCCGTCACCTGTGTGGCTGGAGGCGTGCTGCTACGGGAGGGCGTGCAATCCTAATAAGCGGGGATATTTAATGCGACAGTGCCATCACTCGCTACAGAATGACTGCTCAATTCTATATCCGGCACACTTAAGCTGCTCCAGATACAACCTGTGAGCAGTAGATAGTACAGTCTGACTTAGTGTGCAGCACTGGGTGGATACTGCACGAGTGTGGACTGACCAGTATGTCAATGACACCAAGGCAAGTCGGTAGTTTGAGACGAACTGTTAAGATTCACAATCATTCGTTTATAAGAACAGGAAAATGTGAAAAGTACAACGGCGTAGGATTGACATTTTTTACTGCACGGGCGGCTGAGTATTGACTCGCGATGGTTCTCCAATGGGACTCGCGTTCCTGCAGCCAAATAAATGTCCCCTCTTCCATCACACCCCAGGTCTCCCACCCCCCCCCCCCCCACCCCCGGCGTCCTTCAATGATCCAGGCCGTCCCCATCGCATTCCCATCACAGCAAATACCCCGGATCCTACTGCAGCCTCCGCCCACGCACAGCCCCCCCCCCCCCCACCCAGCCGCCTCCACCCCCCCCCCCCCCGCCACACAGACTGTGTCGTGGGTGGGTGTTATGTCGTCTAGGGGGAGTTCTGTTGTAACAGGTGATAATACATTCTGTGGTTACAGCCTGTTATGGTTTAACGCTGGTTTGCTTATTCTTGGAACTGACACTTACCGGTATTAAGCAATCTACTATGAGGTCATATCTCAATGTTAGCTGGGCCAAGTTCGCCCGGTTTGGTTTGTACATTAACCCCTTTAAGCCCCACATAATGCTTTGATGCATCATGACCTTCCCCTGAGTAACTCACCAGCGCTGCATTCAAGCATCATGCTGACCCTACAGGGCTAATGCACGCTGGAAGGATTCGTGAATCATGCCGACTACTAATCATGCCGAAACTTAAAACCCTCCTCCAGGTGTGCATCATTGGGGAGCATTTCTAGTAAACAGCGCCAAATTGGGTCTGGAATTGCTAGACTGAGTTTTGTCTGTAACAGAGGGCTACACGAGTGGCTCGGGAATTGCCGGCTTTCTCGGATGGCATCAGGTGCACCGTTACAGACTCCGATGAGGCCCCAATGCACCCTCTGGTGTCTGAGATGAGAACCGTGTCTGGTGGAGCCTCCTTGTGCTGTATCATTAGGGACCAGACACCAAGGCTACCGGTGTGAGCGGGTAAGGCGGCCGAGCAGCTCACAGAGCAACTCACGCACCGGGGAGGCCACACGTGTCCGAACGTCTAGTCTAGCTGACCCCATTGAATAGGGTCTAACCCCCTCTCCTACCCTACTCATGAGGAAGTAGTTAAGGAGACACAGCAGGGTCAATTTTACAATAAAATCTACAAAAATTGAGCATACGACACATTTGGTAATTTAAAAAAGATGACCAATAGCAGTGTGTATGAGGATGAATCTGGTTCTTTGGTACATGCAGCTATCTTGGCTTGAGATCAGAGCCAACATCTCATGAGACCTGCTTGCGTCAATATATACCTAGTGATGGTGGGGACAAGTTGCGTCCCGTTTTAGCCGTCAAACCCTGGTGTACTAATACAATGGGAATGTCCAAGTCTGCCTCAGGGCTCTGTAGTGTCCCCCTGAGAACCGCCCGAGGGACCGTGCTCAGCCTTAAACCATTAAGGGCCACATAGTGTTTAAATACTGAAGAATGTAGCCCTGGCAATTCTACTAGCAAGGGCTGCATTCAAGTGGGTATTCGAGTATCATGCCAACCCTTCAGGAGCGTATCAAACTCACAGAGTCTATGAATGATGCATGATTGAAGCAGGTATGATGCAGGCCTGGTCAGTCGACTTGCCGGGCTGCATTCATGCATCATGACGATAAGGGGCATGATGCATTAAAGCACCATGCGGCTCTTTCCAGGTTAGCGTGGACTGCCTCCAGCACTGCACTATACCACGAGCGGCCTGCGGCCCGGCTGGTGACTACAGACAAAATCAATGCCTCTCTTCAGCCCTTCCCGTCTCCTCCAGTCTGAGTGGATAAACAATCTAGTAAAACATTGTCGCATTTCCTCTGCTAATTGCTGAATGTCATAAAATGATTTCTCAGTCAGTGCAAAAGGGTGTTTTTTCGCGTCATCTACCCTTGCAGGGATTTCTTTTTTAAAAGCTGGAAAATGCCATGACTGGGGATTGTGGGCTACTTAGTATTGTCTGGTATCACGGGGCGGCTTATTGCCGGCAGCACTCCGACCCTCGTCATAATGGGGTGTATGAGGTTTCCTGTCAGGCAATCTCGGCACACGCCATCCGGCCATCGCATACTGTGCCGCTGTATGGCTAAGCTAACCAAAACCTATCAAAGACGACTAATTGTGTGAGCACTTAATGACATGATAAGGACTGGGAGCCAGATATACTCCACTCAGCAGCACAGTGTGCTGTCTTACTGTGCAGTCTTTGACCACCAGAGCTGCAGCAGAGTGTGCTGTCTTAGTGTGCAGTTTTTGATAACCAGAGCTGCAGCAGCAGAGTGTGCTGTCTTGGTGTACAATCTTTGACGTCTTAATGTGTAGTCTTTGACTAACACAGCTGCAGCAGCAGAGTGTGCTGTCTTAGTGTGCAGTCTTTGACTAATACAGCTACAGCAGCAGAGTGTGCTGTCTTAGTGTCTTTGACAACCAGAGCTACAGCAAGTGCTACCTTCGAGCATCATGACGACTTGACCTGTTTAATTCACTCCTGAAGGTTCAGCATCATGCATCATAGCGACAAAGGACACACTAAGGCACTATTGGCTCTTAACCCTTTACAGATGACATCATGCCTGACGCATCATGCCCGTGGTCGCCATGATTCATGAATGCAGCCCTGGCAAGTAACTCACCAGGGCTGCATTCAAGCATCATGCTGACCTTATGTGGTTGAGACACTCCTGAAGGGTCGGCATGATAGACCAAAGCAGCACCGGCGAGTTACTCACTGCAGCTGCATCAATTGGTACATTATGACGACAAATGTCAGCTTTTAGCGACATGCGTCCTTAAAGGGTTAAAGGGCTAGTATGAGCCCGGCAGCGTGTGACTGAAGGCAGTGACAGGCAGGTAATCCATACAGGAGCATGTAGACGTAGACGGTAGTACCCAGACCGCTCTAGACACGGCTTGTGAATTAGACGGTAGAGGCGTGTTATGCAGCAGAGCAGCTACTCAGTGGGAGAGCTGTAGGCAGCAACCCGACCCATGGATATACTCCACATCCAAGCTGGCCCCAACTCGTCCTCGGAAGCGTCCGAGTGACATCGCTGGTATTGGAGGGGCCAGGACCACGTCACTTCCCCCATACATTGGGGGGGATTCCTACGCAGTACCCATCTGCACTTTTAATACAACGGCACCAAGCGCACAGGAACTATTTTAACCAGCAACCTTTGGTGCCAGCGATGACGCTCAGGAACAGAGGTCGAGGTGGGGCCAGCTTGCTCCACATCCAGGATGGGTGTAGGCCTATGGGTTGTAGTATCATGGTGGGAGGATGGCTGGCCCAGGAAAACTGGCTTCAAGAAATCTGGTTCCAAGAGCAATTTGCTCCCAGGGCAACTTGCTCTTACTCGTCACACTCCTTAAAAACCAGAGAAAGCAGGCAATGTCTGTCATCACTTGGTATGTAGTTAAACCATATCCAGAGCCCTGAACTCAGGATATTGGCAACAGTCAAGGCTGATCAGGAGTCGCAGACGAGTGTGCTCAACCGTGACTAAGCCACTTTAATTGTTTTGAATGTATTATACAAGCAGGCAGTTTCTCTTTCCACCCAAATTCACCAGAACAAGACTGTAGTCAGGCCCTCATGTCCCCTTGTGTCTATACAAGACGGTGCTGGGACACAGTAACAGACTGTATTCAAGACCCTCTGGTGTCTGTACAAGATGGCGCCGGGTACACCGTAACAGACTGCAATCAGGCCCTTACACCCCCTAGTGTCTGTCCAAAATGGTGCAGGGAACAACATAACCGACTGCAGTCGGGCCCTCACACTCCCTGGTGTCTGTACAAGACAGTGCCGGGTACACCGTAACAGACTGCAGTCAGGCCCTCACACCCCCTGGTGTCTGTACAAGATGGCGCCGGGTGCACCGTAACAGACTGCGGTCAGGCCCTCACACCCCCTGGTGTCTGTACAAGATGGCGCCGGGTACACCGTAACAGACTGCAGCCAGGCGCTCACACCCCCTGGTGTCTACAAGAAGGCGCCAGGTACACCGTAACAGACTGCCATCAGGCCCTCACACCCCCTGGTGTCTGTACAAGTTGGCTCTGCTTACACCGTAACAGACTGCAGTCAGGCCCTCACACCCCCCGGTGTCTGGGGAGAGGACCACTGTGAGAGGGGCGGCGTGTGACCAGTGCATATACAGAGCGGCATTCAGGCCTGGCTGTAATCAGTGAATGCACTTAGGGGAGCGGGGTCTGCGGCGGCACGCTCATGTCTCAGCTCCGCACTTGTGGCCCTCAGACATCAAAGTCCACCCAGCCTCCCGCGCCACTCAGGGTCAACTCAACTGCGCCTTTGTCCCAGAAGCTTCGGGCCTTGATGACATTTACCCTCTAAGGGTTGCATAGTAAGCACTATTGCCCTTTTGTTGGTTTGACGCAATGAATATAGCCCTGGTGAGTATCTCTGCAGGACTGAATTCATCCATCATGCCGAGCTTTTGGGCCTCTAAAAGGGTCTGTGTGATGCACTAATGAAATATTTGCCAGCTAGATTGTCACTGGTGCTGTGTTTGCGGATCATGAAGACAAATGAATGTGACGCCTTGAGGCGGTACGCTACCCTTAGAGGGTTCTAGGAGCTGTGCTTCAAGGGGCATTAGGTCCTTTGGCCTTAGTTTAAGAGAGCAGCAGATTCCCAATGGAAATAAACCTCTATAGATGCTGCAGTAAAGTCTTTACTACTGGTGCACTTTGTGGGGGCTAGCTTCCATATTACAGCTACTCTTGTTGCAACTCTGAGTGTGTACTGTCAGACCTTGCGTATAAGCTCATATGCAAATTACCGTAGACACCAGTGTTTTTCATAATAATCAATATGAAAATGTGATTTAATATCCATTCGAAATAAAAATGTCAGACAATTGCATGAGCACATTGGCGGTACCGGATTAAACAAACACAATATTTTAAGCATTGATTTTAACTACTTTCATGAAATCATCTTATTAAATACAATAATTGCATGCACGCCATAGTTGATTTTTAAATACCAATGATTAAAACTAATCCATACGACCGCTGGTATAGGTTAACAATCTTAATTACTATCCTGTTAGTGGGAACAGGCCAACAGACAGGAAGCATCACTAACTGCTGTGCTGGTACAGCATGGTAGAGTTACATACCTTTAGCTTGTTTCCTTTTCTTGCAGTCGTAATCCAATCGGCGCCCCTGAAGCTTTTTCCGATGATGCTGTGAAGAATATGTTGGAAATAATTAATCTTTGCAACAATTCAAGTTATTACTGTCTTACCTCACTTATATGCCGACCTCACACATGCATTTGGGGAAAAAGATCTGGACTATATGAAAGATATTTTACATCAGTTCCCTGTATGATATAATGTATAAATACCTATAAGCCGAATGTGGCTGATTTTAAGCTACCTAAGGTCTTTAGGCTGAAGGGCTTAAGTTTTGACTGACTTAGATATTTACTATTGACATCCTTCTTAAGCTGTGACCTATTTAAGACCTTTAGTCTGAACAACTGACATTGACCTACTTAAGGTCTTTAGCTGTGACCTATTTAAGACCTTTAGTCTGAACAACTGACATTGACCTACTTAAGGTCTTTAGCTGTGACCTATTTAAGACCTTTAGTCTGAACAACTGACATTGACCTACTTAAGGTCTTTAGCTGTGACCTATTTAAGACCTTTAGTCTGAACAACTCACATTGACCTCCTTGAGGTCTTTAGTCTGGAGATGGTGAAGTGGCTCGATGAAGTTCTGCTTGACGTTGTCTTCAAGTGAGTACTTGATATCGGCTAACTGTTTATACGCCTCGCCTGTGTCGGCTAGGGCAGCACCTGGTCAGCAAAAAGTATGGAGTACATATTATATCAATAAATGAGCGAATCAAACACTTTCTTTTACATGTAAATTTAACAGTAATAAATAGATATCATCCTTACACATCAGTCTTGTGACTCTGGAGATATATTTTGTTCATTTGTGGTTCAAACATTTTAATCTATTTTATTTTCATATAATCGGAACAAATAATTTTTATATACTTGCAATAATGTATCTGGACGGATCAAATGGATAATTAGCCAAATTTAAACAAAAAAAAAGTTTGCATGTATGAATGTCTGATTTCGAAAGGAATCAAGCAGTGGGAATCAACATATTTCCCAAAACTTTTTACTCCTATTTAAAATAAATTTTGTTTTATCTAGAAAACTAACTTACCAAATGGTGCGTCCTCGCCAAGCTCTTTGCCGTATTTAACCATACATTCGCCGAGTAGACCTTCGGGTTGGGGATACATTGTGTGCTTAGCTGTCCCACGCATTTTGGAGATGGAATTCACCGCCGACAGCTTCGCTCGTGAGGCTGTAAAAAGAGACAAGAAACACCAAATTGAATGTCGAGTGATAATTCTTGAACTGGGGATTGACGGGCTGAAAGGTGACCTTGTACAACGATAACGTGCGCCAAACGAGGGATCCACCGACAGATCATTCCGTGAATTGTGGTTTGGACCTCAGCCAGGCCACCATTCTCTGGATGTCCCTTCTCCTATGATTGACTTTGGTAAAAATCTGACAAAATAACCTAAATTCAGTCATCTATGAATATCTTCATCAACATTTTGACAGGTGGCTCAAAAAATGTATTCCCCCCCCCCAAAAAAAACACATTTTTACTTTGACATCAATTTCTGATAATTTTTTTGGGATAATCAAAGTGCCCTCTTTAACTCCAACCATTTCTCAACTTAATTTCAACAGACTAAGTAAGCGGTGACTGTGCGGATAGAAACATAGTATTTAGTATTCAGATTATTTGGTCAGATTGCGTGGTATCATTAGTAATGGCTTGAGCAGGTGCAGAGGCAGCATTCATATCTGGAGGTAGGTCTATAGATCGGTAGCTGAATCTCCAGTGGGCCACCAGTACCGCCATTTTGAAAATGACGCTAGACTCATCCAAAACACCAACGGGGTCAAGATAATTCCTCTTGGACATGCAGTAGGATAGCATGCATTGTGATTTTACATGCTGTACTATTGGCAAGAGGTTAATACTTGATACCAATGTATTCAACTTCTTTGAGTGTTAAAAAGACAAAAAGAAATGCTTGACCCCTGTGTTTTGGTGAGCAGCTTAGTTCCATTAACAGCCGCAGTTGTGGTGACGCCACAGTAGAATGACAGCTACAACACTGCATGAACCATCCTATTTAAGCAACGGCAAGCAAAAAGTAAAGTTGATTAATGGCTGACTTTCCAGAAACCTAAGTTTAAGCAACTTTAATCTGAAAAAAAATAAAGGTGCTTAAAGCTTCTGGAAAGTTGGCCATTCATCAAATTTAGGCTTTGCTTAAAGTTTATTAAATCTGATAGTTCATGCAGATAGGACATGGGCAAACAGATTCTGTGTCAGTTTACTTCTTCTCTCTCCATACAGTGACACTCCACTTTGGGGGATGGCCATGTGTCCTTTGTAAACCACATAATCTATCATGGACAGCTTGGTTTGATTTTCAATGTACTGATGAATATGAGACATTTGTGAGGGTTGAAAATATGTCTGAAACTGGGAAACGACAGAAAAATTATGAACGTTCCTGCGAACATCTGATGGGTAATTTTGAGCGGGGATGCCGACTGAAAAAATTGTCCGGGTATCATGTGATGTCAAGAGAGGAGCAAAGAAAGTCAGATCAGTTTGAAAGGGAAAGCATGAGCTGGTAATAATAAAAAAACACTAATAATCCTATTAATTGTCCAAGAAGGGGGCAACATTGGGATAAAAAGGAAGTCCTACTAGGCTATAAGTAATTAACTGACTAACACTGCTGGTCACCATCACATCCTATAGGCTACCCACTGAGCTGCTGCTCTCTTGTATTGCTAGATAATGAATCAAACTAATGCCAGTGCCTTACAATAAAACGGTAGAAATCATATCATGTGGAATGAACCGTGTAGCGAACCCAATCGAACGTGTCATGTCAAGTGCCGACTGGTCAAAGAAGGTTAATCCACTTAAAATCATATCATATGTAACAATATCCAAATTCAACAAGGAAATGGCAAAATAATAAAAGGGGAGTTGGCAATAGCTCAATTCTCCGTGGGCGTGTGTATGATAAAAGGCGCAACGAAATGGCATGAATATGCTATACTGGTCCATAGGTACACACTAGGCGGAAAACTGTACTTTGCCATCATTTATTTTTTCCCTAAATTTTTCTTTTTTTCAGCTTCTCATGTGTATACCAAATATGGAACCGGTCCTGGCAATAGAGATATTGTACTTACATAAGAGGCCTATGGTGTGGTGTGCAGATTGGTAAAAGCATAGGAGAAGGCATGTTACAGGCGGACAGTAAGGGGAGGGGACAGAGATCAACATGCCGGCCTGCTACTGTGGTGGTCTTCCCAGTCTTTGAAATTAACTATTTAAGGACTGCATAGGGTAGATTCACCTGGAGTCGGACACATACCTTGTGGTTATTCAAAGCATTTTACGCTCTTTATTTGTGAATAATTGTAAAGTTTACGTATTATTCTTTACACAAAATAAACATAAAAAGCCATATACCACATGAATAACCTCAATTTCATGGTCTGTCTCAGGGTATGTGTCCGACTCATAATGAATCTACCTTACTTCTTCTGGTGCAGTATGTCCTTTGTTGACGTGATGCGTGAAAGCAGCACTGTCGATTCTCCATGGATGCAGTCATGCACCATGCCCACCCTATGGAGTTGATATACTCCCAATGGGTTGGCATTATGCATGAATGCATCATGATGACTAAGGGCATAGCACATTAGAGCACCATGCAGCCCCTAAAGGGTTAAGTGGTAGGGCAACTGGTCTTCTAGGCAACTGGTCCACACAAAAAATGGCCCCTGGATCATTGGCCCCCAATGGTAACTGGCCCTAGGACACTGGCCCAAATTTCAGTATTCAGTTTTTTGCAGTAAGGCTGTGAATTGCTTCTTCGTGAAGGAAAGGGGCTATTTGTCTTAGGGGACAATAATTCCAGGGGCCAATTATCAGATATCCCCTGAGCCAGGCCCAGCAGCTGTCCTAGGGACCAGTTGTATAGTCGACCCTTCAAAACACGTGAGTGCAATGATTTGAATGAGGCCTAGCGATTAGTTTGACATCAGATAGGGCTTCAATATATCCAGGTATAACACAATCTCAGTTTGCACCCCTGTAGACCCTGGTTTAGACCTGGAGGTACAGTGAAACGAGCATGCTGTGGTAAAGATGATTTGCACTTCGTAGCAGTAGGATACCAGGTTTGACAACTTGTAAGCACTGTCATCTCTGCAGCTGCAGTAAAACCCTGACTTCATGAAAGTATATTAACAAGGGACTGACAGACCTTGATGCTACTACTCAAACATACCACTGCACGAAACATTCAATTTAAGTAACTGTAAGCAAATGGTAGAGTTGATTAATGGCCGACTTATCAGCAACTTTAAGTAACTTTAATCTGAAAAAGAATAAAGGTACTTAAAGCTGCTGGAATGTTGGCCATTCATCAAATTTGAGCTTTGCTTAAAGTTTCTTAAATCAGATAGTTTGTGCAGTGGACCATCTTTACCACAGCATGCTCGTTTCCTCTTCCGCTTTTAGTTAAGTCTGAAATAGTGTCTACAGGGGTGCAAACTGTGATCATGCTATACCTGGACTTACTGAAAGCCCACCTCGAGTCAAACTGGTCTCTGGGCCTCATTGATCGTAGATCGAGGCAGGAAAGAAACCAGGGATGACTGAAAAATGACAAACGTGTCACGCTCTGTATAAATGAAACAATTCTATAGATAATACAAGCCAGTGACATGCTAAAAGTAGGGCACAGTGGGTAACGCTTCCGTGTGCGCAGAAACCTAAATATATGGCTCGGCAATTTATAAATGCACAATTTCTAGTGGCATTCACACACGGCAGCCAAATCAATGGTAGCTAGAGCAATTCTGTTAGTATAACAGGGATCCTATTAGAAGGGACCACCTCAAGGAAAGATTAATCCTTTAAGAGCCGCATAGTGCTTTAATGTGCTGTGCCCTTTGTGGTCTTGGTGCATAAATTGGCCCTGGCAAGTAACTTGCCAGTGCTACATGAATGCACTAATCCCATGGGGTAGTCATGATGCATGAATGTAGCACTGGCGATTTACTTCCCAGGGCCGCATTCATTGCATCATGGTGATACAAACTATAATGCATTAAAACACTATGCGGCCCTTTAAGTAGAAATAGGAGTAACAGTGATGAGTGTTGGGGTATAGTGGACGCTGCAGTATACTAGAACTGTATGATGATGAAATAGGCAGGTCGTGAAGGGATTTAAATATCTGGGATAGGTGAATGGTGTGTAGAGAAGAGGGGCCATGACTGATACAGTGATAGGACGTGTTAGATATTGTGTGTAAGGCCCACATGTTGGTACCCCTACTGTAACAGTCTGAGTGGAGCCAAGACAAGTCTCAACCCTATATATAGGGTGGATGGGGGGTTAAAATGAAACACACAGTGACGCATGGGGCGCGGTCGCATTATACTCCCCTAGGGTTCTGGGTAGGGGAGCAACTCATTATCTGGGTTATATGTACTTTTTAAATACACACATAGACTATAATGCTTAAATGAATTTCAAAACACTTTTTATTTATTCAAGCTTCAATTATCACAACATAATACATGGAAATATAAGATTATTGTAAAGGGCAATCTCCTCACACCTTGGTTATATATGTACAGAGGTATAGAGCTCTGGTTAATCCAAGAAAAGTAACTCCAAGTCACAACCACACGTAGGGTAGATTCACCTGGAGTCGGACACACACCCTGAGACGGACACTTGATTTTGTTGATTATTTAAGCATTTTAAGCTCTTTATCTATAAATAATGGTAAAGCTTAAGTGTTGTTATTTTCAAAAACCAAACACTAGACGTAGTATTGAACATGAATAACCTCAAATTCCACTGTCCGTCTCAGGGTATGTGTCCGACTCATGATGAATCTACCCTAATACAAAACGTTTCACCTCGTTTGGGGCTAATTGACCATAATCATATATGCTTGCACAGTATCATTTAAGTTGTAAGGACGACATAGTGCTTTAACGCGCTGTACCCTTTGTCATAGCAAGGCGTGAATACAGCACCTGTGAGTGTACTCAGTAGTGCTGCACACGTTCTATGCTGACACATTGAGGTCTAGGGACCAATAGCCAACTAAGGCTTGAGACTGAAACCTGATGGTATTATCTAATATTTTTGTGTATATTATATGTCTAATGTAGGTGCTTAAATTTAACGAATGAAAGAAATTTGATGCACAAGTTGGGAATCTGATAAACAAAAGTAATGTACCAGTAACCAACCATTTATCAGCTTTAGTCATTGTTGATGTGCTTTCAGATCTTGGGATTAGTCCTACACTTACTTAATATGTACACTCTGTAGGTTTAGACAACACATACAGAAACATCGACTCGAATAGCTGCAATACTATGTATTCAACACAGTCATACATCTAGGAATATACAAGTAGAATATACTATTCAGATATGTGAAGATTGTTGATGACACCATAGACTAATATTGATAACATTTATAGATATTTAGAGAAGATCCTAATCTTCTTATAAGTAGCGCTAATATATGTACATTTTGGAGGGCAAATACTTTAACACTAGATCATATACCGAAGCATAGAATAAAGTATTTGCCAGGCGGAAATAACCCTCGTCATGTCAGTGATATGTTAATAAAGTTCTTGTCAGATAGATTTAGTTCAATGTTGGTCTTATTGTAGGTTCTCACAGAGAGTGGGTCAGGTGACAGACATCCAACCAGAGCTGCAGATATTAAAAGTTTGACACACATTTCTTAAATATAGATTAATTGTTGAACACGTTGGTGCTTCTAGCAGCACCCTACTCCTTGCTCACACGTACTCACGCCTCTCTACAAACTTTGCTTACATGGGAGAACTCTATCCTTTAGCAATTGCCATCTCCATGCTATAGAAAAGAAACAATATAAAATAAACTCATTAATTATATCTGAAGCCACCATTAAATTCCTGTAACAAAACACCTAAAAAGGAAAGAAATGATCTGCTTTAATATCCCTTAAATTGATTATGTAATTCATATCAGATGATATTTGTTAAATTTAACTGAAATGAAAGAAAATATTATTTAATATTCTGACTATTTGCCAGGACCTCATTCATGAAACTGATGCTGACCAGACTATTCATGGCAGTTTCACCAACCGTGGGTGTGTGCCGGGGGCAAAACATTAATCCAATACTTGGACGTGGGGGCGGGTCGACCACGAAGTGCTAGGAAATTGAACCAGTATCGGTTGAATTACATATTGTCGTCGAAAACAAAGAAAACAAAGAAACCGTTTTCGTTGTCTGATATTTAAACTGCTCTGCATGTATCCACCCACTGAATCTACCACATACCGTATTCGACGTAATAAGCGCCCTGGGCGCTTAAATTATTATTTTGAGTGGAAAAATCTGCCTCAAATATTCATTTTAATAAGCGCCCCCTTTGGTTGTTTAATGCAGACTACTGGCTCACCTCAGTGGCTTATAATCACCCCTGTGCCTTCACACTTGGCTTGGCTCAACACCTGCACAGGTGTGAAGTGCTCCATGACACACAAGGATGTGAAAACAGGAACAAAATCGGAGGTACACATGAAAAAAATCTGGAGAAAAATCTGAAAAAGGGGGGGGGGGCGCTTATTAGGGGGAGGGCGCTTATTACGTCGAATACGGTATATGATATTTTGTTTTTATTATATTACACAATTGTAATATGATACACCCACTTTGAAAAAAGGGCGACCTTGAATGTCCTGAAAGATTTTATGTCTAGGTAATGTTTTTGGTATATTTCAATTAAAGGCGAACATCTATGAATGATCAGGCCGTACACTACACATTTTCCCTTCTTTTCTAAGACTATTGCGAACAGATGCGAGCTTGATCTTGCAACCGAATTTTTGAAATTTTATCCCTTTCCTTTTTTGACAAAAAATTGGTTGGATCTGAGTGTGAGCGGCCATCTTGGCTTCACATCTCGCGAGAGGTACTAAAATCTCACACTGTATGATTCACCAGCTACAAACTGTCTTCACTGTCTAAACCGCCGTAGAAACACTGGACCTGGAATCTGGAGTTAGCCCATCAAAGACGGCGGATGGTGAGCAAACAATGCTAAACAGATTTTGTCTATTTGTAATGTAAATACTTCATATTCTTACATGATAGTTGGTAGAGTCTTAGTTTAGGTATATGTGGTCATGTAGGCAATTGCTAGCCTCATTCAATCAATGCAATAATAGAGAAATCAGCCTGAAATATAGATTGAAGACTAGTCTGTGGATGTGACTAGGCTAACTCAGTATGTAGTTAGACTAGTCATCAATATTATGAAAACATTATTTCCTGCTCCTACAGGCCATATCCAAAAACCATCAGTGCACTACATAATAAGTGGCCATAGCCACCAACACATAACTTTACGATGTTCAACTCCCTATAAATAATGTGTAATCACCCCTGTAGTTTTGCTTACCAACACAACCATCCACCATTACAAATGGGCTAACTCTTCAGTGTTCCTACAGTGTATACGCAGGGATTAGAGTACTTGGTATACTCCATATGTAACACGGTAGGATTAACTCAACCCGGGTAACCCGATCCTGACCGTCTACACTGTACAGGATTAGGTAGTCTGGTGCCTCTACATGGGTAAAATTCGACACGGGCGACAAGGCCCCTTCAAAAATCGACACGGGCAACACGGCCCCTTTAAAAATCGACGGACACAGACCTTCTTATAAGGCCCTAGTATATTTTACATACATAAAAATCGACACGGCGACACAGCCCTCTTGCTAAAAATTGACACGGCAACACGCTCAATTATGCGGGTACCCATGTAGAGGCACAGTCTGACTAGACATGTATATGGGGCTGCCTTCACCACAGACTATTGATCAATGCAGTGTCTTACCATATAGTATTCATGTCCCAATACACTCTCTGTCTTCTATATTGTCTGAAGGTTTAGTACACAAAGGGAGGAAACTTACATGAAGTCAGGAACCTTACCAGCCCGCCTATCCCATACTTAGCCCCGCTTTGCCCTATACCTCCTAACTTACCCCCCCCCCCCCTCCCTCTGCACCTTTCCTACCTTACCCCCCCCCCCCCCTGCGGCAGGGGCGTGGCAACCGCGGGGGGGGGGGGGGGGGGCAGGGGGGACATGTCCCCCCCCCCCACTTTTGACCAACCCCCAAAAAGGTCAAACCAGAAAAGTCGAGTAAAAAGGGGTCAAAAAGGGTCAAAATATCCCTTAGTCCCCCTGGAAACTGCTTGCCACGCCCCTGGCGGCACTGCCCCATGCCTCACTACACATTTACCTAACGTAACCTCCCCCCACTGCCCCCTTGCCTAGCTCTTCCCCCCCCCCTCCTCCCCTGCTCCTTACCTAACTCCCACCCTCCCCCCCCCCCTTTGCCCCTTACCTAATGCTACAGCAGCTGACACTTCCTTGCCTGCCTGTTGGCTGCTGACCCTGGGGACCTGTCTAATGGAACAATCTTATTCCGGCGAGCGCTCAGAGGCTGCTCGCTTAAACGCAGTCACTGCTGCCGGCTGTGGAGTACCAGTCTTAAACATGGTATTGCAGCTCCAGGACCTTCCACCATGAGACCCCTTTATCTAAACAGGATAACGGGAGGGTGATACCCTAATCTGACATTCATCTTGTCCACTTCTTGGCTAAATGGCACCATGGCTTATTGCTATCGTCATCTCCACTGACGATCTATAAATCTCAGGGTTCCCACAAAGAATTTCAGATTGAATTCCACGACATTTCCATGACATTCCATGACCAAAATCTGAATTTTCCATGACATTCTTGTGGAGGTCAGGGGCTTGGACCCCGGGAAAATTTCTATAATCTAGAAAGCCAATGCTACATTATAAGAGATTTTGTAATATTATTTCCTTTTTTTTTTTCAGATTCCATGACATTTCATGACACACTGCAAATTTTTACAAAATTCCATGACATTCCATGACTTTTTAGACATCTTTCAAATTCCATGACATTTCATCACACGTGGGAACCCTAATGATGTATGCCCTGTCTCTTCTGTGTGCATATACGGGTAGCTGCAATATATTTTATCAATTTTGTTAATATTCTCCTTGTGAAATTAAGCTACACTAAACTTCGGGTATATCAAATTGAGCTTAAAAGAAAGTTATTTTCACTGTTCATACGTAAGACATCCTAGATATGGTAGTACAAGTACTATGACTGATATTATTTCAGTCATAACCTGAACATGATCTTGACCAAGGAAAATTGCAGTCTTTCATATTGTAAGCCTTGTAACAATTTGGCTGACGTCATCAGTTTTCTTCCATGCACACAGCGCCTTTGACTGATTATACCCTGTAGAACTGAGAGGTGTATGTGGGTGTGTGCGTGTGTGTGTGCGGGTTCTAGAAAGGAGGATGGATGAAAGGGCTGACTAGTTCAAGGGTTGAGGTGGGTGTGAAGCAGACCTAACTAGAATTGCTGATATAGCAAGGCCAGGGTGGTCCTTTCATGAGAATATACCTGGTCAAGGTAGGAGTGGTGTCCGCCTTCAGGCTGGCCATTCGGAATCTGTGCCCTCAGGAATCAGGACCCTTGGTACAGCATCCTCTAGAATCAGGACCCTTGGAATAATATTTCCTGGCACCAGGGCACTTTGAACAGAAGCCCTTTGAACCAGGACCAGAAATCAGAGGTCCTTGGTGAAATGGGCACCAGAGTGCTGTAAATATATGGTTAGAGAGACAGGGGGCCTGGTTTAGAGCAGAAACCACCAATGAGTGCTGAATTAGGCACTGATGATCTCCCCCCCCCCATTTCTGAGGGCCCAATTCCAGATTCTGAGGGCCCAATTTCAGATTCTGAAGGCCTCATTTCAGATTCTGAGGGCCCCTTTTCTGAGGACCCATTTCAGATTCTGATGGCCCCATTTCGGCAGGCCCTTCCAACTAGTGCTGGTGCACTAGGAGTATCAGTGCCCATGCTGCTCTGTGGGAGTTGGGTTGAGTATGAGATGCATAAAGACCGGCCCGCGACCTACAAGCCCCGGGTCAAGCAGCAAAATCAATAGCCGTCTCTCGGCCTGCCCAACCCCTGGGCAATTGCCTATATATCTCTGGTATAAGTCTGAGCGCAATATGATGGCGGCGTGACCCTTCTCACTGCACAAGGTCAACGACTGCTGCTGCTGCTACTGCTGTTAGTGTTACTGCTGCTGCTACTGCTGCTGCTACTGTTACTTTTGATGTTGCTGCTACTGCTGCTGTAACTGCTGCTGCTGTTACTGCTGCTGATGTTACTACTGCTGCTACTGCTGCTGCTGCTGTTACTATTGCTGCTGTTACTACTGCTGCTGTTACTGCTGCTGCTACTGCTGCTGCTGCTACTGTTACTTTTGCTGTTGCTGCTACTGCTGCTGTTGCTACTTCTGCCACCAAAGGCAGTAGAAAGGTGTGTTTCAGGTCACTAAGAAAAGCAGGGCCAACCATGAAATTCTTTCAGCAACCATTTAAAATTCAAGAAATGATTCAAATTTGAAACTTTATTTGGCACACACTGCCATGCAATAGTTTTGCCACACTTCCAATGTTGAAATTGTTACAAGAAAGTTAACTTATGGGCAGCGGAGGCTGGGGGGAAGTTGGGTAACAAAATCCTACAAACCCAGCCTGTCTGCCCATGTTACCTGAATCACAGCTCTTGCCATCCTTGGTCTAACACTACAGTTGCAGGGCCTGCTTCAATATTCTGTATGAGGAAATTCAATCGCCTTGAAATGGCTCTGGCTACTTACTGAGATGTCGCGGCTGTGGATGGGGAGGTGGGGAGTGGGGGCTGCATGGGTGATGGTGCAGAGATGAGGTCTACTTATTGATTTCGGTGTTTTCCTCCCATATTAATATTTCTCCAGTCACATTAAAGTTGGTATCCCAACTGTTGCGGTGACGAATTTCCACTTCCAGCATGGGGATAAGCATGCTGATGTTGTAAGACATATGTGAAAGTATTAAAGCTCTATGAGAACTATTTACATACAAAATTCCCCACACAGTAGCAAAAATGAATTTTCACTGAGCAGTCAAAAATAAAGCAATTAGGATGCCTCTCTTCTAAACCACAAGGTGGCAGCTGTGTATAGTGTTTACAAAATATTCCCATTGCAGACCCAGTAGCTCAACTCCATTCATGAACACATTAGTACTTTGACATCTCTACAGGTGGCAGCATATCTCAGATGGTTTGCCAATGCTTGAGTTTTCTCCATGAAAGCTGTAGATGTAGATGTTATTATACACTTTACATTAAAGCCTTTAAGACTCTTTGTAACCAGAATCAAGCACCCATTTCAGAAGAAAAGTGTACATTAAAGACTTTCATGTAATTATTGAGAGGGGTCAATTCTAGTCACCCCAATTGGGATACCAACTTTAACCCTTAAAGGGCCACATAGCGCTATACTCTTTGTCTTCATGAAGCATGAATACAGCCCTGGCGAGTGATTTGCCAAGGCTGTATTCATGCATCATGCCAACCGTTCGGACCAGTATTAACCCTGTACGGTCGGCTTGATACATGAAGGCAGCACTAGTGAGTTACTCACCAGGTCTGCATTCATGATACATGGCAACAAACGGCATAGCACATTAAAGCCCCATTCATCCCTTTATGGGTTAATATTTCCTCCAGTCGCATTAAGCTAACCGCTTCGCATGAATTGCCCAGAGGGTAAATATAGGCGAGAGCAAAGAGTGTCAGGATTGTTGAAGAGATTGAAGGAAATGGAGAGAAAAGAGTTGTTTTGATAGAGTGAGTGAGAAAGAAAGAAGTAGCAAGCATGAAGACTCTAGGTATAGGTGTTAGTAAAGGCTGGGCAGTGCGACTAGGAGTAATATGGTTACAATACCTGCAGCGAAAGCTTAACACCAACACCAAGGTGGACAGAGAGCAGAGAAGAGAGGTGGGCACATGTATCATTAGTGAAGCCATGTTATTTCACTATGCTCAACAATAGGCAAGCCTAAAATTGTTTAAAACTATAGGGGTGATTTCACTTGTTGCAACTGAAACCATATTCCGCTCGATTCTCCAATGTGAAATATGGCTTGAGGTACAATTCATGAAATAGACCTTAGTTTTGAGCAATTCTCTAAACCCTTTGTCTATATATTACACCAAAGATAGAGAGTACTCCATAGATATTGATAGGGGACTGCTGTGCTTATCACTAACTACCAACACACAAGGCTCTCCATACAATGTTTGTACTGTGGTGGTCGGCCAGCAAACATTTTTGTATAGCACTGGTGCAAAATACTCCCAAATTCACTAAAATGGTGAAGTAAGCTTTTCTTGGGTGGAGGAATTCGGTAAATACTGGACTTGAAGGTATGAAAATCAACTCAAATTTCAAAGGTACAGTATTGTAATTTTGTCAGTTTCTTACTGCTTAAATATTGATACCTCAGAGCCCCAGCTCAATGTGTGGAGAAACCTGATAACAAGGACATAGAGATTTTCAAAGGAAAAAGGGACGATGAGACATAGATCTGAGTTGGGAAACACAGGGGAGCTATGGTCGACAGTTTTTCTTGGAGAACAGGATAAACAGGGTGAACAGTATAAACAGGATTAAAGGGAGAAGGGGATAAAGGGAGAACGGGATAAAGGGAGAACAGGGATAAACCGAGAATGGGGATAAACGGAGAATAGGATAAACAGGATGAACGATATTAAGAGAGAAGGGGATAAAGGGAGAACTGGATAAAGGGAGAACTGGGATAAATGGAGAATGGGATTAACAGAGAACGGGATAAAGGGAGAAGGGGATGAAGGTAGAACGGGATGAAGGGAGAACGGGATAAACAGAGAAGGGGTTGAACGGAGAAGGGGATGAACGGAGAACGGGATGAAGGGAGAACGGGATGAAGGGAGAAAGGGATAAACGGAGAACGGGATAAACGGAGAACGGGATAAAGGCAAAAAGGGAGAACAGGATAAAGGGAAAAACAGGAGAAAGGGAGAACGGGAAAAACGGAGAAAGGGATAAACGGAGAACTGGGGAAAGGGAGAAGGGGATAAACGGAGAAGTGGATAAACAGAGAAGGGGATAAACGGAGAAGGGGATAAACGGAGAAGGGGATAAACAGAGAAGGGGATAAGCAGAGAATGGGATGAAGGGAGAACGGGGTAAATGGAGAACGGAAGAACGGGATAAAGGGAGAACGGTATAAACGGAGAAGGGGATAAATGTAGAAGGGGATAAAGGGAGAAGGGGATGAACAGAGAAGGGGATAAATGGAGAACTGGAGAAAGGGAGAACTGGAGAACGGGAGAACGAAAGAACGGGAAAAAGGGATAAGGGGATAAAGGGATAAATGGAGAAGGGGATAAACGGAAAAACGGAGAAGGGGATAAACGGAGAATGGGATAAAGGGAGAACGGAAGAACGGGATAAAGGGAGGAGGGGATAAAGGGATAAAAGGAGAAGGGAATTAATGGAGAACGGGATAAACGGAGAACGGGATAAATAGAGAACGGGATAAAGGGAGAACGGAAGAACGGGATAAAGGGAGGAGGGGATAAAGGGAGAACGGGATAAAGGGAGAAGGGGATGAACGGAGAAGGGGATGAACGGAGAATGGGATGAACCCTCCCTAAAATGTATCAATGTACCGCCGCTACTAAAATGTATCAATGTACCGCCGCTACTAAAATGTATCAATGTACCGCCGCTACTAAAATGTATCAATTTGCCGCCGCTACTAAAATGTATCAATTTGCCGCCGCTCCTAATGACCTTGACCTTGACCTTTGCTGACCTGACCTTGACCTGATCCCTTGACAACAACAAACTTACAAAACTCGCCGATTTAACAACAAATTCGCCGATTTAACAACAAAACTCGCCGATTTAACAACAAAACTCGGTAATACAATAAAGAACAAAGTTAAATTGCAGAGTTTTGATGTTGAAACGCCAAGTTTTGATGTTGAATTGCCGAGATTTGTTGATGAAATCGCTACGTCATAGAAACCCAAGCCAGCTGTAAGAAGGCTTCTGATTGGTTGAGAAAACGGGTCTGATGACGTCATCGCCCCTCTCGTCCAATCAGGATGCAGTTAACAATAGACGTCGGCAATGGCTTTATTGTTTGTTTTCAAACGGGACCGTTGACATGAACAATTATTGGCGATTTTAATTAATATGTCATTAAACTATCTTTGTCAGTTATTTTAATGTTAGATCGGCGAGTATTCATGGTAAATCGGCGAGTTTTGATGGTAAGTCGGCGAGTTTTGATGGTAAACCGGCGAGTTTTGATGGTAAACCGGCGAGTTTTGATGGTAAACTAGCTGTCACGTCATGGGCTCATGGCTATGAAAACTTAAAAATAAGACTTTTGAGTTTGTATTGATCTGCAGAGTAGGTCAATAATTGATTTACTATGATTCCTTCGGCATGATCAGGCCACACTACTTTACTTTACATTCCACAAAAAAATTAGGTGAAATTGTAATTCCTAAATTATGAAAATGATGAGTTTGTGATCTCTTTTATTGGGGTAAAATGAAAAAATTTAACAAAATTTTAATTTCTTTCTAAAAATTTTATTTAAACAAATAACAACATAAAAATCAATAGACATGTACATCAAGTATAGGCCTTTCATATTATGCAGTTGGATTTTTATAAAAACATTTATTTTTGACCTTTTGGGGACATTTGCAATTTCGGCCCCCCACTACCAGAAGCTTTTGGTCGACATGAGTCATTTGAATCTCTTTTGACGTTATGAAAAAAGGTTGTCGACCATAGCTAATGAATAAAGGGAGAACGGATAGAGGGAGAACGGGATAGACGGAGGATGGGATGAACGGAAGGGGATAAACAGGATCAATGGGATAAAGGGAGAACGGCATAAACGGCGAACCGGGTGAACGGGATAAACAGCGAACAGGATGAACGGAGAAGGGGATGAATGGAGAACGAGATAAAGGGAGAACGGGATAAAGGGAGAACGGGATGAACGGAGAAAGGGATGAGGGGAGAACAGGATAAACGGAGAACGGGTTAAAGGGAGAATGGGATAAACGGCGAACGGGATAAAGGGAGAATGGCATAAACGGCGAACGGGATAAATGGCGGACGGGATAGACGGAGAACGAGATAGACGGAGAACGGGATAGACGGAGAACGGGATAGACGAAGAACGGGATAAACAGAAGGGGATGAACGGGATAAAGGGAGAACAGGATAAAGGGAGAACGGGATAAAGGGAGAACGGGATAAACGGAGAACAGGATAAACGGAGAGCGGGATAAATGGAGAACGCGAAAAATGAAGAACGTGAGCAGGATAGACGAAGAACGGGATAAAGAGAAGGGGATGAACGGGATAAATGGAGACCGCGAAAAATGTGAAAGAACGTGAAAAATCATGGGCAGGGCGATCACAGGCGGGGGGACCGCGGGCAGGGCGATCAGGGGCGAGGCGATCGAGGTTGGGGGATCTGTAGCACACGCGCCCCAAGTCCGACAGACACGGCGAAAACGGAGATGCTGTCACTGTTGAGGCTCCGATCGACTCGGTTTTCGGCCGAGACGTAAAACAGCGGTTACGCCGGGCGCTGACGCCTACAGCCACCTGCTCACCCCCAACCACCTGCTTTCCCACAGCCACCTGCTCCATAGCTACAGCCACCACCTGGAATTCGATTATGTATGACTTGTAATATATGAATTTGGGGTAGCTTTTGCTGGAGATTACGATTCTGCTGTCAGAAATGAGGAATAACGTATTGTACTCAAATTAGATCACTCATTCGACTTTCTAACGACAAAAGCGGAATGTATGGGGCCTTCTCTCCTGTGTCCCATCTCCCCCTCCATGTCTCTTGCTAAAATGCACCAATTCACTGCTGCTACGGTACAAAAATGTATCAATGTGCCGCCGCTACTAAGGGAGGGTTCATTATTTATGGCAGGGGGGGTGAGCGTTTGGCAAATCGAATACGTCAAAAATAATTGGCCCCCCCCACGGAATAAGAAATTTGAATTGCTGATTTTTTTTTCAGGACTTTTTTTTTCCCAAAAATTCCTTCTAAAGTAACTTTTCTAAAGCAGAATTTTTGCGCGGACACGATGCAGTCATCAAAATTTCAATCAAAACAGTAGGAAATGAGTTATGGCCGATTTTGTGATACGGCCGTGAGCGAGATTTCAAAACCGGAAGTTGCCATTTTGAATTCACATCGAGGCTGTTGTCATGGTGATGTTGACACTTCCGATTCTCGGCGATTTGACAACAACAAAACTCGCCAAAACAACAACAAAGAAATTTGAATTGCTGATTTTTTTTTCAGGACTTTTTTTCCCCCAAAAATTCCTTCTAAAGTAACTTTTCTAAAGCAGAATTTTTGCGCGGACACGATGCAGTCATCGAAATTTCAATCAAAACAATAGAAAATGAGTTATAGCCGATTTTGTGATACGGCCGTGAGCGAGATTTCAAAACCGGAAGTCGCCATTTTGAATTCACATCGAGGCTGTTGTCATGGTGATGTTGACACTTCCGAACAGGAAGGTTGACATGGACATTAATTGGCGATTAATGTCATTAAACTATCTTTGTCAATTATTATAATGTTAGATCGGCGAGTATTGATGGTAAATCGGCGAGTTTTGATGGTAAATCGGCGAGTTTTGATGGTAAGTCGGCGAGTTTTGATGGTAAATCGGCGAGTTTTGATGGTATTCAGCTGTCACGTCATGGGCTCATGGCTATGAAAACTTAAAAATAAGACTTTTGAGTTTGAGTTGATCTGCAAAGTAGGGAAATTATCTATTTACTATGATTCCTTCGGCATGATCAGGCAACACTACTTTACTTTACATTCCACAAAAAAATTAGGTGAAATTGTAATTCCTAAATTATGAAAATGATGAGTTTGTGATCTCTTTTATTGGGGTAAAATGAAAAAATTTAACAAAATTTTAATTTCTTTCTAAAATTTTTATTTAAACAAATAACAACATAAAAATCAATAGACATGTACATCAAGTATAGGCCTTTCATATTATGCAGTTGGATTTTTATAAAAACATTTATTTTTGACCTTTTGGGGACATTTGCAATTTCGGCCCCCCACTACCAGAAGCTTTTGGTCGACATGAGTCATTTGAATCTCTTTTGACGTTATGAAAAAAGGTTGTCGACCATAGCTAATATGGCTATACATCTCCCTCATTCTCTGAATATACTGTGCAGATATAGTCTATATGTGGACAGACTACTCTATTTCTTATTAACCCTTTAAGGGCCACACCATGCGTTAATGCGTTGTGTCCTTTGTGTCATCGTGAAGCATGAATGCAGCCCTGGCGATCGAGAAACTCCATCCTGCGGACCCTACCGGGCTGATGCATTCTCCAATGAGTAGACTCACAAGGGCTGCCTTCATGCATCCTGACGACACAGGGTGTTAAACCACAGCTCAGGGCTAAGACAAAGGAATTCACACCTTGGTTATTTCTGTGTAGACTCACATAACCTTACAGCTGTGGTTTAAAACAGATAGACCATGGTTATGAGAGGCTAACTCAAAATATGACTACCGTAGAGTGGCAGGCACCCTATAAATTATAGTATAAGGGTGCCAGCCAGTTTACTGTGGTTATTTTGAGTTAGCCTCTCATAACCATGGTCTATCTATTACGTATACATTAAAGCACCTATGCTACCCTTAAAGGGCTATGCATCAATATCATACTGAACACGACCACTGTATTTATTGCTCACCGCCGATGTAACTGAACCATTGCCAGAAATGGAGATGGACGCAGAAATCAAAGTCCTTTACCCTGTATCATAAAACCCCCTTACACGGAGAGTGAGTGTCATTTACCGCTAGTGTTGTCACCATAATGTACTCTACATCATAGTACATGTAATGTGCAGCAGCTATTGGGATAACAACGACTCCACAACAACAAGGAGAGAGTAACTCCCTCCACAGGGGGCTGACAAGTGAGCAGCAATCTGTGTGGGGGCATGCTGGTAGGGGCTGATAAAACATGACTAGACATTTAAGGGCTGCATACTGCTTAAATAATGTGCTTTGTCGTCATGATGCATGTATGCAGCCCTGGCAAGTAACTCGCCAGGGCTGCATGCATGCATCATGCAGACCCGTTGGAAGTGTGTTAACCTGGTACGGTCGGCATGATGCTTGAATGCAGCACTGGCGAGTTACTCACCATGGCTGTATTCATACATCATGACAACAAAGAGTTTAATGCATTAATGCAGTATGTGGCCTTTAAAGGGGTACTTGTGTTATGATGTGTATTCATGGTGTTGGAGGTTACAATGGTCCCCTGAGTGGGATTTACAAAGCAATCTCCAGCTGCTGCAGTAGTTGTAAATATATTGTTCATATAACCCCTTAAGGGCAGCATGAGGCTTTGGTGCATTATGCCATTTATCGTCCTAATACATGAATGCAGACCTGGGGAGTAACTCGTAAGTGCATTCACTGATTGCTACATTCCTGAAGGGATGTATTAACGCAGCCCTGGCAAGTCTACTCGCATACATGCATCGCATTCATACATCGCATCCATCCAGCATGACGTCAAAGGGCATAGCACATTAAAGCGCTATGTACCCCTTAACATGTTAGCTTTGTACTACCATTGGTGATGAGTCAATTGTTAGGAGTTGGTGGCGTTTTGTGGATTATTGAATTGTTGCACTGAGGTTTAAGTAGTTAAGAGTGTTACTACCTCAATATTTTATACATAAGCCATATGTTCCTATGCTAAAATAGCCGAGGTGCTTCAAGAGCGGAGGCGCTTATTAGGCCGAATACAGTATTGAATAGCCACCACACTTATTTTAACATTGATCCTACAGTCACCCCTCCCCCATCTGACAATAAATGGCTGCCCCCATACAATGCGTCCAGAAAATCAATGCAGGAGCATTTTTTTTATTGACGAACAAGGGATGTACATATGGCACTGTATCGCTATTAAAGCCAAGAGTGTTTTAATGTGACATGCCATCATGTCATCATGATGTACACACGCAGCCCTGGTTACTCTACTTGCCAGGACTGCATGCATGTATCATGCTGACGTTTTGGGAGTGTATCAGCCCCGTAGGGTCAGCATCACATATGAAAGCAGCCCTGGCGATCGAGTTACATGTACTTGGTATGTTTTAACGCATCACGAGGGATGTCAGGCAGGAGAGCCATTACAATATTAATTTGATTTGAAGTTATTTTATTTTTCCTGCTCGAATTCAGAGTATATGTCGTCTTCACTTAGTAATAGAGAGAAGGCAATGTGTTTTAGTAAAGACGAGAACACGTGTAGCTTAGGAGGAGCAAGATGGTGAGGCAAGGGAGAGAGGGAGAGAGTGGAAGTGACAGAGACAAATTGACATCCTTTCTATGTAAATCAAAGTATGTTGAAACTTAATTTCGGACGATGTAACCCGAGCTAGATCTCGTTATGCACCTTAGTGAGACAGCGACGATGGTGGTGGCGGGCGGGGTAGGACGGGGTAGGACATGCACAGCAGTACAGAACAGATCACACCTCATTCTGTGTTTGGTGATACGACAGCGTTTATTGTTAATATAGGGGAAATATCTGTCACGTGTAGTTGCATATAGGCCTTGTGTTTGGGTGGGTATTCACCGTGAAACTGTCCTGGATAAGATGGAGAAGTGTAACCGTAAAGGTGCTGTACCATAGTCCACATGCAGGTTCACATAGCAGGTACATGTCTGCAGTGTGTGTGTTATGTGGACGTGGAAAGGGGATGAGCTGTATTATCACACACATCTGACACATTGGGGGTCATACGCTCCAAGTAGTGCACACATGTCAATTGGAAATAGTGAGTACTAGTACATGTATCTCTGGATTTCATTTGTGATTTTCCTTCCAGAGATTTCTGTTAAACACGTGGGTGTGCTATATAGTACAGACATAACTGCATAGGAACACCACACGTTCTCACCAGATATGACATACATGGTAATATATCAATGGTTAATGCATATTATTCAGGAGTTCCAAGGTGTAGTACAGGTTGTTATGGTAACATGTTAACGCGCGTCTACCCTGGTGCTGAGCCTTCAGACACCGTGCTATAGGGAGGTGTAATGTATACTGTTGCCATGGTAACTTACCAGGGTTTGGCTGCAGATACTCGTGTGTCCGAGCCATCACCTCCTCAACTAATTTCCCCGTAACGTCCACTTTCTGTAGAAATAGAAAAAAGAGGGCGACATAAGAAATTGTTCACTCAGAAGTACATATAAGGTATGAGCAAATAACAGGGAAGATGCATCATTTCTAGATTCAAATGAAAAACTGTATTCTGCCCTTTCTTTTCAATTTTCTTTTTCAATTTAAAGAAAATCATAATGCATAATATTGAACTGTGTTAACATCGAGATTGGTACCTCCATCTCCCACTTGAATTTCCTTTTGGAAATATCTGTGTTTATATCGCAAAATTTTCAAAGATTTATTATTACTACATATTGTACCACTGGAAGTAATCAGGATAACGCTTGTCAATTACAGGTTTATATTATTATTAGAAATATATTTACATCTTTATTTATATAGAGTGCAAAAACAACCAAGCCTTCAAGGCCAGGATATTGTGGGTGGCTAAAAACACTGTACAATATCTAAACGGTTGAACCCTCTTTCCTAATCAATAGTTCACCCAGTCCAACTTTAACAGGTGTAAGACGCAAAGCAATACATGGAGTTGGAACACCTTTTTAAATCCCTCACCCA
The DNA here is from genome assembly GCA_947462335.1 of Harmothoe impar. Classification (NCBI taxonomy): domain Eukaryota; kingdom Metazoa; phylum Annelida; class Polychaeta; order Phyllodocida; family Polynoidae; genus Harmothoe; species Harmothoe impar. The sequence continues at coordinate 74,590,739 of OX381709.1, read as the reverse complement.
CCTTCAGTGCACCAACTTACTGCACTGGTATAATTGATCAATGCCAAAGGTTGCTCGATAGTACGGATACCATTGTACTACCTATCTAGAGTGCTAAAGATTCAGGCATAAAAGTGGCAATTTTTTTCTGAAACTGAAATGTTCAAATATAGGTCCCTGAGTATAGGCCTTAAAAAGCTTACTCCCATGAGGGCGAGGCTATGACAACGATTGCCTTGAGCGACAAGTCCATCAGAAGGCATATATGCTCTCTATATACTCTAAGGTGCACATTAAACCTTTAACCCCAAACCAACCTATATAGAGCCCTGAATAGCGGGTCTTACACACTGGGATTCTGACTGTCGGGATAGCAAGAAGTGCCCCTTTAAGGGCTAAATAATGCTTTGGTGTGAGATATCGTTGGTCGTCATGATGCATGAATGCACCAGGGTTGCATTCATGCACCATAGCGACGACGGGTAAACAACATTAACACATTATGCGGCCCTTAAAGAGACCTGACCAGACAATGGTCTTAATATAGGGCAGGGAATGCCTCCATATATACTAGTAGGTGTGCCGGTGGTAGGGTGGGGAAGAGATGGGGGGGGGGGGGGGGGCTACCATTCACAGCAGGTATGCTTTGAGCTCCTCCGGAGTGAAGGTGCACAGACATAGAGGAGGTGTGTGGTAGGTGTGTGGTACTCACTGGTAGGTGAGTGGTGGAGGGAGCAGCGCCGGGGGAAGCTGAGCAAGTAGGGAGCCCTGTGTGGTCGACACGAGCTGCTCCCAGAGGAGCCGCGTGGCGTTAATAAATGATGAGCAGCTCCCGGGGTAGGCCCCACACCCCGGCAGGCAGCCAGTGGTGGCCGCCCCTGGCAGCTCTACCACCACCACCGTCACAGGTATAGGGAGACATTAGGCTAATTCTCACCATTCCAGTGCAACTGGCCTATTTAGACATTGGGAGGCTGTAAATCTGCAGGAAATGTATTGTATTGATATTTATTATTTTTATCAGATCAGGGACGGCTAGGGTTCCAAGGGCAACCCCAGTTTTGCGCATCTAATACCATTATTAAGAGTGTGGGAGTCCAAAAACAAGCAAAAATAAGGAGTTTTCGTTGATTTTTGCAATGAATGAATGTTGTCCCATGTATTATGAGCATAATTGAAGGGTCATGTAACTCCTCCCATGTTTCCTATATAAAATAGTAATGAATGAAATGTTAGAGCAGCTTGAATACTACATTGTGCCTACATTTCCAGGTAGTGAGTGACTGAATCTGATTGTGTAGTTTTATGAAGAATCGAGTGATGCATGATAAGACCCCCTATAGCTTTCCCCAGATATACCTTACAACCTAACCAAAGGTTGCTATGCAATACTTAGTACCTAAATATATACAAATAAAAAATAGATTGAGAAAATATCGCACACACCCGGCAGTAGAGCCAAATGAATTTCACGTTGGCAGTACTGTGTAGTTTTGTGAGGAATCGAGTGACACAACATGTACTACCATAGCTCCCACATTAATACTATTTAACTACTCAGTTTATACATCAAATATCTCTATAACTAGGGGAACAATTTGGCAAAATAACTAAATTCAGTAGTGTCCCTGAGGGGTGCTAGGTTGCTCTTTGTACGTGCGGAAGAATCGAGTGATGCACAAAATCGAGTGACACCTAATAAATATAATTACCATGGCTCCCATAATAAATATATCTAACTATCAATTTTACATGTCAACTATGTGTATGATGAGGGGAAGGATCTGTCAAGATGGCAGACTTTAGCCATAAATATATAAGGTGCTAGGGCTCTCTATACATGTTCGGAAGAATCGAGTGACACACAGAATCGAGTGACACCTAGTAAATGCAATTACAGTCAACTCTCACCTTACACCCAACCCTCTATTACAGTCGACCTGCCACTGTAACTATATTTGGAAAGCACCCACCATTTTCTCACTTCATTTCTATGTAAAAGGAATCCCTCTAATTTGACCACCCCACCCTCCAACCACTAGTATCTCAGTCCCAAAGTACGTTTTTCTCCCTCTAGTGTGTCCACTTTCACAGGTTAGTATATCCAAGAGTACACCCAGATTTCTTTAATAATTCCCTTTTAGGCTTTACATGCCCCCTGCAGGGCAAGGCTTAGATCAGAGGGCTGAGGCCCACTCACTCACATACCCAATGGTTAAAATGAGAGGGGCAGACACTGACTTGCCCAATGCCTCTGCCCCCCTCACATTTGACTACTGTACAGGGAGTGAGGGGGTCTGTGCCGCTCTCACCTCCGACTACTGGGCTGGTGAGTCAGGGGATTTCTGCCCATCTAATTTGAACATTCGGTAGATCATCTCAACCAATCTCCCCTAATTCCCCCTACTGTCACCACCCTGCTATTCCAACCACGTTTAGATGGAAACAAACCATTATAGCATAAATACTTGACAATGTGGTGCAGTAGGTGATCAACTCCCAGTGGTAGATTTGAAATAGGTGAGCCTACCCTACCTTGCATTGCAAAAAACGGAGGAATCGAGTGACGCATACCGATACACCCCAACATAATTAAAAGAAATAACTAGGCAATTCATATCGGTTATTAACAATAGCCATTATCATCTACATTGTGTCTGTTGTTCACGTTTTCCAGCTGGATTTATCCAACAATTGATATTTCTAACATTATGATCACAGAAATCTGTTGAAACAGCTCTATTTTTGCCAAAATATCAAATAAAAACAAGTAAAGATAAGGATCCACACAGATTTTAACAACAACATAAGTAAATTATTTGTCACATTTGATTAAATGTAATGTCTAGAAATGAGAATAAATAAGTAGGTTCCCCTGACTAAGTTTATAGTAATGGTTTATGTTTGAACCACTCCCTGGAAACAAATTCCCGTGAATTCCCCCTGAATAACACGGGTTGAACTGGGGTCAGTCCCGGGATTAACCCGGGTTGTATTCCCGTGATATCACGGGATTCTGTGAGCAAAATTTCCCGTTATATCACGGGATTCTGGTAAAGAAGGTTGCATGGGTTCGAATCCCATACTAGTAGATCTAAATGGTTCTGGTGAATGTGTCTTGTGTGAATTATCAAAAAATTCTTACAAAAACATCCACATTTATTCCTTTTAACCACTTACAATCTTACATATATATGCATGTCTTGACCGGGAAGTGAACCGGCTACCTTCACATCCATAGTCCCGTGCTCTAGGCCCTCACCTACCGGGGCATGTATTGGGAGAGGTATCTGAACTGTGGCCAGTGGTGACTGTGTCATAGTACATAGAGTCATAGTACATGGACGTTTAAAGTATAGCCTACGTCTGCATTAAATGGGCTACATTGTTTCTTTTCAAAGGTTTCGATCAGAATGTTGACACAAGCATGCACACATAGATGTAGCAATACTAGGGACCTTTAGCAAACCTGATGTAGCTCATTAAATGCAGACGTAGCCTATGCCTTCAGCACTGCTACGTCTCCGTTTTATGAGCAATACTTGGTTGCTAAAGGTCCCTACTGATAGTATAAACCCAACGTAGCTCATCTGCGTTTAATGAGCTACATCAGGTTTGCTAAAGGTATCTAATGCATGTGTGCATGCCTATGTTGACATTTTGATAGGAACCTTCGAAAAGAAACAATGTAGTCCATTTAATGCAGATGTATGCTATACTTTAAACGTCCATGACCAATCCTTAACAGCAACTCTGGTCAGAGTTCAGATACCTCTCCCAATACATGCCCTGGTAGGTGAGGGCCTAGAGCACGGGACTATGGATGTGAAGGTAACCGGTTCACTTCCCGGTCAGGGCTTGCACATAACGACTCCCAATAATATCTATGTTTGCTTCTTTTTTAAAGTGTATTCTGGATATCACATGATACAGGTAAAGAGGGTTGCTTGGGTTCGAATCCCATCACTAAAATACTTGCATGTTTCTAGTGGCTGTGTGCTGTGTAAGTGATTAAAATATTCACATAAAACAGTCCATATGAATTACATTTAACCCCCTTATGTCCTGACCTGGAAGTGAACCGGCTACCTTCACATCCATAGTCCCGTGCTCTAGGCCCTCACCTACCGGGGCATGTATTGGGACAGGTATATGAACTCTGACCGGTGGTGACTGTGTCATAGTAAAGAGAGTAGCTGTTGAGGATTGGTCATGGACGTTTATTGTGCTCCCTGGGGGTTCGAACCCACGTCCTACTGCATGACTGGGGTAAATCCCGGGATTTCACTGGAATTTGCATGTAAATTCACGTCTTTTAATCCCGTGATATCACGGGAAATTTTGCTCACAGAATACCCAAAAATTCCCGGGAATATCTCGTGACTTGTTACCAGGGCTCTCTATGAGTATAATGAGGAATCGAGTGATGCATCTTCACAGCTAAAGGAGGGATGCTAGAAGTATTGGGAAGCCTTTGTCCATATTATGATTCGATAGGGTATATATTTTACCATTTATTTCAGTAGTAATTGTAAATATCCAGCAGGGTTCAAGGGTCTAGAGCTATCTGGAAGATAGTGTAGTAAAAGTGGTTCTTATTTTCAGCACAGCAAGGATCCACATATTTCCTTCAGTAAAGGGAAAAGTTACAAGATATATCATAAAGTATATAAAAATAGTATGAATATGATGCTCAACCTCTGCTGTACACAGTATAATTATGTACTAAGGCAAAATGTACATTAAATGCAGAAAAAACATTTTTACTGTGGGGAAATGTGTGCGTCACTCGATTCTTCATGATTTGTTGACATGGTGACTTCATCTGGTTACCATAGCAACACTTTTCTAAATTAATGGTGCCAGCTTTGTATATAGTTGGCCCAACACCTCTTCTATACATAGGCAAAAGGATTTTTATCTGCTCAAATATTTGGAAATTGCCCCCTTTCATGGCTAGTTGCACTGGATTGGTGAGAATCAGCCATTAACCCTTTAAGGACAGCATGTCACTCAAAGATGACATTTGTTGTCATGATGCGCCAATACCGCCCCGGCAAGTAATACCCCGGTGCTGCAGTGGTGCATCATGCCGACTCTTTGGGAGTGTCTCAACCCCATAGTGTCGGTATGATGCACCAATGCAGCACTGGTGAGATACTCGCCAGGGGTTGCGTCCACACATCATGACGACCAAGGGCATGTTGCATTTATGCATTATCCTGTCTTTGAAGAGTTAAGCACAGGATAATGCCTCAATCCGTTGTGTCATTCTGTCGCCAGAATGTTTGAATACAGCCCTGCATGCAGTACTTAAGAACTCACCAGTGCTGCATCATCATGCGACCCTACATGTTTCAAAGTGCCGTTTATATCCTCGTTTTGACGGATTATAAACACGTCAAAAAAGTATGTTTGAGACACTCCCCAAGGGTGGCATTACTAAACACACCAGGGCTAAATTCAGGCACTCAACAAAAAGCCATGTACCCCGTCCAATGTTAACACTTTAATCATCTAATATGGGCCGCATAGTGTTTCGATGAATTATGCCCTTCACCGCTATGATGCATTAATGTAACTCGCTCGTGTTGTATTCCTTACGTGAATTGATGCACCAATGTAGTACTATTGAGCTACATATCGGTGCTGCATTGGTGCATCATGGATACAAAAGAAATGCTTTAAGACAACATGCTGTCCTTAAATGGTTAGTGTTGGACTCAGAGATGACGGATGGTTATCAGCAATGTGGACCCATCATCCAATCACCCGTTAATGGGAGTCGGGTGTTTATGGTCACCAATATCAAATGGGGAAAACTTGACACATTAAAAGCCATTTCATATAATGAGGCAATGTGGTGGGAGCAACACCGATAATGAAATTGGCAAAGTAGCACTGAGCGGGAGGGGAGGGGAGGGGGGGGGGGGTAAGAGTAAAGTAAATACACATGTTGTACGGGTGATGGTGTATATGAAAAATGGGCTATCTAATGGCAGGATGGTGTTTAATGGAGTATGCTAGTTTGTCGTTATCATGCATGAACACACCCTAGCGAGTAACTCACTACTAGGGCTGCATCCATGCATCATACCGACCCTATCACACACTAGCAAGAGCTGCCATGATGCACCAATGCAGCGCTAGCTACAAATGAGCATGGAGCTTGATGCGTCACCTGGTCCTTGAAGGGTTAATATCATGGAACACGGCTGTCACACCGTTTACCCTTTGACTCGTTTGAGCGCCGCAGAGTGTTTTAAAGTGCCATGTCCGTTGTCGTGATGATGCATGAATACTGCCCTTTCCCTTTGTCATCATGATGCATAAATGCTGCCCTAGCAAGTGTTGTCAAGATGCATGGATGCAGTCCTGGAGAGTTATTCGGCAGGTCTGCATTCATTCATCATGACAATAATGGCATACCGTATTAAAGCAGATTAGCTACAGGGTTGATGTACACTCCCGAAGGGTCGGCACGCACGATACATGAATGCAGCACTGGCGAGTTACTTTCCAGAGCTGCATTCATGCATCATGACGATAGCGGCATAGTACATTTAAGCACTATGCTGCCCTTACAGGGTTGAAGTGCTCCGTGCCCCTGGTCTGTCACGCAGGGAGGGACAGGGAGCGAGCAGCTCGGGGTGAGCAGGGAGCAGCTCACACAGGGACTCCATCCACCGGGTAGTTCTGTGGTAACAGGCCTCTGTCCTTTCTCTGGTTACAGTCAGTTTCGGGCAGATTGGGTTGAGAATTACCGTCCTTCCCTGATGGCGCCGGGTACACTGTAACAGACTGCAGTCAGGCCCTCACACCTACTGGTGTCTGTACAAGATGGCGCCGGGTGCACCGTAACAGACTGCAGTCAGGCCCTCACATCCCTTGTGTCTGTACAAGATGGCACCACGTACACCGTAACAGACTGCAGTCAGGCCCTCACACCCTCTGGTGTCTGTACAGGATGGCGCCAGGTACACCATAACAGACTGCAGTCAGGCCCTCACACCCTCTGGTGTCTGTACAAGATGGCGCCGGGTACACCGTAACAGACTGCAGTCAGGCCCTCACACCTACTGGTGTCTGTACAAGATGGCGCCGGGTGCACCGTAACAGACTGCAGTCAGGCCCTCACATCCCTTGTGTCTGTACAAGATGGCACCACGTACACCGTAACAGACTGCAGTCAGGCCCTCACACCCTCTGGTGTCTGTACAGGATGGCGCCAGGTACACCATAACAGACTGAAGTCAGGCCCTCACACCCTCTGGTGTCTGTACAAGATGGCGCCGGGTACACCGTAACAGACTGCAGTCAGGCCCTCACACCCCCTGGTGTCTGTACAAGATGGCGCCGGGTACACCGTAACAGACTGCAGTCAGGCCCTCACACCCCCTGGTGTCTGTACAAGATGGCGCCGGGTACACCGTAACAGACTGCAGTCAGGCCCTCACACCCTCTGGTGTCTGTACAAGATGGCGCCGGGTGCACCGTAACAGACTGCAGTCAGGCCCTCACACCCCCTGGTGTCTGTACAAGATGGCGCCGGGTGCACCGTAACAGACTGCAGTCAGGCCCTCACACCCCCTGGTGTCTGTACAAGATGGCGCCGGGTGCACCGTAACAGACTGCAGTCAGGCCCTCACACCCCCTGGTCTCTTACAAGATGGCGCCGGGTACACCGTAACAGACTGCAGTCAGGCCCTCACACCCAGTGGTGTCTGTACAAGATGGCGCCGGGTACACCGTAACAGACTGCAGTCAGGCCCTCACACCCTCTGGTGTCTGTACAAGATGGCGCCGGGTACACCGTAACAGACTGCAGTCAGGCCCTCACACCCCCTGGCATCCGGGGACAGAACTAGAAGGATGGGATCCTCCTTCAAAGGCAGCGGCAGTAATACCAGCAGCCACCAAGTCATGGCATGTCTTTTACTGGTTACCATGGCAACAAGCATTAATATGTAGGCCTGTGGGCGAGGAGGCATTAAGAAGGGGTTTGGATGCTCATGTATGTCCATACTCCCGGAGCACGAACGCCCGACTGTCATCGACTTGCAGGGCTATATTTGACATGTGTACGTGAATCTGCAGGACAATAGCATGTATCCTGTGTAGGTGGGGGCGACGTATTTATACTTGTGTACGTGAAGGTCTGTATCCTGTATCGTGTGAGTAGGAGGTGGTTGAATTGTCCTGCAGGTATTACCCTGATTGATACTAAAGTCACTCAAAAAAAAGTGGTTCTCATCACCAAGGTCTGAAAATGTGACGAGGGAGGCTTCTTGTATAAGCTTTAATTTGATACCAAATATAGACAATATTTGTCCGTTTTTATCATGTTTTTCATCAGAAATTAGCAAAAAAATAAAAAGTTTTCCTCAAAACATGATTTCTATGATGCGTGCGGTGATGAGAAAGCATTTTATTTTTTTAAGTGCTAAGTAAATCTGAGCATGTGTAGATGGGGTTGAAGTATTTATAATTGCAGGTCTGTATTGTGTACCATGTGTGTAGGAGGTGGTTGAAATGTCCGGCAGGTATTACCCTAATTGATACTAGATGCAACTTTGAGCGGCTCAATAACTACAGAGCTCATATGAATATCATGTAGCATGTGTAGGCGGGGTTGAAGACGTTTTTATACTTGCAGGTCAGTATTATCACGTATCATGTGTGTGGGAAGTGTCCGGCTACTATTGTGCCCCTACATGGGTAAAATTCGACACGTGCGACACGGCGACACGGCCCTTTTAAAAATCGACACGTGCGACACGGCCCTTTTAAAAATCGACGAACACAGACAATTTTGAGATAAAAATCGACCTGCAGAGTTTTTTCTCTGAGTTCCTATATACCTAAAAAGTGACGCAGTGACACGCTGTTTTGCTCTAAAAAGTGACACAGTGACACGGCCAAAATTCTTGGTACCCATGTAGAGGCACACTATTACCCTGATTGATACTAAGTGTGTGCCTCTACATGGGTCCCCACAGTTTTGACAATGTCGCCGTGTCGATTTTCTAGCCAAAGGGCCATGTCACTGTGTCAATTTTTAGCTATATAAGAACTTATTAGAGAAAAATCCCTGTGGGTCGATCTTTACCCCAACTTTCCTGTGTCTGTTGATTTTTAATAGAGCCTAAAACGGATGTGTTGCCGTGTCGCCCGTGTCGATTTTTACCCATGTAGAGACACAAGTGTTACTGAGCTGCTCAATAACTAGAGCTCATAGACATCTGCTCATTGCTAGCCTTTAACGGTTATTCCATGTGTCTTTATCATATGATACTCTAATATCATGCTCCATAGGGAAACATGATCGTGTCCACATGGAAACAAAAACGTATTTTGCATTTAATAGATGTATGTACTGTATAGTAAGTAAACACTAATCTATATGCCGACCACACACAAAACCAAGCATATAAATATAATGCCAATAAAATATCGCATGAATCGTAATACAGATGACACACTGGGGGAACTCCCCACATACAACATTCCCATGTTAAACCTTTAGGGACGGCAGAGTGCTATCCTGTACTATGCTTTGTCGCCATGATACCTTCATGCAGTCCCTGGTGAGGAACTTATCAGTGCTGCATCCATGCATCATGCCGGCCCTATGCTATTGATACTGCGTTGGTGCATCATGACAATAAATGTTGCCTTAACGTGATCACCGTACTTAAAGAGTTACATACGGAGACCCTTTCCAGGTCAAACATATGGAAAGTGATCCAACTAGGACATACAAAGCCCTTCAGCGTTTCCGTATTCTTAGATTAATTGACTGGGAAGTAGCGTATAATGTGAGAGTGACTCTCCTTTGAAGTTCTTCTTCTACCTTCACTGTAGGCCAGAAAGGCTTAAGGGCCGCATAGCGCTTTATCGTCACGATGCATGGATGCAGCCCTAGTGAGTAAGTTGCCGGGGCTGCATTCATTCACCAAGGCGATCCTGCAGGATTGCAATGCCCCCATAGGGTCGTCATGACACACGAATGCAGCCCTATGCAAATTACTTGCCAGGGCCACATTCATACAGCATGACGACCAACGTCATATCACATTAAAGCACTAAACGGCCGATAACAACAGTTAAAGGGCCGCATGGATGTAAGTAGTTTGTAATGATCGTCAGGGAAACTCCCCCCGGGCAATCTCAGTCTGGTGGTCAGGTCACGTGACCCGGTCCCACATGTCTGCCGGCCAGGTAATGTAAGTAGGACAGGTGTGTGGTGGTCTGCCGGCCAGGTGAGGCAGGGTAGGGGCACCTAGAGTCGACCACATACCTTGAGTCAGGCCCTTGATTTTGTATGTTATTCAATGCAATACACAGGACAATTATCTTTCAAATGGGGTGTATTAGAATGCAGTACTGTATTTTGAGGTTATATTTATGTATTGTTGGTCACATTTTAGAAATGTTCAAAAACGTAATCAACAACCTTTCTGAATAGTCACCCTGTTTTGCTGTTTTGGTCTATAACACCTCCATTTGTGTATAAATAGTACCGTGTAGGTGTTACTTTTACCGACAATGGACAAAGCTTATCTTGTATGAATAAATAACTGCAAATTCAGGTGTCCAACTCAAAGTACCGGTTTGTGGTCAACTCAAGGTGACTCTACCCTAAGGGCGGGGGTCAGGTGTGTGGGCAGGTGTGTGGCTGAGGCGGAATGTGAGCGGCACGACGAGGTTACCTGAGAGTTTCTGAGCTGTAAAAATCAGGACGGACAAAGCCAAAAAGTAGCAATAACAGAACAGCAAGGTGGAGTCACAGTGCACTGGGAAGTGCGATTGTATGGCCCATGTTTATTAAAAGTAAATCCCAGCTTTCAATGCAGCACTGGTTACCCCGTACCAGGCTGTAACTAAGTATGACTACAGGGGGATGGGTAGTCACGTGACTACAAGAGGCCGGGTAGTCATGTGACTACAGGGGGCAGGATAGTCACGTGACTACAGGGGGCTTGGTATAGTCATGTGACTACAGGGGGCTGGGTAGTCACCTGACTACAGGGGGCTGGGTAGTCACGTGAATACAAGAGGCCGGGTAGTCATGTGACTACAGGGGGCAGGATAGTCACGTGACTACAGGGGGCTTGGTATAGTCATGTGACTACAGGGGGCTGAGTAGTCACGTGACTACAGGGGGCTGGGTAGTCACGTGAATACAAGAGGCCGGGTAGTCATGTGACTACAGGGGGCTGGGTAGTCACGTGACTACAGGGGGCTGGGTATAGTCATGTGACTACAGGGGGCTGGGTAGTCACGTGACTACTAGAGGAGGCTGGGTAGTCATGTGACTACAGGGGGCTGGGTAGTCCCGTGACTACAGGGGGCTGGGTAGTCATGTGACTACAGGGGGCTGGGTAGTCACGTGACTACTAGAGGAGGCTGGGTAGTCATGTGACAACAGGACGTCATGTGACTGGAGGAGGCTGGGTAGTCATGTGACTACGGGACGTCATGTGACTAGAGGAGGCTGGGTAGTCATGTGACTACAAGACATCATGTGACTAGAGGAGGCTGGGTAGTCATGTGACTACGGGACGTCATGTGACTAGAGGAGGCTGGGTAGTCATGTGACTACAAGACGTCATGTGACTAGAGGAGGCTGGGTAGTCATGTGACTACAAGACGTCATGTGACTTGAGGAGGCTGTGAGAAGTGCGGCGTCAGCAGTAACCAGTGGCGGCGGCGGCGGGCAGCAACCACTTGGCGGCGCGCGGCCCGGGGCGGCCACAGGAGGAGGAGGCGCTCACAGCACAGGGTAAATACTCCTAGCGAGCCGACTCAATGACAAGGGGAGGGAGGGGGGGTCAATGACGGGGGGGGGAGCTGGGTGTGGTAGGAGGGGAGTGGGGGGGGGGGAGATGGTGGTGGGGGGGATGGGGGGTACAAGAGCAGTGAGGGGTTGTGTTCTAGAAGTAGAAGGGATGTGCGTGTGTGTGTACGGGGGAGGGGGGGAGGGCTCAATGACGGGGGGGGGGGAGGAGGAGAGTGGTGGAGGGGATGAGGGAGAGTAGTGGGGTGGGGGGACAGTCAGACAAGCAGAAGGAGTCAGGTTTCGCGCAGTACCAGCCAATTATTCACTTAATGCTGCGCGGGGTGGGCGCGGTGTATGGACGGGTATCGACTGTGTACATGCAGGTCAACATGAGGCAGTGGGCGGCTATTGAACGAGGCCCACAGATGGGCAGATAGACCGGTAGTATGTATTCATGTATGTATACACTTACACCGTTAAGGATGCCATAGTGAGCCCATAGTGCTTTAATGCGCTCTGTCCTTTGTCGTCATGTGTGAATTCAGCCCCGGCGAGTAACGCGAGTAACTCACAGGTCTGCATACATGCCTCATTACGACGACAACTGGGCATAATGTGGACCTTAACGGGATAGTAGAATACAAGGCAAAATAAACGTGAAATGTTGACATAATTTATAAAATAGTTATATATACTCGGTTTGAATAACGTGAAATGTACCTCCCCTACCCCGAGCCCAGGTAAAATCGCTGCTATGATACAGCTGCATAAAAGCTAAATATCCACGCAGTATTACCTGTGCATCTAAAAATATTTCCACCCACATTGAGTGTGACAAAATGAGCCTGTGGCCAGGGTTTAGTATACATTACATGTGTTTGGTTACAGGAGGCCATGTGGAGTCCAAGGTATAGGGTATCCATCAGACAGGTGTGGTAGAATCATTGTGACTGCTGACTTGATGACTGAGGTAACTCTCCCCAGAACACTAAAGTGACTCCCTAACATTATCAGGACTCTATAATGACTGCTATATTCTTAGTCTCCCTAAAGATTGGGAGTCACTTTAGAGTACCCCGGTAGTAGGGAGAGTTACCTCAGTGATCAAGTCCAGATTTGGGAGTTACTTTGATTCTACTTCTTTTCTCTGCGCAGATGTGTTCACATGGCGGTGCCTGCAGATATGGCTTTACGGACGGCATGATGCCCCAAGGTCCATGATAATTTGCCACCATAATGCACCAACACAGCGTCAGCGCGTAACTCGCCAGGGCATAACTCATCCGCGCGTAACTCGCCAGCGCTGCATTGGTGTATCGTTCTGACTAATTACAGACTTACAAGGATTATCAACTCATAAGGACACCATGATGGATGAATGAAGCACTACCTGGGATATATTCAAGTGGTATGCAGGCAAAGGGGCATAGTGCATCATATCACGATGGCGAGTCATTCGCTGTACTTATGCATCATGCCGATAAAGGACATATAACATTAAAACGCTATGCGGCCCTCAGAGGGTTAAACACCACACCAACAGATGGCTCAGATGACGGAACAATCAGCCGGTCCCTGATCCTGTAACAGACTGGGCCCACGACCAGGCACTACAGCCTCCCTCGGGGTCTACACGTAACCCTTTAAGGGCCGCAGAATGCTTTAATGTGATACACTATCTATCGTCATGACGCATGACACAGCGCTACATTCATATATCATGCCGGCCTTTTGGGAGTGTACCCTACACTGAAAAAGTAAACTTGTTTCCAAACTCGTCTAAGTGACTGTCAAAAATAAACGAGTCAAAAGTTGTCTAATCTATCAGGTTACGATCCCACAAGTAGAATCTGGAGCTGGCAAATGTCAAGTTTTCGGCTGGCACATGCCAAGTGAGTCTTCTATCTCCAGCTAGAAGACCCGCTCCCTTGTCACTTAGACGACTTTTTGACTCGCTTATTTTATGACAGTCACTTGGAAGAGTCTGGTAACAAGTTTACTTTTTGAGTGTAAGGGTGTCATGGTGCATGAATGCAGTCCTGGTGAGCATCCAGTCAGCAGGGCCCCAGTTGGCATGGCGGTCCTGACGGCTACTTGGCATAGCACCTTAAAGCGTTATGCGGCCCTCAAAGGGTTAACACAAGTGTTGGTTTCACCAGAGCATCCTGTGCGGGTGTACACACAGACACCATGTTAACCCTTTAAGGACGACTTGATGCCTTAATACATCATGCCCTTGGTCGTCATGATGCATGAATGCAGCCCTGGCGAGTAACTCGCCAGGGCTGCATTCATGCATCACACTGTCTGACCCTTTTGGGTTGAGACACTCCTGAAGGGTCGGCATGATGCAGTAATGCAGCACCAGTGAGTTACTCGGCGGAGCTGCATTGGTGCATCATGACAACAAATGTCATCTTCTAGCAACATCCGTCCTTAAAGGGTTAACGCAGTCCACAGCCAATTAGTGTCAGAGACCACATGACCTGTTGCCATGCCGACTGGGGGTGAGTGGCTCGAGGCGCACAGATCGGCACCAGAGTGGCCCCTTGACGACCTGAGTGGCCCCCGGGCGAGCTGAGTGGCCCCCGGGCGAGCAGGTCAGTCAGTAAATCAGCAGTGGTCCTGATAGATGTTGCAATTGCATTATTTGATTGCTGCTCCATAGCCTCCTCCTGATGCAGCATATCGATGAGAATCAGCGTTTGGGGCATTTAATGACCACTAGCCGATTGGTTATCTCATAACACATCTGACATCTCTCTCACATTAAAGTATTATACTGTTATGTGGATGGTAAGAATGCGGTTTGCAGATTTTTTGAGCATCAAGAGGCACTATTTAGCGATCATGATACAGTGTAGCGGTTAGTACTGTGTAAAAGGTTGTACTGTGCATCAGATCGCATGTGACATACCATTGTTGATTCTTCTCGGTTGTCAAAAAATGATCCATTTGGCAACTTGTGTGGAGATAATATAATTCTTGAAAAAAGAAGGCCCGCTAATGTACATGATAGGACTGCATGAACCAATCTTTCTAACAATGTGGGAACCCCATTTGTTATTTTATATCATTTTCATATATTAGCTGTATATTATTATTTTTTTGTATGAGAAGTAAAATGTGCATAAAAGTAACTCGCCAGTGCTGAATGTATGCATCATACCGGTAGATAAACTTCAGTCCACATAATGTACAAATACAGGGACAGGAACCAATGTACACGAAGCTTTGGGCATTCGTCAGCCAGTAGAGGATTGTATTTGTGTATGTATGCAGATCTGACACGCATACCGCGGTACACACAGCGTGCACGCACACGAGCACAATGGTTATAAATACGTTATAACCAAACAGGTAAAATACTCAGCAGATTTACCTGTCTGCCTGCTCACCTAGATACTGTATGGATAACGTAACGCCCAGAATAAATGTGTACAGTCGACCCTCACTTCCTCCGACATTTACTACCTCGAATCCCTTACTTCCTCAAACAGAAGCCTTTGCAACTGGCTAAATTATATGTTACATTATTCTTGGACTTATTTCCTCTAATAATTTGCTTCCTCAGACAATTTTCCTTGCATTTTCCAGTTTCGAAATAGTAAGGGCTGACTGTATATCAAAGTTACATATGACGAGAGCGCTGTATTTGCTCTTGCACTGAAGGTGATAAAACGGCTGTATGACATATCATGATTGGGTAGTAGAATAGCCATTGTGTTCATTGGTGCATTATTACTATAAGCTAGCCATAAAGTGTTAAGATTTGCTGTTCACATTAAACTTGAAGGATAGCATACTTTGCTTATGAGACGGCCACATGTCCTCTAAATGTAGGGGGTGCAAGGGACCTTAGTGCCTACTTGCTATTTTGAGAGTCTTTGTGTGACCTATTGTGGCACCTTCCTGCTTGTGAGTAGGGTATGGAAATGTCAATTTTCTTCAGGAAAGGTGGATAGAAAATTGAGCAGTATGCTATTATGATTTAATAAGAACTTCCAGGGGAAACGTAGGATTTCCTACAAAAGTGGGGAAAGTGACATTTCTGAAAGATGGTATCTCCAGAAATGCTACTGGGACGTATAATGGGCACCGCTATGTAGACCAGGTCAACAACCCCTTTCAAAACACCAGAGTTTACCATGTAATGCCATACAGTGCTTTAATGCATTATACCCTTTGTCGTCATGATGCATACAATTGGGTGCATACAATTGAATGCAACCCTGGTGAGTAGTTGACTTGCCAGCGCTGCATTCAAGCATCATGCCTATTCTATGGGAGTTTACTTTTAGTATATATCCACAGGAGGGTCGGCATGGTGCATGAATGCATTCATACATCTTGGTGACAAAGGACATAACACATGATAAAAGCACTACGTGGCCCTTAAAGGTTTAATGCCACCTATAGTATCCAGTACCCTTTGAGAAGGAGTCCCCCTGAGTCTCCCTGACCTGGGGGGGGGGGGGGTAGGGGCTGTAGCTGTTATAAATCCACATCTACATGGCCTGCATGCCTCCTAATACCAGGACCACCGGGTGCAGCCCACAGACGTGTTGTTGTGGTGGGAGGATGCTGCCTTAACCCTTTAACCCTCTAAGGATGGATGTCGCCAAAAGATTACATTTGTCGTCATAATGAACCATTGCCCCGACGAGTAACTCACCCGTGCTGTATAAATGTGTGCATCATGCCGACCCTTTGAGAGTGTCATGAGGTCGGCATGATGCATGAATGCAGCCCTGGTGAGTTATTCGCCAGGGCTGCATTCATGCATCATGACGACCAAGGACATGATGCATTAAGGCATCATGCCGTCCTAAAAGGGTGAGGGGCCGCATAGTGCTTTAATGGATTACCCCCTTTATTGTCACGATGCATTAATACAACCCTGGCGAGCAGAGCTGCATTCATGCACTATGGCGAGAATGAACATAGCACCTTAAAGCGGCATTTACAGGGTTAACTGTATGCCTGGCAGTGGGAGGAGGGCTGGGGGGGGGGGGGCTGGGGAGGAAGCGGCGGTGGCGTCTTACAATACACTAGCAGCACGGAGGCAGCACTACCCCCCCCCCCCACCTCCTCCCTCTACCTCCTCCAGCCGCCCAGAGTCAGTGAGTCAGTGCTTCCTCAGCGCGGCCACCACAGCTTCCTCTTGCCGCTTACAGCCCCTGGACGGCCACAAATAGGCGGCAGGACGGCATGGGTGCCGACAGGCTGTGTAGTGTGGACACACGGCTTTAACCCTTTAAGGACGGCATGATGCATTACTGCATTAAGCCCTTGGTCGGCATGATGCATGAATGCAGCCCTGGCTAGTAACTCGCTCAGGTTGAGACACTCCTGAAGGGTCGGTGTGATGCAGCGAAGCAGCACCGGCGAGTTACTCGCCGGGGCTGCATTAGTGCATCATGACGACAAATGTGATATTCTAGTGACAAGCTTAAAGTTTAAAGGGTTAAGGCACTGTATGTCATGATGCATGAAGGTAGCCCTGGCGAATAACTCGCTAGTAATGCGTTTAAGCATCATGCCGACCCTTTGAGTCGCTAGGCGGGGCTGCATCGGTGCATCATGCTGGTAAATGTCATGATTTAGCGACATGCCTTTTAGTAACATGTCGTCCTTAAAGGGCCAATGCACTGTAACATAAGTAACTGGCCAGGGTTGCATTCAAGCCTCATGCCGACCCTTCAGGTGTGTTGATATTAATTCTGTAGGATCGGCATGATGCTTGAATGCACCGCTGGCAAGTTACTCGCCAAGGCTGCATTCATGCATCATAACGGTAAATGCCCATAATGAATTAAATCACTCTGCGGGCATTAAAGGGTTATCACAACAGGACGACAGGAGGAGACTGAGGGCCCTCACCATTAGCGCTGTAGAAGCAGGGCACGGGAGGGGAACACGAGCTGTATACACACACATTGGGGGGGGGGGGGGTACACAGTGTCAGGTGGTGGAGAGGCGGCTCACTTAGTGATGGACTGTAAGTGCTTTAATGTGTTATGTATTGTCATGATGCATGAATGCAGCCCTAATTCACATGAATGCAGACCTGGCCCACTGCTTTAATATGCTATGATTTCTTTTTGTCATCATGATGCATTAATACAGCCCTGCTTTTAAAGTGACATGCCGTTTATTGTCATGGTGCATGAATGCAGCCCTGGCGAGTAGCTCGACAGTACTGAAGCATCATGCTGATCTTATGGGGTTGATGCATGGGCGTGGCACTGGTGACTAGACTCACTTGGGCTGTGTTGATGTATCAAGATTCATGACGATAAAGGGCAGAGCAATTTAAATCACTGTACAACCCATAAAGAGTCAAAGATGTGCACTTTATTTTGCTATTGCTCTGATTAAACAGCAGGTGCTGTAGAACAGGAGGAAGGAAATGTGAATTCCATGTCTCTCCACTTTACAGAGCAAGTCGGGACAAGACCCAAGTTTAAGTTGTTTATGTAAAGTGTTGCCCATGTTTATATTTAGCCTAGATTGCAATTACTTATTTACTCCGATGCAAGAATTGGTTAATATAGGAGCAGATACGTCCCCGTCCGTGGTACCCAACATTCCCATGTTCTGCCATTTACTACAGCAATTAAAGGCAGTACCCTGACATTTCTACAAACCAATTACCTCCTCTCCCATTGCTGGAATTCCAGATTCCCCTCCAATGAGTGGACGGATTTAGGGAGAGGTTGTGGGAGGGGGCGACATCAAAGGGAGGCACTTCACACAGCGATCCCCTCTTTAACCCTTTAAGGGCAGCAGAGTGATTTAATGCATTATGGTCATTTATCGTCATGAGCCCTGGTTGGTAACTCACCGGTGCTGCATTCAAGCATTATGCCGACCCTATCATATGGGGTTGATACACCCGATAAGGGTTGATATGATGCTTCAATGCAGCACTGGCGAGTTACTCACCATGACTTTGATGACGATAAAGGACATGACATATTAAGGCACTATGCGGTCCTTAAAGCTGCAATCAGAGTATCTATTAATAGGACTATTACGGCTGCCTGGCGGCGAGCTGCTCCTGAGTTCTGTAGTAGCTGCATTCTGAGAGAGAGGTCGGCCGAGGAAACCCTCTCTGGGGGGTTCAAAACTAGCAGAGGCGTCACTCTCCCAACACATCATTGGTCTAGATTCCAGACTAGAAGTCCACAGATTAGGCCAGATTAGAGGTGTCTCACGTTAACCGACCTTACCTAGCAAAACAGGGCCGACTCTAGAAATTGTTATCCAATTTTGAAAACATATTTATATCTATAATAATTTTTGGGCTATTTCAGAGTAAATTTGAGTCCACAAGTCGGCGAGTGGGCGCTAAAGTTTGTGAGTAAATTTTTGGTTACTTTTCAGGCCAAAAAAAACAAAAAACAAAAAACGAGCTACCCTACCTAGATTTTCAGACTATGTAACCTGAAACACACTTCTTTTTTGCCTTAACATATATACATCAGGTGCTGGTGACTAAATATGGCTGTATTCACACAGAGAGGTAATCGCCTCAGATGGCGTCATCTCTCACTACAGAATGGGTGAGCTGCTCGTTGTAAGGAGGCACCACGTGACCTGAGCAGCTCATGTAGCAGAGTAACCACTGCTGGTATTTAAAGGTGAACCGCCTGGCCCACCCCCGGCCACCTGGTGTAATTTCCCTTCTTAAACCAGTTTTCTAGGATTGGACGAGTGGGTTTATTCTTTAATAACAGCGAGGGTTTGTGAAATTAGGCTGGCCAACTCCTGTTATCTATTACTAATGCACAGCCTTTTTCGCTAAAAGTGAGTATATTTTAGCAGGATGACCACATAGCAGCGAGAGCATCAGTGTTTACATCAACAGCGGTCCACATGCTAAGGCCAAAAAAAGGTATGTTTCAGGTAGCGTGGAAAGAAAATGTAGGGTCGGCAGGTCGTTTTTTTTTAAACGTAAAAAAAACACCAAAAAAACATGAAAGTACCAGCCCGTCTATCTGAAGACCCTAAAATTGACCAAAAAGGGTAAAAATATGGAAATATCCTTAAAATTGCATAAAAAAGCATAGGGTCGGCCCTGTTTTGATAGTCTCGGTCGGGTGACCTGATACAAACCCTTTTATTTGACCTAATGATGGACGGTGTGGGAGTATCCCATAAACACTGTTACTCTGGATAAAACTGCCAGTGTGTTAAGCATGCAATATCCAGTATGCATGAAAAGATGTTGGCCGCATGGTGCTTCAATATGCTATGTCATTTGTTCTGATGAGGCATAAATGCAGCCGTGGTGAGTAACTCCCCAGGGCTGCATTCAAGCATGCATTCATCTCTTCATTCATGAGGGTCCTCCGAGAGTGTATCGTCACAGGATTGCGGCAGACACAAAATCGGAATTTGCACAATAGAAATTCCGATATTGCGCAAATTCCTACATTGTGCCTAGCCTGGACTGCAGGGAGGGTTCCCCCAGGGTCCGCAGGCAGGCTGTTAACCCTTTAAGGACGGCATAATACATTAGTCCACCATGCTGTTGGTCGTTGTGATGAACGAATGCAGCCCTGGCGAGTAACTCGCCAGGGCTGCATTCAAGCATCATGCCGACCCTACAGGGTTGAGACACTCTAGAGGGGTCGGCATGCTGCATTATTATTGCTCACTGAGTTCCTCGCCGGGGCTGCCATCATGACGACATCTTTTAGTGACATGACGTCGTTAAAGGTTTAACCTGGTGAGGGAGTCGTGGGGCGGCTCTGATCTCCTTAGCGTCAGATTGGGCCCCGTCCCAGCTACGTCCCAGCATGGACAGGGCGTCATAGTTAACCCTGTAAGGACGGCATCATGCTTTAATCTGACTTATTCTTTTTTTTGTCATGATGCATGAAATTAAAAGAAAACCCTGGCAAGTCATGTCTGCATCATGGAGTTGATACGCTCCCAAAGGGTCGGCGGCATGATGCACCAATGCAGTGCCGATGGGTTACTTGCTGGGGCTGCGCTGGTGGGCCTTGACAACAAATGTTGCCCGTTAAGTAACACGCCGTCCTTAAAGGGCTAACACGCCATCAGTCCCTGGATACGGGCAATAGCATGAGATGGCTGTATTATTGTATCACACCGTCTATAAATAATAGACTAGTGCTTTAGGCCCCTCCTGCTGCACAAAAAGTGTGGTTCAGGTCGTATAGGGTTAGCTAGATATGGCCGAGATCTTTTCTCGTTTTCATCGAGCAAATAGACAGAATAGTCTACATATATGATTGCTGGGTTACGACAAGGGTTGCTAGGTGCAGTCAGGTTGCAATGATGGTTGCTACTCACAGTAAAGTGTTAGGTTGCAATGATGGTTACTATATAGGCACAGTCGAGTTGCCTGAGACAAATCCCTCTTTCCCCCATAGATACAGCATGTGGGCGGCCAGGTGGGATCAGGTGGGATCAGGTGGGGGCAAGTGGGAGTGTGTATAGGGCACAGTGGGTGTGGAGGCGGACCTGTGGGATTACTAAATGGGATCATTTGCCTTTGGGCATTTGTGGGAATTCCTCATTTGGATCAGGGAAATGAGCATTCCATATACAGACATGTATAGTATGTAGGGATGTAGGAAATCAACATGCTTTGATAAAGAATGTAATAATTCATGTAAAGCTAAGAAAAGATGCATCAAGCAGTGATGCTACATATACAAAAAGGGCCCAAGGCGGGTAAATTCAACAAGGCGACAAGCCTCTGTTTTAAGCCTTATGGACAAGGGACATGCTTGGGGTTGGCGGCAAGGGACAACCCTGCTTCTTTAAACTGACAAGGGACAAGACCCATTTCTTAGGATCGACAAGGGACATTGGCGTTTCTTAGGATCGACAAGGGACACCGCTAACCCCCGTCTGGGGCCCTACAAAACTGGACACAAACCATGTGAGTGTAGTGCCATAGTAAATCCGCCAGTGCCATATACTACTTACTCCATTGGTTACAACTTGTCCCCACTTGACCCCAACACCTACATTTATTATGACTGACTGTACATTGTATTACACGACATTAGGGTGTCAGTGGCACAGATTAGGCTCATTACACTGTCAGGTCTTCTGCCACGTCTACTTTACGATGACTCTACGTTAAAAACTACCCCAGTGTCAACACACACATGTGTTCCCCAACCGTCATGTGGACGTACACACAGAGTCTGAGTGGGTGTTCAGAGTCTCAGATGCCTAGACTAGATACAGCAATACTTTGCATGGATTTAATTTACTAAATTGTAAAAAGACGAAACTGACGTCGTATCAATAATGCCCTTAACATCCAACCCTCTGCCCCCAGCCTCCATCCATAACACACACCATCGATAAGGGACTACTCATTACATGTACCGGGGATTTTAAACTGGAGTGCTCCTTTCGCGAGCGTGCAATCCCCCCCCCCCCTACCACCATCCAGGGGAGGGGCGACTCCCCCGGCTGGGCTGCATGAATACATCATGCCGCCAGCTGACTGGTGCATTAGAGCACCACGTGACCCTCAGAGGGCCGCTGCGTCACGTGATACAGGGGCCTCTTCATCTAACCGGACGAGGCGGAAACCAGCAGCCCTCGGCCGGCCGGAGAAACAAGTCATTTGACAACGTTAAAGCCGCCACCCTCCTCCTTTAACCCTTTAAGGGCCGTATGGTGATATAAGGCATTATACGCCTGGTCGTCATGATGTGTTAATGCAGCATTCAACGGTGCTGCATTCTAGCATCATACCAACTTACAGGGTGGATACACTCAGAGAATGGTCGTCATGCTGCATGAATGAATGCAGCCCTGGCGAGTAGACTCGCCAGGGCTGCATTCATGCAGAATGACGACCAAGGGCACATGACATTAAGGCCCTATGCGGCCCTTAAAGTGTTAAACGCCAGCTCCACGGGCCTCGTTTCACACCACGTCTAAATGCATTGTGTATCATCATTTATTTCGTACCAGCTTTTTGTGCAGCGCCCGCTTGTTCTGACATGGGAATGACCGATAGAAATATGAGCGGCTTGTTGGGTCTATCTAAGGGTGTATTTTTCTAAAGAGTATATCTGTACATATAAATAGTTGGCCCTAATGCCACACTGATGACTGTTGTGGACACTACCTCTTGGTACACTGGATGCTGGTGATAACTCATGGGGGGGTCACTGAGTCTATGAGGGTAGATAACAACTGCCGCCCTACCGCCCCTCTTATCAGAGGTTGGGAAATTTGACCGCCCTACTTCTCAGAGGCTAGGAGATTTGACCGCCCTACATTTCAGAGGTTGGAAGATTTGACCGCCCCATTTTTCAGAGTTTGGGAGATTTGATGGGCTATTTCAAGTTTAGGTCTCCCCTGAATTTTGTACAAATACAACTTTATTCATCCCTTTCAGCAAGAAAAGTTGCTCAATTTAATGATATGATTTTAACCGCCCTACTTATCAGGGCCTTGACGACATCTGACCGCCCCCTTTTCAGGGTCTGATGGAAATTCACCGCCACCGCTTTTCAGATTTGTGCTGCAGTGGTAATCCAATACATGGTAGAGTGCCCCCCCCGGGTAACTCATGCTGCCATTAAAGATGGGATGGGCGCTAAGTGGAGATTTTTCAGCTATGCAATATATTATTATACATATCTAAATAGACATTATGAACACAAATTCATCGTAAAAATCGACTCCAATTTATCTCCTAGCCCGTCTTTAACGGGTTAAACATATTAAAGTACCCCCTCAAGTCTGCCCTGTCTCATCTCCCGCCTACTCTCACCGACACCCCCACCCCCAAACCACACCAGTGGGCACGTCCACCTGCCCCCCCTCCCCCCACTCAGGAGTGGGCACGTCCGACTGCTTCTCACGCCCACAGCCCCTGACTGGACAAAGCTGCGTCAGCAGACAATAGAGGTCCGTCCTTACACAAGGATGGCTCCTAACTTGTATGTGGAACCTGGACCACTGCACCCACCCATGGTATACCACATGGGTGGCATGTGACCCACCCACGGTTTACCCTGGAGCTGTGTCTGTAAACCAAGAATAGAAGGGGGGTGGATGTCACTGACCGAAAGGCTTGAAAAAAGGGGTTATTCAGATTCAGGGCTCAAAGTGACCAATCTTAAAAATAATTCAAATTGAGGCCCCCTGATTATAAGTCCGTCATAGTTAAATAGAGTTCTGCTCTGTTTTCGCGACATGAAAGTTACTTGACATCAGGGGAAAACTTCAGAGCAAATGTGGGCTTCCTATATCAAGCTGCCTAAGTTATTTATGTAATAATATCCTGGCCTAGCAGGAAGCTGTCAGCTGACATCTCAGAAGGGAAGAGGGTATTAAAGATTGAGCGTGTGAGTGGCCTCACAGATGACTCAGGGTAAGCTGGAGCTGGAGCTGGAGCTTATCGTGTACTTAGATATAGTACTCCCTTATCATCATTCATTGGTCAATTCTGGCACCAGAAATGAATTCCTTGTTAAAAAGCACCCTCAAGTCATGTGTCATACATGTATGTTATTCCATTTCAGGCCAGCAGGTGGGTGTGGGTGAGCAGGTGGGTGTGAGCGACAGTTGCAGGCTGCGGGCATGTACCGCCTTTTGTCCCTATCAAAAAGCGAGTCGATCGGACGATAAACGGCAGAGATACGGGTGGTACGATTTCGTCTGCACACGTTGACATCTCGCGCAGTACAAGAAGTACCAGTGGCGCCACTCTTCGACGTGTGGCATGTGGTAGCCTCACTTCCACCTCTTCTGGTTCATTTAAAATATAGTTATGGGTAGGTGGGGAGGAGGTGGGGAGAAAATAGGGGGAGGGGGGAGGGTGTGTGTGGGGGGTTGATATTTTCCCGTATTCTGTGTTTGGACTGTGTTATTGTAAAATTTGGAAGTGATCTGTGATCCCCTTGTTTGTGCTATCATACCTAAATTCATTCTCTGCATCTGACAGTTTACATGTCCCACTTTTTCTGTTGTGTGTTTTAGACTGGTGGTAGAATGTGCCCAGTTTTTGCCCAGTTTGGGGGTAGAAAGAGAGAAATACGGGCAAATTCGCTGAAAAAGTCATTTCTATCTTCTGTTGAAAACGCTTAAGCCTTGAAGTCTATGGGTGTCCGAAGCGGGTGATAGATTTGGTTTAGTACATTTCCATAATAGCAAAAGAGAGAAATAAATTCGTGAAGATCGCAGTTCAATATTTTGAAGAAAAATTGAGTTTTATAGAAAAAAATTTGAGGAAAATGCTGTCCCCCGATCTTGCCTATGTCATGGGTTTTTCCACATGTCTCTATGTCGAATGATAACCGAAATATAACAATTCTCCTATGTAACAAAATAGTCTTAAAATGCAAAATTGGTAGGTGTATATTACTCAGGGTTAATTAAACCCTGAGTCAATGAAAGGACGAGGCAGTTAGCGACCTTCATTTCATGGAATCGATGGGCTGTTCTCGGTACCTGGAGACATACGTGTTTTAAAAAAAAAAGTAATTGCAACCTTTGTATATTTCTATCTGCATTTCTTCAGACACCCACTTCCCCGGTTCCTAAAGCCTTATTCGGCTTACAAAGCACATTGCAGTTATTCCGGTCACACGTTTCTAAAAGCCAAAGACGGCATCACATGGAGAGTGGCTAATGTGGCAGTACATGTTAGGATACCACCCACCCGTTCAGGCCTTAGTGACGTCGGCTTGTCCTCTAAGGGCTTTTTGGTGGCTGAATGCATTGTACTACAACGGTGAGTGGACTGCGTGGGTTGGTGTGTATAAGGAGGAAGTAGGAGGAAAAAAGAAGTCCCTGTTTCCGGGACTACTGTAATCACAAGTAGAAGGGGCGTCCGTTATAGTTCTTCAGTCCAATCAACCACCCCGCCCCCATTCTACCCCGGCTTTAAGGGATCCACACCCGCCTACGCCAGCGCTGTAGTGGCAGCTGTGAACCAAAATAGTATCTATTCAATCTACCAATATATTGAAAGTTTCAGAGTATTATAGCAGTTTGGCAGATAGGGCTTCTGCCTGTTTTAGTGGATAGATGAATAATATTTGAATTGATTTCCCCATATCTACTTGAATTTGAGGCCCTTTTAAAAAACATCTATAAATCATTTAGGCTTTTAAGACGACATACTGCCGCAATGACCTTTATGATGCATGCATGCAGCACTGGAGAGTAGATGGCACAGCCCTCAAAGGTTTAACACCCAAACATACACATTACTATTGATTGCCACGTTCAGTGTTTGACTTGTACTGCAGGCAGATGTCCCTCTATACCACAGCCCTACAACTAACCCCTGCTCCCTGAATTACCGCACGGGAAGCCAGCTACTGTCATCTGTTTGCAGCAGCCCTATTTGCTGCGTACACAAGTGGACATAAGGAGAAGGGGTGGGGGGTATTCCTGGGACTATGTATGGAGGAAGGGGATGCCGCTTGATATGTGGTTGGGTGGGTGGATACACTGATATTCCGACCGTAGTCAGCACTGGCTAACATCCCAGTGCCTACAGTGATTACCAGTAACCTAGTTAGTCATTTTCTGGGTCCCTACACAATCAACCTAGGTTGGTGAATAATGTCAGATTGGTCAGTACTGGCCAACTCACCTTAGTCTTTCCATTTCTATGAGTACTAGTGCCTTTTTGAGTGATGCATTAGTCACATCTTGTTTTGCATCAGTCATTTCTGAATATCAGTTGGTCAGTACTGACCAATGTCCCTATGACTAACCTGGGATAGCCACTACTGACTAAGGGCCGGAGCATTTAGATTCTCAGTGTGTATGTGTGGGTGGGGGTAGATTGATATGTGAGGGTTGGTGTCCACGTGGGCGGACAGAGAACCCTGCGGGTGACATACTCTGCCGCTTAAGTACACGACACGGGCACACATGGATCTGTAACCCCCTGCAGCAGGAGACAGGCTCCTTGTGGTGCCGGGTTGCTGTGGTGACACTATAGATTGGTTATAGGCAACATTGCTGCCAGTCTCCACTTGCTGACCCATCTCATTGAGTGGCGTACACAGGAAGCCGGGGGGGGGGGGCGCAAATGCCTGGGCCCCCCAATAATGGGGGGAGGTGTCCTACTTGTGTAAGCCTTCATTAAATCCTATAGGCTAGCATCAGTAATTCCTCCTTCTCCCCATGTTTATCCCAAGTCTCTTCTTCCCCCTTCCCTTCTCCCATGTTAACCTCCAAGTCTTTTACTCACCCTGTCCCTTATCCCATGTTTATCCCAAGTCTCTCCCCCCTTCCCCATCTCCCCATGTTTCTTCCCCCCAAGGCTTTTCCTCCCCCTTTTCCTTCTCCCTATGTTTAACCCCAAGTCTCTTATTCCCCCTTCTCCCCATGTTTAACCCCAAGTCTCTTATTCCCCCCTTTCCCTTCTCTCCATGTTTCTCACCAAGTCTTTTCTCCCCCTTTTCTCTTCTCTCCATGTTTCTCACCAAGTCTCTTCTCCCCCTTTTCCCTTCTCCCCATGTTTATCCCAAAGTCTCTTCTTCCCCCTGTCCTTCTGTCCATGTTTATCTCTAAATCCCTTTTTCCCCCTGTCCCTTCTCCCCATGTTTATCTCTTAAGTCTCTTCTCCCCCTTTCCACTCTCCCCATGTTTCTCCCCAAGTCTCTTCTTCCCCCTTCCCCATCTCCAAACGTTTATCCCCCAAAATCGTATTCCCCCTTTCCCTTCTCCCCATGATTATCCCCAAATCTCCCCTTCCCCTTCTCCCCATGTTTATCCCAAATCTCTTCTCCCCCCCCCCTCCCCGTGTTTATCCCCACGTTTCTCCCCTTCTCCCTTCCCATCTTCCCATGTTTAGCCCCACGTCTCTTCTCCCTCCCCATCTCCCCATGTATATCCCCAGGTCTCCCCTTCCCCTGTGGTGTACCCCTCCTGCCCCCGGTGTAGAGCCGGCAGCAGTGGCTGGTGGATGTCCTCCTCCCCCTGCCTGGTGGTGGATCAATACGGCGGGCGGCTCGTGCTGCGTCTGACCCAGTCCCCACCCCCTCCCCCCCCACCCACCCACCCCTGCCGCCTGCTATACACTCGAGGTCCCCAGATCCCTCCTCTCTCTGCAAGGCTCTGGTAACAATCACCATGGCCGTGAACTTGGATTTTGCTGGGTTTGGGCACCACCCCCCCCCGGTAGCTTAGAACTAGCGGCCTAGGAATGTTTGTTTGTTATTCTTTTATTTATCCTGCAAATACATAGGACCAGGCCCTGTTTGTGCACTGCAGCTCTAGTGCATATAAGTCAGTGATGTTTTATATGAAATATATACAGTCAATTTCCTTAAGGGTATGTTATCAGTCTTTATGTATAATATAATATAATTCAACATAATAATATGTATGATGGGAGTGCTCAACTCTTACTTTCTGGGTCCAGTTCTGGTTTCTGTTCGCTGGTCCCAAGCTAACCACAGGGATTGCCTAAACCCAGCAAAAATTCAAGGTTTGCAAGTGCCGTTCTGTACCAGAATGGCTTGTGGTACAAGTGTACCTGTTATAAGGCGCCCAGTCACACGGCGGGGGAGGTGCTGTTAGGTCATCAAGTCAGAGACTGGGTGATCACAGCGCCAGCTTTGTACGAGGTATTTTAAGCTGCCGGTTTCTGTTATACATGTAATATGTTTTCAGGCAATAACGCTTTGTCATCTTGTTCTGTGTTTCCTACAGCGCTGTTGTACAGGATTGGTGCCAAGAATTCAAAATGGACCAATTTAACCCTTTCAACTCCCAGGCCTGCGTTGATGCTTCACATCTAAATTTGGGAGTGTATCAGCCACAAATATTATGGTTGGCATGATGCACTCGCCAGGGCTGTATTATGTATTATGATGATAAACCGACATAATGCATTAATCCCAATGTGGATCTGTAAGGCACACACGTTGTTGTCCCTCCACCAACAGAGGACGTCTAGTCAGCAAGGATCAGTACTCTGATATTGATAAAAGGGTGGGCGGGGTTTTAATGGTTATGGACCCTTTCCTCTTGGTGGGAGGTGACTGTGATCTGGACTCCCCAGCACTACCACCATCATCAACAACACGGCCGCCATGCTGCATCCTGCCACCACCACCACCACCACCACCACCACCACCACCACCACCACCTCCTCCTCCCCATCTCCAGTGTATCTCCTCCCCACCCTGCTGCTGGAGTCATTCCGCAGGGGTCACCCTCACCCGGAGCAGCTCCACCACCCTGCTGCAGTACTGGGCCCCAGTAGGAGCAGCTCGCCTCCAGCACCTAGCCTGCCACGCCGCCCACCATGCAGCACAGGCCGCCGCACTGGTGTACTGCTGGTGGTGGAGGTATGGGTGCTTAACTGTATGTTAGAGGAGGCGGGGTTGACGCTGGTTGGTTGATGATAGAGGATTCTAGAGAAGGCTGGGTGAGGCTGGGGGGAGGCTAGGGAGGCTGGAGCAGACTGGGAGAGGTTGGGTGATGCTGGGGGAGCTTGGGCAGGCTGGGTTGACACTGGGGATACTGGAGTGGACTTGGGGAGGGTTGGTGACATTAGGAAATAATGGGGCAGGCTGTGGGAAAGCTGGGTTATGCTGGGTAGGCCAAGGGAGGCTGGGGGAGGCTGGGTCATACTGGGGGGGGGGCTGGGGGAGAATGGAGACGGTTGGGGGAGGGTTGACGATATTAGAAGATAGTGGGGGAGGCTGAGGGAGGATGGGGCCCCGGGATGGGGCAGGCTGGCAGATAATGGGTGAGGAAGGCTGGAGATAATGGCTGGAGGCTGGAGATAATGGGGGGGGGGGGTGTAGGAGGACATGCTTGGTAATGCTGAGTGGTGCTGTAGGGTGCTGTACGAAGCTTGATACCCTACACTAGCACCCAGCATTAGGGTGCTGGAGGATGTTGTAGGACACTGGAGGAGTCAATGGCTGCTGACTGAGTGACTGCGGCGGGCACCACGTGTGTGGAGCGGCAAGGGCAGCAGCAGCGTCTGGGTGACCTTGGGTGGGACGTCCGCACGTGGAGGCACAGACGCCGTACACACGCTACACGGACGCCGCTCTAGCAGCAGCAGCAGCAGCAGCAGCAGCAGCAGCAGCAGCAGCAGCAGCAGCAACAGCAGCAGCAGAAGCAGTAACAGCAGCAGCAGCAGCAATAGTAACAACAGTAGCAACAGTAACAGTAACAGCAGCAGCAGCAGTAACAGCAGCAGAAGCAGTAGGGGTGGCCATGCTACATCAGCTGTATATGTACACGTTAACATTAAATTCTGCTGACCAATCTAGGTTTTTTTGTAGGAAAACCGTCTCAGAGACCCAGGGTACCCCTGGGTCAACCACTTTTGTCAATAGAAACGTCTTACTTATAACAGGAATTATCTTATATCAATCCTCATTATAACGGGATTTCACTGTTTATGAATGTCTGCATGGTTGAGGGATGGGGAGGGATGTTTCTAAGTTGCATGTCGAATCTAAGAAATGGCCATGTTAAATGTCACTTAAATCCCATGTGGCCTTTTATGAATATTTTTCTGATGAAATATATTACTTTAACATAGACTGGGTGATCGCTGTACCTCTCCCTTCTCCAGTATATCGTTGATATCAAGACACCAATGATATTAGCTTACAAATAAGGCGTCGATACCTCAGTGCGTCTTTATACACTCAGTATGAGGAAACAAGACACTTGACTAAGAAATGTGCACATCTTTGAAGGATAAGGATGACATTGATTGATGGTCTCATAGTCTAGACACACACCTGTTTTGATTGATTGAACTGGGCCATAGATACACGTATGTCTATCTCAGCTGCACTTCTACCAAGTGGTATTTTTCATATAGGGTATAAATACGTCAAAGTATACCTCTTGGCGTTACCTCGCTGGTATGGCTTAGGGTAGATTCACCATGAGTTGGACACATACCCACAAGACGGACAGTGAAATTTAAGGTTCTACATATATAAAAGGACTTTAAACTTTTGATTTTTGAAAAGAATAACAGTCAAACTGCACCTTAATTCACAAATAAAGAGCTTAAAATGGTTGATTAACCATAAAATCAAGTGTCCGTCTCAAGGAATGTGCCCGAACCCAGGTGAATCTACCCTACTACGGCTGTGTAGAGTGAGTAAGTCTGCAGTGTAACACGAGTATGGACGGCCGTGAAGCCTGGGAGCCCCTTTTAGTGTAGCCCGCCAAATATAGAGGATATTCCCCGAGGCTGATCCCCGTTTTAACGATTTCCCCTTTAATGGTCTGCACTAACACCACTTGCCGCTGTTAACCATTAAGGCACGCATGCTGCTTTAATGTGATATACCCTTTGTCGTCATGATGCATTCATACAACCCTGGAGAGTAACTCACTAGCGCTGCATGACTGCATCATGACGACCCTTCAGGATAATATCAACCCCATAGGCTTTATATGATGCTTGAATGCAGTCCTGGCGAGTTACTCGCCCAGGGCTGGATTCATGCATCATGGCGACAAAGGGTTAATCCCGGCCCCTCCACCACGCACCTAGATATTAGAAGCCAACCATGGCCTAGCTCTACCACCCCACACGATGATGGACGCCTCTGGGGTTTCCAATATATTGAATGCATTGATTAGCAATGGCTGTTAGCGCTTTACATCCCCCCCCCCACCACTCCCCCAATAATCCGCTGGACATTTGAGGAACGGCTGTACACAACCAAACGATTCTGACACAACCTGGGTAGGGATGGAAGGTGGGGACTGTGATGCTTGGGTCAAAACAGAAAGAGTGGCGTGCCTCGGCTGCCTACCAACTCAGGACCACTGTCCGCCCACATGGACACCTTGTCATCAAACTATCAAAAGCCAATGGATTTTCTTACAATATGTCTTCATTTCCACGACTTTCCCCGGCTTCCGTCAAAATCTAACAACTTTCACAGAATTTGCATGACTCGTTGGTACTCTGTGAATGATACACGGCCGACGGGTCAACAACATCCACCCATGCCATGCCGCTGCACAGCCATTTCTTAAAAAAAATTATTTCAAGAAAATAAGATAAATAAACTGGCCTTGGGGACACATTTAGGGCTAGTTTTAAGAAAATAATTTTCTTAAATCTTTCTTAAAACTAGTCATTTGTCCGTCAGACGAGATGATTTATCTTATTTTCTTGGAATGAGAAAACATATTTTTGGCTCTGCGGCAACTTGGTGCATCATGACTACAGATGTAGCTCTAAGGCAGCGTGCGGCGGCCCTTGAAGGGTAACACAGCCACACCTGTGATGAGTTACCTGTATGTGGCCGCGCTGGCTGCAGCTTCAAAGAGCAGCTCGGCAATGTACAGCGGAAATAAGGGGAGCAGCTCAAAGGCCGCGCGCCGTGCCGCTCCGTGAATACCTCCCGCCACTCCTTATCGACTCACTCCCCGGGGACGCGCCCGGCCAACACCCCCCCCCCCCCCCCCCCCCGCTACCAAGCTGCTCGTAACCCTCTGAGGACAGATGTCGCTAAAAGATGACATTTGTGGTCATGATGCACCAATGCAGCTAAGGCGAGTAACTCGCCAGTGCTGCATTGGTGCATCATGCCTACTCTTCGGGAGTGTCTCAACCACATAGGGTCGGCTTGATGGTTGAATACACTCGCCAGAGCTGCATTCATGCATCGTGCCGACCAACAGGATGATGCATTCAGGTATCATGCTTCACTTAAAGGGTTAACCCTGTAAGGACGGCAGAGTGTTTCTTCAATGCACCTTGTTCTTTTTGTCGCTGAATGCAGCACCGATGAGTAACTCGCTGGCGCTGCATTCATGCACCATGCTGACCATACAGCCTTGACACTCACTGCATTCGTGCAATATTGGCTGAGTAACTCACTCAGCGCTTCATTTGTACATCATGCCCTCACATGAGCATGAAGAGTTGAGGCATCCTGCGGTGCTTACAGGGTTGTGGTATAGTGCTACAGTGTGGTGGAGACATTCCCGTGCAGCCCGGCCCTAAGGAGCTTATTGCAGACCAGTGGTAGATGGTAATGAGGCCGTATTGGGACAGGAGGAGGGGGAGGTGGGCACGGGGCAGGTGCTACAGCTAGACTACTGGGTCTCCTGCTACTACACTGATATTCTACACTGATACGACCAATCTCTCAAATACTATAGTGCCTAACCAAGTTAGTCATTTTTGGCTCCCTATGGGACCGACTCAACCTAATTTTTTTCCATTTCAATGAGTTTTAGGTGAAGTCCTTTTGAATAAGAGTGACTTAGACATTAGTCATGAATGTGTTGTTCTGCCTCAGTCATTCTTGACTAGCACTTGGTCATGCCAGATCAATGTCCCTATGACTAACCTGGGATAGCCACTACAGACTAAGGGTCATGGCATTTAGATTTTCTGAGTGCTACTACGAGGACGAATAGAGTTCACGTCTAGTGGTTACAGGCATGGGACTGAGTTTGAGGAAAAGTCAAAGACGGGGCCAAAATCCGTTCACTGGATAGTACTTTAGACAAGAGCCTAAGAGCCTAAGAATCACCCCCTCTATTTATGTTAAAATATTTCCTCACAGGGGGTGATCCTTTTACTCTTCAAAACTGCCATGCCTGGGTTAGCACACCCATAGTTTTGGCCCTCAAAGACAAAGGGTTAAAGCAGAGAACGAGTGTCCTCGTGGTTTGTCGTCATGATGCGGCGCTTAAATTTAAGGTTAATTAATTTCACTTGTCAACTGCCAGAAATAACGCAAAATGTGTATAAGGTTGGGTGTAATGTATCTTAACAGTCAGCCACGGTATATATCCCCCACCCCAAACCATTCTATGCCTTCTGCCCCACCAAAGCACTGTGTTGACGTTGGGACGATTACCATCTCGCTATCAGTGCCACTAGCTATGGGGTAGGGGCTGTATCCAGGATCACAGACACAAGGTCAACCAGGAGAGATGCCAAGGTCATCCTGATCAGTGTCTGTCACACAACACCAGGAGGGTCCATAACGACCCTCACCATGTGGGTGCCAACAAAACACTATGTGTACACACTAGACTTCCAGTGTAGCGTGAAACCTAAGCCACCTAGATCGACATGTACATGTACTTATAAATACTGACTCTTCTGTCCATACTATCGGGTACCTATTTCATATGCTTTTGTATAGAACTCACCCATCTAAAGGCAGTCGGAACTCAAGGGTACCAGTTGATCAATATCTGACTATGATATTTATAATTGATTGTGTTGAATAATTTAACATTTGGTGGAATCCAGCAATTCAGAAATTCGCAAGATAAATCGTTTGGCTCCCATGGCTTACAAATAACAACGTATTTGAATCTATGAAATTGAGGACAGATATAATCAAGTCTGAACTGGAAGAAATATGTAAGATGTTTCACTACTGGAGCATGTCCTCTACTCTTGTCCAAGGACGGCAAGTGTTCTTTTAAGTGTCTGGTCCCATAGACAGGGCAGACACGCCATTGATTTCAATACCTTAGATGTGGCTCCTGGTTATCTTAACACTCAGCATTATGCATTAGGCAAAAAAAAACAGGTATGTTTTTAACATAAAAGTACCCGCCAACCTCTCCCAAGACCCTAAAATTGGTCCAAAAATGAGTAAAAATATGGAAATTTCTTCAAAAAATTGCATAAAAAAAACTATGGTCGGCCCTGTTTTGCTAGGATCGGTCGGGTGACCTGAAACAAACCTTTTTTGGCCTTATGCGGCGCCTTGGTCATGACACGTGCACGTGTATGACGTCACGAGTCGGCAGCCCATGCCACCAGGTCGATACGACCGGTATTTACAGCGACATAAACAGTTCCTTAAATCAGAGATATGAGAGGGTTAATTAGCCCAACGGCCGGAAGTCCCCCAGGGCCGCGGGAGCTATTGATTATTCCTTCATCTAAGTACAAAGTGTTCAGTTACAATTGCCTCACATGCACGAAAAGCACGAGAGGTTTCTAAATTATGGGCCCTTTCACCCTTTAAGGACGGCATCATGCCCTTGGTAGTAATGATGCATGGATGCAGCCCTGGCGAGTAACTCAAATGGGCTGCATTGGTACATCATAACGACAACTCATTTAGCGACATGCCCTCCCTAAAGGGTTAAGGGCTTTCTTGTGTTATACCCTTGGTCGTCATGATGCACGATTGTCACCCTGGGCCTCCCCAGGGCTGCATTCATGCATAATGTCTACCCTTTAAGTATGTATCAACCTTGTAAAGTCGGCATGATGGATAAATGAAGCCACAGTGAGTACACCACAGGGTGAGAAAGGGCATATTGTGTTATATCACTATTTACCCTGAGCTATCTCAATCTGTCATCTCTGTGGTATAACTCCCTGCTGCACTGCTTAGTCAGCAGATTGAGGCCTGCAGTAAGTGGGTAGTTACCCAGTTTGCAATATGCCCTTTTGGTGATCCTGATGCATGAACACCGCTCTGGCGAGTAACTCGTCAGTTCTACATTCAAGCACCATGCCGACCATTTAGGATTGCTATATTCCGACCATTTAGGATTGCTATATTCCGACCATTTGGGATTGCTATATTCCCAAAGGCTCGGCATACTGCATGAATGCAGCCATGGCGAGTAGACTAGCCAAATGTTCCCTCAAGCATAACGACTACAAAGGGACATAGCACATTAGAGCACCTTACCGCCCTTACTGCATCATGCCCTTAATCGTCATGATGCATGAATACAGCCCTGGTGATGCTTTCCTCCATCCAATACCCTGCTCAATCTTGCCTCTGTCCTATTCCCCTGACTTGACACTTTTTAATATGGGTTGATGATTAAATCATTCAGAAATTTATATCGATTCACCCTCCACCCACATCCCACTGCCTATCTAATATATATGCAGCATCAACCCATTCGTCATCCCTCACCAAGGACGCTGGAGGTTGACGGTTACTCTCCCAATACCATGGTCATGTTTCATCTTCCTTTTCAGTCCTTCCTCTACTGCAAATTATCTCTCCACCCCCCCCCCCTCTTCCACCCCCCCCCCCCTGCACGGCAACCACCAGGCCAATATCTCAGTGAGACCCAATATCCGCCTGAACACCTTCATCCCGGCCAGACTTCATACCCTGTAAAGGCCGTGTAGTGTTTTAATGTATCATGCCCTTTGTTGGCATGATGCATGAATGCAGCCATAGACTCGCCAGGGCTAGATTAATACGTCATGCCGAGCATTCAGGATTGATACACTCCTCCTTGATATATTGTTAGAGCCTTGGCAGCCCTGTTATTCATACAGCACGACAAGGAAGGGCATAAAGCATTAAAGCTCTAAGCGGCCCTTACAGGGTTTAATACCCTTCTCTCATCTCTTATATATGCTGCACAGTGCCTTGACATTAGGGGGCCGTCCTCAAAAGGCAATAGGAGAACCACGCCAACCCCCCCCCCCCCCCCCACACACACACAAGGCTAAGATAGTCAACCACTGCAAAACCTTTCACACAAGGCTAAGATAGTCGACCACCACAACCCCCCCCCCCCCCCAACAACCCGTGCATCATGCTGACTGAGGGAATATCATCAACGCCCCACGAGACCCTTAAAGGGGGAAACAGACTATTTTAACATGTCCTTATTTCAGGAATGCTTTGTCTATTCTCATATAGAAATACCACAGGATACCTGTCTGCAGTTACTGAGGCAGTTACAGATCGGTACAGCACGCCCCCTTGCTACACACAACACGTCGACCACATCCTTGGTACCAAAGCTACCTTACGGTATGAAATGTAGTATGTATCAGGCTCAGCTGACTTCTGGGACAGAAATATATACGCAGCTCCACCCCAGCATCAGCTGCCGCTATAGCCTTTGCTGGGTGCGTGTCCATATTACATAGTGTGTCAAGGAGCAAGCTCTGTGTCTTCTTTTATAGTGTCAAGGTATCTATCTGGAGGTGTAGTTTAATATGTAGGTGTATGTATCATAGCTAGCTGAATACTGTTAGTGTTATAATTATAGGGCTCAGTATAAGACCAACACCCCAGTTTGCTGTGGTAATATGTACTGACTACTCTGTACAAATCCCACCAATCAGGGACTGGCCGCGTATGGCACTGATCCGGTTATAATTCCGACACCCATACCACCTTACACGCCACTACTGTATGCAGATAGAAGCACCCTACTAATGACGCTAACCCTGTAAGGACAGCATGGTGCTTTAATGTGCCGTGTACCTTGTCGGTGATGAGTCTACTCACCAGGGCTGCATTCATGCATCATGTCGACTCCTCAGGGGTGTATCAACCCGTAGTATCAGCATGATGCTTGGATGCAACACTGGCGAGTTCATGATGCATTATGAAGATAAAGGTTACAATGCATTAAAGCACTTTGCGAGCCTTAAAGGGTTAAATGGTTTATCCATGTAGCATGTCAGAGCATTAACCATTGCCTCCCCGACAACACCATGCACCATCTGCCATGGCCTCACATACAAGCGCTAACCCTGTGGGGACGGTGTAGTGCTTTAATGCAGCATGACCTTTTGTCGTCATGATGCATGAATGCAGCCCTGGTGAGGAACTTACCAGTGCTGCATTCAAGCATCATGCAGACCCTATGGTGTTGATATACTCCCGAAGGTTCGGCATATTACATTAATTCCACACTGGCACTAGCACTGGAATACGTTCATGCAATATCAGGACAGTTGCACTTTAAAGCACTACACGGCCCTTAAAGGCTTAATTATAAATCAGCGCTGGTTACGTCACACGGTGGAGCCCCCCCCCCCCCCCCCCCCCACACACACACACAAACACTGCCACTCAGCTATTGATCGTCCATTGACAAATTGCTTGGAGGCCCGTGCTACACTGATAATAAAACCTATAGTCAGTACTGACTATACCATCATATTTGGACCCCCGTAGTCAGGAGACTATACAACTTAGTCACATATTAGTCATAAAGATAGTCAGTAGTGACTATATGTGGATCACACAAATTGATGATGTCACAGGAATGTGTGCACAGGAAACAGTTAGGATTCAAATTTGAATGGTCCATGGACTTCAGGTAGGCACATCCTCTCCTAAACCACTGTTCTATGGATATCCCTGCTTGTTATATGTTATGTTACAGTTGACTATGACAACTTAAGATGTTATAGGGTGTATGAGTTCACATGTTTGATAAGAGTTATCATGGTAATTTGTTCCAATTTTGATCACATAGACATACATGAACAGTGTATGTCTAGACTGACAGAGCATGATAGGCCTACACAGGAGCCTGTCACCTGCTCTGACTAATCCTAGCCTGTCCCCTGGCCTGTCTTATCCTAGCTTGTCCCCTGGCCTGCCTTATCCTATCTTCCCCTGGCTTGCCTTATCCTAGCCTTTCCCCTGCCCTGCCTTATCCTAGCCTGTCCCTGCTCTGTTTTATCCTGGCCTGTCACCTGCCCTGCCTTATCCTAGCTTGTCCCCTGGCCTGCCTTGTCCTAGCCTGTCACCTGCCCTTATCATAGCCTGTCCCCTGTCCTACCTCATCCTAGCCTGTCCCCTGCCCTATCCTAGCATGTCTCCTGCCCTGCCTCATCCTAGACTGTCCCTGCCCTGCTTTATCCTGGCCTGTCACTTGCCCTGCCTTATCCTAGCTTGTCCCCTGGCCTGCCTTGTCCTAGCCTGTCACCTGCCCTTATCCTAGCCTGTCCCCTGTCCTACCTCATCCTAGCCTGTCCCCTGCCCTATCCTAGCATGTCTCCTGCCCTGCCTCATCCTAGACTGTCCCTGCCCTGCTTTATCCTGGCCTGTCACTTGCCCTGCCTTATCCTAGCCTGTCACCTGCCCTGCCTTATCCTAGCCTGTCACCTGCTCTGCCTTATCCTACCATGTCCCCTGCCTTGCCTTATCCTAGCCTGTCCCCTGGCCTGCCTTAACCTAGCTTTTCCCCTGCCCTGCCTTATCCTAGCCTGTCATCTGCCTTGCCTTATCCTAGCCTGTCCCCTGCCCTGCCTCATCCTAGCCTGCCCCTGCCTTGCCCTGCCCTATCCTACTAGCCTGGCCCCTGCCCTACCTTATCCTAGCTTGTCCCCTGCCCTGCCTTATCCTAGCTTGTCCCCTGGCCTGCCTTATCCTGGCCTGTCACCTGCTCTGCCGTTATCCTAGCCTGTCCCCTGTCTTGCCTTATCCTAGCTTGTCCCCTGTCCTGCCTTATCCTAGCTTGTCCCCCGCCCTGCCCTGTCCTAGCCTGTCCCCTGCCCTGCCTCATCCTAGCCTGTCCCTGCCTTGCCCTGCCCTATCCTACTAGCCTGGCCCCTGGACTGCCTTATCCTAGCTTGTCCCCTGCCCTGCCTTATCCTAGTTTGTCCCCTGGCCTGCCTTATCCTGGCCTGTCACCTGCTCTGCCGTTATCCTAGCCTGTCCCCTGCCTTGCCTTATCCTAGCTTGTCCCCTGGCCTGCCTTATTTAGCCTGTCCCCTGCCCTGCCTCATCCTAGCCTGTCCCTGCCCTGCCCTGCCCTATCCTACTAGCCTTTCCCCTGCCCTGCCTTTTCCTAGCCATGTCTACCCTGCTGAACCTTGACCTGCCTTCAGTACTTAAGTTTCCCTTATTTCTCATGATTGACTATATCTATTAGTCATGGTGACTACTTTAGACCATGAAACCATTAAATTCATAGTCACTTGACTATATAGCCCAAATCAGCCGATTTAATGGCTGACTATAGGTTGACTATATGACTAACTTACTATAGACATAGGTGACTAACTTGGTATAGTCGTTTTTGCTACATTCATGTGACTATAGAAATGTAGTCCGTAGTGACTAACATTTCCAGGTCCATTATTATCAGTGTAGATGAGTTACCTCATACCCCGTGACACAGCCCGGGGGAGGCCGTGTTGGGGGATCAGATACCGGCAGTGCCATTTTGTACGGAGTTCCCTTATATTGTCTCTTTGATTACTTTGATTTGCTTTGCATGGTGCTCTGTATACAAACCCATCGTATGGGACTGTGCTATGTATTATAGTGCTTTGATTTATTAAAGACCTAAAAAGGACGACAGGTTGTAAATAAATAAAAGCCAAATCAATTAACTCGATTTTTTTGCCTTGCAGTTGTGATTCCCTAGCCAATTTATAAAACCCTTTATCATTATGGTGCATGAATGCAGCCCTGGCTAGTATAACTTTGACGTGACTATACGCACACCACAGTATCGGGACATTCAAGCACTATGTGTAGGGATGAGAGTGACCAATCTAAAAAAAAAACACTTAAAAAAAACACATTGAAATGTTCAAAATGAGGCCCCTAATTAAAGGCCCTCTATAGTTAAGTACATATCTTCACAACATAAAAGAATTGAAATCAGGGAAAAGCTTGAAGCTTTCATCCCTGTATGTGACCCTAACATGTTTAGCTGGACCCTTCCCTGTATGTGAGGAGTGGGTGGCAGCTGGCCTCCCTCACTGGGTACCATGCCAGATGGTCGGGCCTCCAGGGCGCGGGGCGAGCCGCCTCCACGCTGATAATAGCCATCCTCACTGCCCACTAAATTACACTTTGTCTTTCTGTTGGCAATCAGTGGGTTGTGGCACTAATGTGCCGGAATGTGGTTACCCCACCCGGCTATGTCGTCACAGGAAGCGCCTCACCACTATCACTGCTTCTTAGCACAGAATTAGAAACCAGTGGTTTCTATTTTCATGTTCTTAGGGAGGGGACATTATTTAGCAACATGGGGGTTGGTGGATATGAGTGTCTGAGAACTGGATAACTGCACTGCTTTCACGTTAGATCTGCATGTGGTATATAAGGACTAATACATGAATTACCCAGTCAGAACTGGGGTTGGTTATCCATGTATTTTACCCTTATTTAAGGGGTTAAAGAATTGAAACATCATCTATAGGATAGTACGGGTGAAGAGTGCTGCTATGGATTTGCATCATATAGTATTAGTATGAGGCATTCATGGTTGTACACTCCCCTAGCCCACACACTGTGTTGGCGGGGCTCCAAGATGCCCCCCGCCCCCTCTATACCCAGGCTCATTATTCTACCTGGGCTAGAGGGGACATGGAGGGGGTGGGTGGGGGTGGGGGAAGGATCAACCTCATTAGCATTGATTAGTAGCGTCGGGGTGGCGTCAGTGGCACCACGGTAAGGGAGTGGTCAATTTTTAACAACATGGGGGGGGGGGGGCGGGTTGGTGGGTTTTTTTTTGGGGGGTAAGGGGGGAACCAAAAAAATTGGATCCCTTGAAGGGGGGACCAAAAAAAATTGTATCCCTTTTTAGCAAAAAAAGCCAGCGTGTAATTATAGGTCAAAGGGGTCGACCGCGCTCAATTTCAATCTGCCCGAGGGGGAGCAAAAAGACCCCTACGAAAAAATGTAGAACCGCTAGCGCAAAAATTCACCGACCCCCCCCCCCCCTTGTTAAAAAATTACCACTCCCTAAGGCCACTGTGAACTCAGTACTACCACCCTGAAATAAAACACAACTCACAAGATCGGCCTCCAGAACACGCTAACCCTGTGAGGGTTGCATGGTGCTTTAATGCCATATGTCCTTTATCGCCATGATGCATGAATCTCGCTAGTGCGATTTCAAGCCGACCCTACGTGATTGCTAGATTCCAAAAAGCGTCAGTATGATGCATTAATTCAGCTGACGAGTAGACTCGGTAGAGCTGCATCCATGCATCATGACGACAGAATACATCGCATATTAAATCACTATACGATCCTTATAGGATTAGAGAATAAAAAGAAGAAAAGAGGGAGAGTTTATGCTGAAATGTCAGCAGGGTTGGAGTATGAGGGGTGGCTGGCAGGGAGCGAGTCTGCGGTGCACGAGGTGACGTAATGAATGGGTTGTGTGACTCCACGGGACGGGCCTCAGTCAGGCTACCAATGATGTAGCTCCAGCAGTATAGGGAGTGGACCTGGTAAGGACTGGTGAGTAGTATATAGGGAGTGAGGGGTGATGGTGTAAGTAGTATAGGGAGTGAGGGGTTCTGGTGTGAGTAGTATAGGGAGTGAGGGGTTAGGGTGTTAGTAGTATAAAGAGTGAGGGGTTCTGGTATAAGTAGTATAGGGAGTGAGGGTCATGGTATAAGTAGTGTATGGAGTGAGGGGTCAGGGTGTTAGTAGTATAGGGAGTGAAGAGTGCAAGTAGTACAGGGAGAAGGAGGTTAGGGGCAGGGTATATGTAGTATAGGTAGTACATGTATAGGCGGTATTGATGTAAGTAGTATAGGAAGTGAGGAGTCATGGTGTAAGTAGTATAGGAGGTCAGGGGTTTGGGGCAGGCGTACAGGCGTAGGTTATCGGTGGAGGGAGAGAGGATCACTGGAGCTGGATTTAGTAAATATCTCCACCACATGACTCTGCTTCCTACATTACCGTCTCTTGTACTCTCTTGTTACACAAATTACCAAACAGGATTGTCATCCATGTTGGGAGGACCTGGGCTCTTCTTTTACATTCCTTCTGGTGCCAATTTCCACCCCCTCTCTCCCCCCCCCCCCCTCCCGCCCCCTGCATGTCTCATTACCGTGGTGTTGATGCCAGGATATATAAGCGTACATTAGTTGTGTCCCAGTGCTAGTCTCCCCCTGCAGTCTCTATATGGGATGAGACAGAGGCGGCTTGTCATTCTAAACACGCACACAATGCAGTGGCCGGGGCTGTGCGTGATACTACCCAACTTATCCAATCAGACACGATGCCTGTCCCCCGGTCTGTCCAACATACAGAGTGGGGACCCTTTAAGGGACGCATGCTGCTGTAATGTGGCTATGTCCTTTGTCGGCATGATGCATAAATGCAGCCCTGGCGAGTCTACTCACCAGGGCTGCCTCCATGCATCATGCCGACCCCTCAGGAGTGTATCAATCACGAGACGTGGCTGAAACATTATTGAGTTACTCATCAGGCTGGTGGCAAAGGGGCTTTGATAGCATAATAACCCTTTAATGACGGCATAATGTATTAATGCATCACGCTCGTCATGATGCATGAATGTTGCATTCAAGCATCATTCCAACCCTGTGGGATTGAGACACCCCCAAAGGGTCGGCATGATGCACCGATGCAGCACCAGCAAGTTACTCATCGGCGCTACATCAGTCTACAGGGGCGTGGCAACCGGGGGAGACGGGGGGGGGACATGTCCCCCCCCCCCCCACACACACTTTTGACCAACCCCAAAAACGGTCAAACCAAAAAGGTCAAGTAAAAAGGGGTCAAAAAGGGTCAAAATACCCCCCAGTCCCCCCTACATTGAAACAGCTTGCCACGCCCCGTGCATCAGGACGACAATGTCATCTTTTAGCAACATGCCGCCCTTAAAGGGTTTAAGCATGGTGCGGTCGGTAAAGGGTATATACCGTAATAGGGGAGGGCTGCTGTGTCTCGTGTCCCTATTGTACAGGATATCTGGGTCGGTGAGTGGGGGTGGGGCGGGTTATCTATGTATGATATTCTTGCTATCGCTGTGCATCGTTATCGCTCTAATGACAATATCACATCAATTTAATTATGCTCCACTGATTTGGAAAAGTTCTCGAAGAGCATTTTTTGTTTTTAGTACAGAAAAGGTTTTCACCTGTTTTTTTGTATAATTAATTACACATTAATTACTTTTGAATCGCTCGCGATGTCTCCAATATAGGCTGACTGGCTCTGCCCAGTATCTAGAACATCAATATGCATTTTACATATTTTATAGCGGGCAAGATCAAGGGGGGGGGTGATAATTTTAAATCATGGAATTTCATTGGGGCCAAGCAGATCGTATTAGTGGTGGAGAAGGTTCATCGTACTGATTTGACCTTTTGTCAGTTGAGTGTGCGCCAGGCCACCTGGCCCAGATTAATGGATATAGCACGCACCACATTCAGCAGTCCTTTAAGGGCAGCATACTGCTTTAAATTAATGTACTATACTTTTTTGTCGCCATGATGCATTCCCTAAGGAGTAACCCACCACGCTGCATCGATTATCATGCGCATCATGCCGACCCTATCAGGTTGATACACTCCTGAAGGGTCGGCATGATACTAAACGCAGTCAGGGCATGCATTTATGCATCATAACGACAAAGGGCATAATGAATTAAACCACCATGCGGGCCGTTAAGCACTATGCGGGCCTTAACGCCCCAGCGCCCCTATATATAGGGCTGAGTATCTGTCTCGACTCCACTCCGACTGCCGCTGGAGGGGTACCGAGACCAGCGCCTTTAACGGTAGACAGCCTACCTGCTATAGAGTTAGCAGAAGCCCCACACTGAGTGGCTGCAGCTAAAACAGCCCGCTATTTATACCTGCGTCTATAAAGGACGCCAAGTGGAAGCCGAATAGCGTTATTGCATTCCGCCTACGCTCCGTTACACAAGCCGACACTGGGGGGTTAACCTCCGCCGCCTATATAGCGATAATCCTGGTCGCTCCATGTGCGCGGCCATTTAAGTCCTGTCCTCAGAATTTCACGCGAGATTTAGCTTGGTATCAGACATCTACGAACCATAGCTGGCCAAGCTAAGTTCCGAGATGAGAACCAAGATCTCACGTGAGCTGCCTGTGCCAGCGACCACACCAAAGTCCCGGGAACAAGTTCCCTCCCGTTTCATCGCGTTGGGGGTGGGGGGGGGGGGGGGGGCAGAAGGTGCAGGATGAGGATCCAAAACATGTCTTTTATGTAACATGTTAAAATGTGTCTGATCTGGGTTGGTCACATTCTGCGTTAATATTAGGTTACAGGTTGCAGCCGCAGCACGCATAAACTCTAAAAATTCCGAGGGTTTTCTAAGAGAAAACACAATAATTATTTTCATACTTCAAAGGAATAATTGAAGATGGCCGTCTTTTTTAAAACAAGGTGAGATGAGGTAAAACGCACCGTTCTGTTTTTGACCCAGGTACTGGAGAGCTGACCCCCGGGGAGGCAGGGTGTGTGTGTGTTGGGGGGGGGTAGATATGGGT
Organism: Harmothoe impar; assembly: GCA_947462335.1. Lineage (NCBI taxonomy): Eukaryota > Metazoa > Annelida > Polychaeta > Phyllodocida > Polynoidae > Harmothoe > Harmothoe impar. The sequence goes on along the minus strand of OX381709.1, from coordinate 74,545,998 downwards.
GGATGGCGTGTAGGCAGCAGGGTGTAGGTACAGTGGTAGTACACGTGTCTACAGTTAACCACCCTACTACTGTAGTATAGCTCAGGTATATCGTGGTAGAGTTCAGGTTACAGCTGATTCTCACATCACCACCTGTAGATAACCAACACGTAACCGAGTCACTGTAGATATAACCACCACAGACTGGCTGCTGGTGCCCTCATAGCACCGTGGGTTAGATACTTATACACAAACCACAGTTGAATAAAAGGGAACAGGCTGCATCTATATTGCGTACACAAAAAAAAATCACAAAACAATCATTGAGTACTACATGTAGTATAAGTCAGATATGGCTCAGCATATTAAGTAGCTCTAGCATTGTTTAGGCCGTGGACATCGTTGGTTGGCCTCGCTCGGCTGGTACCTCGGGCAACCACCCAGCCCATGGCTCATATAATGTATACAGCTCCTTACTTGGACCATTTCTATTACATGTTTACATATCTAACCACGAGCCTGCCAAAATAGCAGCATGGTGTTCTACCTGGGACGTGCTAATGCTGTAGCCTATAGAGGCGGCTTGGAACGGGGCCAGTAAACACTTGTACAATTGGCTGTGCCAACTTCCCTCCATATTCACCTCTACATGTTACATGAATGTATTTTACCCCCACTCAGTAGGTAATCTCATTACTCCATAAGTAACTTGTAATCTCTACATGCATACATAAGTATGGGCCCTAGCTATGTTCTGAACGTGGAAGCCTGCAGTGATTTAAGGTACACCAAGATCTTTAATCCCCTCCACATGACGCCTGACACAGACCCCCACCCCTACACTACTCACGTCCACGTAACGCCTGACACAGACCCTACCCCTATACTACTCACGTCCACGTGACGCCTGACACAGACCCCCCACCCCTATCCTACTCACCTATACTACTCACGTCCACGTGATGCCTGACACACACCCCCACACCTACACTACTCACGTCCACGTGACGCCTGACACAAACCCCGATCCCTACACTACTCACGTCCACGTGACGCCTGACACAGACCCCCACACCTATACTACTCACGTCCACGTGAGGCCTGACACAGACCCCCACACCTACACTACTCACGTCCACGTGACGCCTGACACAGACTCCCACCCCTATACTACTCACGTCCACGTGACGCCTGACACAGACCCCAACACCTACACTACTCACGTCCACGTGACGCCTGACACAGACCCCCCACCCCTATCCTACTCACCTATACTACTCACGTCCACGTGACGCCCTACACACACACACACACACCTGTACTACTCACGTCCACGTGAGGCCTGACACAGACCCCCACCCCTATACTACTCACGTCCACGTGACGCCTGACACAAACCCCAATCCCTACACTACTCACGTCCACGTGACGCCTGACACAGACCCCCACACCTATACTACTCACGTCCACGTGAGGCCTGACACAGACCCCCACACCTACACTACTCACGTCCACGTGACGCCTGACACAGACCCCCACCCCTATACTACTCACGTCCACGTGACGCCTGACACAGACCCCAACACCTACACTACTCACGTCCACGTGACGCCTGACACAAACCCCGATCCCTACACTACTCACGTCCACGTGACGCCTGACACAGACCCCCACACCTACACTACTCACGTCCATGTGACGCCTGACACAACCCCCACCCCTATACTACTCACGTCCACGTGACGCCTGACACAGACCCCCACACCTACACTACTCACGTCCACGTAACGCCTGACACACCCACCCACACCTACACTACTCACGTCCACGTGACGCCTGACACAAACCCCCCACCCCTACACTACTCACATCCACGTGACGCCTGACACAGACCCCCACCCCTATACTACTCACGTCCATGTGACGCCTGACACAGACCCCCACACCTACACTACTCACGTCCACATGACGCCTGGCACAGACCCCACATCTACACTACTCACGTCCACGTGACGCCTGACACAGACCCCCACACCTACACTACTCACGTCCACGTGACGCCTGACACAAACCCCGATCCCTACACTACTCACGTCCACGTGAGGCCTGACACAGACCCCCACACCTATACTACTCACGTCCACGTGACGCCTGACACAGACCCCCCACACCTATACTACTCACGTCCACGTGACGCCTGACACAGACCCCCACACCTACACTACTCACGTCCACATGACGCCTGACACAAACCCCGATCCCTATACTACTCACCTCTACTACTCAAGCCTTGTTCGGCACCCGGCATTTACGGGTCTGTTGGTAGTAGTATAGGAGTTCAGGAGACAAGGCAGAGGTTAAGTCGGCTCGGTCTGGTGTGGAAACACTATTTCTTTTACAAGAACATGGGCCTGACATCCCCCCTCCTCCCCAGGTTGGCAAGCCCTTCCTATAATACCGGTAGTTCATTAGAGGTTGAGTCTGGTACATATACCATGTGAAGCTGTTGGGGCTTTAGTGTGGCACACAGAAAACGTGATCAAGAGCGGGGGGTGTAGGGAGAGGAAGTACTAGGCGGATAACACGAGGCCCTGTCAGCGTGTGTCACATCACAGGCTTAGCATAAAAATAGCCTGCTTCATGTGGCGGGGTGGCAGGTGGGTAGATGGTGGTGGGTGTGAGACTTATTACATGTGAGAGGACGGGCAACAAAGGTGGTAACACAATTATAAGGGAACACAGATATGGGTTCCCACAAATTATTCACATTGAATTCCATGACTTTGCCTAATCAGAAAATTACATTTTTCCTTGATAATATTCGCCAGGATATCGTGCCAGGGATTCTTCAATTTGACAGGGAATGGTATATAGTCTAATGGATGTTTTTCATAATGCCCCCCACCTTCCATTTCCCATGACTTTTCCTGACTTATGTCAACATTTCACAAGGTTACATGACTTTCCATAATTACCCCTGATAATTTCATTTACCATGACTCATGGGAATCCTAAGTGAAGGAGGGAGCAGGATAGGAACTAGGTAGAACATGGAGGAAGCTTCACACTATTCATTGGACGTCTAACGTCACTTAACTCTTAAATGCAACACGCTCTTTATCATCATAATGCATGAATGCAGCCCTGTCAAGTAACCCGCCATTATCGATCTTTGTACATTAAAGCACTATGCGGTCCTTAAAAGACTAAGGCCACTTAATCCTACTAATTTACATGTTTATTGGACACCATTGAGAGATGGCTTAGCGCTGTAGACTGCAGCATAGACCTGCTCAGTGCTCTGGTATCGCCACACAGAATACAGCTTGAAATTTCAACTGGCAGTCCTAGATAATATGTTACTATTTTACCTTTATAAATACTCCCCTAAAAATTAATTTCCTGACACTTGTGACAGATCCCAACTATAGTGAGGACTAAAGTGTAGAGTACACTAGCATCGCTACACTACTCTGCTCCTGGCTCAAAACTTCACTTCCCTTGTTCAATTTCACTTCCTATTGTCTTTCAGGAGAGGAGCATTATTAAATGCCTCACACCTGATTACCAATTAGTTAAACCCATGTAAAAAGAGGCAGGAGAGATTAACACATTTGGAGCTGGCACATGGCAGGTGGGGGGTGACTCAGTGTTTTAGCTGCCTCAGTAAACGGAGCTGACTCAAACCTGGTCCACCTCTTTTTGAGGATGGCATAGTTAGAAAATGCTATGATTTTTGTCGTTATGATGCATGAACGACCTGTACCGACGCATGATGCCGACCTGTCGGGAGTGTATAAACCCCTTAGGGTTGGCCGCATGATGCATGAATGTGGTGAGCCAATCGCCAGAGCATAAACAGTACATCATAGATGACTAATGACATGCAACTTAATGCACTGTGCAGCCCTAAAAGGGTTATAATTTGTAAGAAGCAATTAACAGTGTCCATACTTTCTAAGTTACTATTATTGATCTATATATCGTAGAATATAATCATCATCGACACTACAGTACTGACTTGGCCGTGTGTTGAAATGCCACCATGTATTACAACATCTTTCTTATTCTCATATTCTGGCTTGTTTAGTGTTATTTAATGATACACGTGAGCTGGATCCCCAGTAGCTGCTGATACAACATATCGGAGTGAGCAATCTAAAGGAACAGAGGTCATCTTTGGGTAACAACTGGTCGAAGTGACATAAAGCACTTCTAAATACAGAGAAGACGTTGGTTCCTGAGTGTTGGTAGGTGCAGCTCAGCCTCGGTCAGTGTCTATCTTACCAGTTGGATAGCCTGGGAGCAGGCTGTCATCCTATCCTAATACACATCTTTATATCACTTCTTTCAAGTACAGGTGTTTATTATACAGTAGCCCCAGATACCTTTATTGCCTCCTTGCTCTCTACAATACACACCCTTGATCTCTACAATACACACATTTTGCACCACCAAAGTCCAGAGCAGGTCTGCTCCCAGACCAAGCATCTGGTATTGGGCTGGCAGTCCGAGACCGGGTGCAGCTCGGGCACCTGACTCACGTCCTGACTCAGGGCTGACCTCCACAAACCGGATCTAGACTGACCTCCGTTAGCTCTGGGCTGGCCGAGGCATGAGCTGTCCGCCCTGAACACTCACTCACTCACAGCGCTATCCTGACTCGTCTAGCTGACATTGAAGCCACTGCCGCCGGCCCAGCCCCGCCCCACCAACCTAACCTACCACTGCCACTGCAGGGCGAGCAGTTCAGGCCGCATGATGCTTTATAGTGCGCCCTTTGTCATTATGATGCAAAAATGCAGCCCTGGTAATGCTACAGGGCTGCATTCATGCATCATGTTAGAGCCTCAGTATCAGCCCCATAGGGGCAGCATGATGCTTGAATGAACCCAGGGTCTACCTAACGACAAGGACAGAGAACACTACAGCGCTATGTGTCCCTTACAGGATTAAGGGAGCAGCTCGGCCGTCACGTGGTGCGCGCGCCGCCCAGTCACTCACTCACTCATTCATGCCGCAACTATCGATCTGCTCACAGCCGTCTATTTATAGCACAGCGAGCTACACGATCGGTTTCTGCTCTAGCCACCCAAGGACACCGCCGGGTGCCTGGGCTGCCCCTGCCGCCGCTGCTGCTGCTGGTGGTTACCGTACCGTATTGTTTAAGCACCCCGGCGCTTATACATTTAAAGCACTATATACCCTGTGGTGCTTATACAATAAAGCTCATATATCATTGGTTAAGAACCATTTTAAGAGCCCTCTACCCACGGTGCTTATACAAGACTGGCCCTGATATATTATCCGACACTCAAGCGCAACTGTATGGTACTGCAGCTGTTTCAGCTACTGCTGTTATTGCTGCTGCTGTTACTGCTACTACTGCTGTTACTGCTGCTGCTGTTACTGCTGCTGTTACCGCTGCTGTTACTGCTGCTGCTGTTAGTGATGCTGCTGTTACTGCTGCTGCTGCTGTTACTGCTGCTGCCACTCCGTCCACTGAGTACCATTACCTGCCCGTGTTGGCCTCACCCCTCCAACCTCTGCCGCCCTCAGCTCTGCCCCCTATAACCCAGATTACATTCCCCCTTCACGCCGTGCTCGGCCCCCTGACCCCTGCTGCTGCCCCCCCCCCCTCCACCCACCCCGGCGTGCTGCACCCACGGGGCTGCATTGTGCACCAGAGGCAGTCAAACTAAAGGCCTCTCTGACAGCTTCACATCACCGACACATGCGTCACTCTCCGAGCAGATAATTGGGTCTGTACTCCAAGCCAGTTGCATGAATTGAAATACAATATCTGCCGGTGATTAAAGATGTCCCTATTCATACAGAGAGGTAACCCACACAGAGGTGGCGGCCCGTTATGTTACAGAATTGATGCTGGGGTGGAAGCAGGCAGTGGTGTGTAGCGTCCTCTGCACGCGCCCGTTGCCATGACTACAGGTGGGGAGGACGACCTTGGTGAGGCGGCGTCAGCTGCATGTTGGGGAAGGGGTGTGAAGCCACTTCTAGTACTGTAGATGTGGCCCTATATCTAACCCTTTTAGGGCCGCATGGGGCCTTAACCCTTTAAGGACCAAATGATGCCTTAATGCATCATACATATCATGCTGACCGTATGAGGTTGAGACACTTCCGAAGGGTCGGCATGATGCACCAATGCAGCCCGCCGGGGTTGCATTGGAGCATCATGACAACATCTTTTAGTGACACGCACCCTTGAAGGGTTAATGATCTATGTCCACTTTTGTCATGATCTAGGACTGTATGTAGCCCTGTCGTGTCTATTCACCAGGCATGGCCCCCTCCAACACTGTGTATGTATCCTGAGATCAGTATAGTTTAGTATAGTTGTAGCCTCGTGGTAATGGTATTCTATGGCATACACCGGCTGAAAAGCTACGAGTCACTTTAGGGAGATAGGCACCCAGCTCTACGCGCGCTGCCCAGAAAAGCCATGATACCAAGTCAAGTCTGACACATATGCAGGAGTAACGATTAGCGTTTGTATACATGTCGCCCTGTATTTAGCTACAATATGTATGGAGAACTTATGTATGAGAGTGAGGGGATGATTGTGCTCATATAACTCAGCTTTGAACAAGTTTTTAATAATTTGTTTCCATGACTACCGGGACATAGTAAATGCAGCCTAAATCTAAAGCAATCTGCTGTTTGCATGAGACATTGAATTGGATGTCTGCAACATTTAAGTGCAAAACCACCTCAGTTCCGGTTGGTTCAGTGAGTACAACCACTATATATATACATATGTGTTTATATATGGCACTCTATGTATACACCCAGTGTGCATTACCTCGGGTATAATGAAGCACAAGCACGCTGATATTTGCATTTACTTAGACCAAATGAGGAAATCGAAGCCACTCTCCGGCCTCCCCGACCTCCCCGCCCCACCCCTTCACACGCCACCCCACACAGGGTGGGGAGGGGGCACCGGGGGCGTGGGAACCGTCAGCCGGTGGCAGGAGGGGAGCCAAGCTTCTAACCATCCACATAGCCATTGCTGCCACCTAATGAAACACTACCCCCTGCTGAGCGATTAACCCTGTTAATACAGGTCCACATGTTGGTACCCCTACAGGCAGTCAGAGTGGAGCCAGGACAGGTGCTTAGTCCTCCTATATATAGGGCGGGTGGAGATGGGGGTTGGGATAAGCCATCATAAGGGTTAAGGCCGGCAGCATTAGAGCAGTTGTCACCATGATGCATAAATGCAGTGCCGTTACTCACCCGCACGGCATAATTGATGGATCATACCAAACCTTAATGGGTGTATCAAACCCATAGCGTGGTGCAGCAAATGTTAACCCCATCATGACGACAAAAGGGTGGTAGATTAAAGCGTGATGCTGCCCGTTAAGGGTTTAATCACATCAACCCCCTCTGTGACTTCTCAGCTACAAACACAGACTGTAACTTCATTAACCTGTTTAGTTTTGATTTATTCCAAACCGAATAATTACTTTGAGAGTTTTAAAGCGCCGGTAGATGTTTAGATTGATCACTCACATAAAGAGCTGTTTACATCCAACAATGTGTCACACCCAAGCAATGGCATGTGGATATAAACCGTATTATCAGAGATGCCACTCCCTCGTCCACAAAAAGTAGGAAACTCTAAGATTTTGGTCAATTTTCTATATGAAATTAATTCAGTTCAGTACGGAAATCCCAGCCAAAAAATAGGAATTTCTGCAAAAGTAGGAAAAGTGGCATCTCTGAATTATGGAGGTTAACAGCGGCGTAGAATGAGCACTGCCTGGGACGTTACCCTGGGACGGTACACTGTGGCAGCGAAGAGGCCAGGGTAGTAAGTAGTATACTGAAACATTTAGATTCGCCTGAGGTATTAAATCCTGTAAGGGCCGCATTGTACTGAATGCATTATCCCCTTTGTCGTCATGATGTAAAAATGCAGCCCTCACAAGTAACTCACCATGGCTGCATTCATGCATCATGCCGACCCTTCGGGGTTGATACACTCCTGTATATAGGGTCGCCATGATGCATGACTGTGGGCCTGGTGAGTGCATCCATGCATCATGACTACATAGTACATCAAAGCACTCTGTGGCCCGGGTTAATCTTAGACTGGGTGGTACAGGTATGGGGTCCCTGTGCAGTAAGCCGCACAGTAAGACGACCCGGGCTGTGTGTGCCCGGCGGGAGGACCGCTAATGTCAAACTCACACACCACTCTCAGCAGCACTACATGTACAACAACTCTCACTATCATCCTACCCATGAAGTCTCATGTACTACCCGCGGGTTATAGGAAACTGCCAGCTAGGTGATGAGGGTTATACGAGTGGTTTTATAAGTTTACTGAAGTGCTAAATTATAGTCAAAGTCAAAACCCGGGTGGGCAGTTACTAGTATACGATTTTCTCAAAATGTATGTGCTGTTGGTCATGCATGAGATGCGGGTTATTCGCAATACTTGGTCAGCCTACGATGACCAAAGAGAGATAGCTTGTGTGTGAAATTTAATGTGTTAAAGATTAGGCCACTCAAAAAAAAGAAGTGGTTTCTCATCACCAATGACTGAAAAATCTGACGAGGGAGGCTTTTTTTTTCTTCTTTTTTTTCAATCCACGGGCTAAAATGTAAAGGATGAAATACATTTTTGGTGACCGAAATTCAAATTTTAGTAGTTTAAAAATTAATTGATTTTTGAAATTGGGGAAATTGTAAGTTATTTCTAATCCACTGCATTGCTGTCAGTATAAGCTTTAATTTGATACCAAATATGCCAATATTTGTCCATTTTTATCATGTTTTTCATCAAAAATTAGCAAAAAAAAAAAAAAAGTTTTCCTCAAAACTTGATTTTTATGATGCGCGCGGTGATGAGAAACCATTTATTTTTTTAAGTGGCCTTAGATGTACTTTTTAACAACTTTGCAGTGAAGCCCCCGTGAGTGGCTGTTTTGGATGTGAGAGATGTATGGACGCTGAGCCGCCTTGTCCCCATACATCTCCCATACAGCCCCACCCCGGTACTACACAGCAGGGGGACGCGCCTCACATGGACTCACTGCGCATGCACAAGCAGGCCGGAACCGGAAATTAAGGGCGCGCCGCCTCGTTCTGACGGTAAATACTGGGTGTGAATAGGACGCCGTCCATGTTATCTGGACTCCAGTGTTTCAGACAAATGTAAAACTGCCTAAAAGTGATGCTGCATGTTTAACCCTTTAATGTCTGCATAGTACTTTAATGTATTATGATACATGAGATGCATAAAGAAGTAGATCGAACGCACCACTGGGGTCGAGTGACAGGTGTGTTCGATAATTGATTACTGACCCAATACCTCACTGGGGTAATGCTGACTTGGCTGTAAAGAGGGAGAGGGTGTGTTCCAGGTTACCTTACCCTAGATAGGGAGAAGACAGAAAACAACTCCCCTTTTAAGCCATTGTGTAAACGTGATACACTTTTCTTGCCTCTACAAACCTGCTGTGCAATACTCAGTTCACCTTTTGTGTGCTGCATTATATGCACTCTTCGCCAGGACTCCATTACAGTTACCAACCCATTACAGGGTGGATATTACCCCCTAGGATCGGCATGGTAAATGCATGCATCACTGGCAAGGGCAGCAAGGGTTTTTGTATATCACGACAATCAAGAACATATCAACATTTTTTACCCGGGTCGAAAATCGTGCGCGTTCGCAACCCTTTGCTGCATAATAGTTTGCAGGCTTTCCCCCTGAAGACAGGTGGATTTCCCCCCCCCCCCCCCCGCTACCAAGAGGGTTGACACCCCCACCCCCCAGTTGTTAAATACTGATCACTCCCTACTGCAGGGTTAAAGCTGTAGTATGGTGCTCACCCTAATCGGCTGAGCTGCTCCCCTTACCGCGCATTAATTAAGGAGCTGCTCCTGGCAGTAAAACACCTGTACCGTTTTAACACGTTGATAATGGTATTGGGACCTGCTTTTTCTACCTGCTGCTCAGCATGGAGGCTGATGGCTGAGGGGACGCGCCGGGTGATCTGTTCTCATGTCACAAACAGCCAACCACACCTTTTTATTTAACCCCTCCAATGGTGCATAGTGTTTAAATGCACTATGCCATTTGTAGTCCTGGTGCATTCATGCTCACCGTCTGTTCTCTCCAAACAGCACCAAGTAATTGATCGTTCACAACTTGGGCAAATTTGGAGGAGTCACCAGAACACCAGAAAAGGCAGAAGATGTTCTTGAGAATATCTTGTGCCTTTTTCGTAATTCTGGTGACTTCCCCAGACTTGTCCCAGTCACAAACGTTCAATTTCCAGGTGGTGTTTGGAGGGATGTGTATTACGGTCGGTATGCACGTCATGACGACCAAAGAGTGTTTTGCTGGGGCCCATCCTGTCTTGGGCATATCAAAAAGTGTTTGCCTTGGGCAAATTCCGATGCATATATGTATCTGTATACATGTAGCTTGGGAGTGTGAGGGCCCGAATCAAAACCCAGCTATACTTTGATTACAACCATGTGTATACATAAGCTGGGGTGAGGCTTATACGCGGGTGTTTTTTCTATGTGAGACTTGATAAGGTACATGTAGTAGTCCATTACTAGTAGACTGAGGTGACCTATTAGAGGCGTCAGTTGTTGGACGAGCAGCAATATTGGCAGGACCTCATGTCGGGTCAGCATTAGGCGTCCATCCCCCACCATGCCACACGCCCACCCCGCCCCACACCTGGACACTCGCCAATATACAGGTATCCTGCATGCCGCCAGGCTAGTACATGGACATGGGCCACTATGGATGAGCTCAATGTTGCATCTGCACACTTGTACATTGTACGCTCAACCTCTCCCCCCCCCCTTGCATTTCCTTTAAACGAGCCGTTTATGTCCGTTTTAATGGGGAAAGGGTTAATTAATTTAAGGAGCACAAAGTGCTTTAATGTACTCAATGTGATTGTTGTCGTGAAACGTTAATGCATCCTTGGTGACTGCATTATGATGATTGTAATGGCATTATTGATGTACAAAAATGATGTAACCCCATACATCATCTGTGTAATGTTAACTGGCCGCAGGTACTGAATCAAGTGACTCTCTTGTGACAAAGGATTAAATTACAGAGTATGTGTAGTATGATTTCATCATTTCATAATCTGTCACAATGTCGGCCATATCTTTAGTGAGTAGACATGTTCATGTCATGTACTTGTTCCGTTACCACGGAGGTCCTTAATAGTACCCTGAGCACTGCGTTTTACGGTGCCACAAGGACTGTTTACTCTAGCTCTTATTGACCACTAGAGACAACAAAGGGACAAGCGGAGATCCAATCTTGGACGGCAATACAGGTGATTATACGGTTCTACCCCGCCCTCCTCTCCTCCTCACGTCGTCCCCGACCCACCCGAGTCCCGAGGCAATCAGGAACCACTCGGCTCCAGCTAAAGTACATCTCCTCGGATGTAGCGAGCATCAACCGCCTCCATGTAGCACTACAGCAGCTAACACATCGCTAAAAGATGACATTTGTCGTCATGATGCACCAATGCTGACCTCGCGAGTAACTCGCTGGTGCTGCATTGGTGCATCATGCCCCCCCCCCCGCACTATTAAAACCAAAACCCGGTTGTTGTTTTTTGGCAATGGGTCTGGAAAGGGTGAACTATTGGATCAAAACACAAGAATACTATAGACTAAGCTCGTTACTAAATTGTCCAAAATATGAGAATAATAGGAAAAATCTTAAAATCCCTTAATCTCCATGGGTAAGTCGCCAGCAGCTGCAAGTAAATGAGACCATTTCCTCATAGTGTAACATAAAGTAAGAGGAACTCACCCGCTCCATCTCCAGGAAGTCATCATCGAGTTCTGTTCCTTTCGCTCCGCCAATCTTTTCGCTCATATACTGAAATAAAACAGAGGTAGACGCTGTAGATATGTAAAGTTAGTGGCCAGTATTGATTCAATATGTTCTGTTCACCTTGACTCTCTGTAAGGAATAGGGGGTAAGTACTATGCATCCCAATACTCGCCGTATGAACATTGTACACATGTAGTCAACACTGATGATGAAAATTCAGGGTATTCTTTTTAATATTTATCACCAATAGTATGTGACTAAATAAATACATATACCATAAACTAGTGTATCCAAAACTCCCTTTATTGACAACATGCCATCACTAACGTGTTAAAACCTCCCATGCATAACCTGCATGTGAGGCGAAACGTTCTGTTTGCAATTAAATCAACCTGGGTGTTCTCATTATATCTAAATGCCGTGTTTTGACAATAACACCACAGGTATGGATGGATGCGCGCCCACGTTGAACGGTACAGACCGTTTTTAACCATTCCAGGGCCGCAGTGATCTAAATCGGAATCTGGATATACCCAGTGGGCCCGCCGTTGTCAATTTCGCTGGTTGAGGTTAAACCCACTGACATACCACTATGGGTATAAACAGGGAACAAATAGGGGACAGGCTTGTAACAGACTCATCAGCTCTTATCAATGCAGGCCACCGCAACCAGCTCCAGTCCCGACTACACAGAGAAAATTACCAGAGTCAACTTAACTCTTTTAGCAGAGTTGAAACTCTATCACCAGAATGACTCTCTTTTTGACTCTTTTTGATAGGTAAGAGAGTCAAACTGTATTTGACTCTCTTCTGGAATGGAGTTAAAGCATGTTCGACTCTGCTGTACAAGGAGTTAAAACCTATTTAACACCCTTTAAATCAGAGTCAAAGTAGGGTCGACTCCTTAAAAGTGGAGAGTTAAATCATCATTGACTCTCCCCTCTGGAAGAGTAGAAGTAAGGATTCTATTGGGATACCTAGGGAACCTCTCAAGTTATGGATAATGAAAGGTAGAAAACAATATACATCAAGTTAGACTCAGCCAAGATAGGACTGGTGCAAGTGGCCATTTTAAGTCTGTCATCTTTGCCATCCAATGTTTAGTTGATACCTTCAGAAACTGTTGTTTCATGCTTATAGTTAATCTAAAATTGCAACTAAGGTGTCTCCAGTTAAATATTTCACTTTCTATCTTAATTTTACACATTCAAAGGGAAACCTCTATACATTAGGAAACTACAGTGAAATATGTTCCTTTTTATACATTCATCAACTTATTGACACATTTGCCTTAATTGCAGTTAAGAAAAGAGTATCCTACATTGGAGGGAATTCTCTCTATAATATATACTGCTGCCATCTAGTGTCAACACCCAGCTATTTCGCAGGTGGCACCACCTGGTGGTAATCACAAAATAAACACATAAGAGTCAAACTCACTTTGACTCTTGTGAAGAGTCAATGTGAGTTTGACTCTGCTACTGACAGAGTCAAACCCCACTTAACTCTGCAGTTCAAGGGAGTCAATAGTGATTAAAGAGTCAAATAGGGATTGACACCTTACATTAGTAGAGTCAAATGAGCTTGTAAAAGAGTTCAACTTAGTTTAACTCTGACAAGGGAGTTATTATGACTCTGATAATTTTCTCTGTGTAGACTCTATTTATAAATGCTATGCCATCTGTCGACATGATGCATGAATGCAGCCCTGGCGAGTCTATTCATGTTTTTTGTCGTACCCGTGTAGGGTCGGCATGATGCTTAAATGCAGCCCTGGCGAGCTACTCCGTGTTGCACTCATGTATCATGACGACAAAGGTCATACTGCATTAAAGCACCATGCGGCCCTTAAAGGGCTAACGGTAACAAACATGTAGTCGAGGATCGTTACACACGTGAAGTGTAGGAGCTCCTTTTTTACCGACCACCATCTTTAAATAAGTCCCGCCTCCAGGATCCACCAGAACCGCAATTACACCAACAAACATTCTGTGTTGCTAGGCAACAAGGAAGCATCTTGTGGTGGCGGTGGGTGGTGTCTTCCTGCGCCGCCGGCCCCGCCTTAACCCTTTAAGGACAGCATTGTGTTTTAACCCTCTCTGGCATTTGTCGATACAATGCATGAATACAACCCGGGTAAGTTACTCCCCAGGGCTGCATCCATGCATCATGACGACACTATAGGGTTGAAGCACTCCCGGATGGTCGGCATGATGCACCAATGCATCGCCGGCAACATCACAACAAATGTTGTTTTTAGGCATCAAGCTGTCAGTAAATGGTTAAGTAGCCTCCAGCCCCTCCTCCTTCTGCACCACTAAAAGTGCTTCTTACATTACAGGGAAGTCAAGTTTAGCCAGAAAACTAAATCGTTATCTTTATGATACCTTCAAGTCAAGAATCGTATGTCTTCTATTTAAAAGAGCATCAGTTGTATACAGTGTACTGACATTAGTGGTTAAGCCCATTCTTTACTTGTCAGCACAAAGAGAGAAAAAATGTCGATTTTTAAACAACAATCAGTGTTCTTTTTAGATAGTTTTAATCCTTATCCATTTTATTTTTAATATCATTTGTTTAAATATACAACCACACGCAGTCAACCATATACAGCCACATTGGGCGATATTACTGGCACTATGAAAAGCATCCTTTATATGAGGGCCAGCAATTACCATGAAATCGCAATTCTTGGCATGTCTGTCAGGTGTAAGTGTGTGGCATGGTGCAGCGACTGATTGTCTGACCCAGTGGCTGCCAGGCGGCAGGGTCTGTCTAACTTGGCAGGTGCCCCTGCTGCTGCCACTTGTAGGTAGTGTCCACATTACACATTAACACCATGATGAAGGAACTCAAAATGGTGGCTACAATTGATTTTGGCACATGCAGTGTGCGCTGGGATTGGTACTAAGGCCAAGACAAATGTATTCAGGTATAATCTAGGCCGTAACCTTTTTCCCCCCTTTTTTTTTGGAAGGCACCGCATTACTCTTTTTTTTTGGGGGGGGGGGGGGGGGGGGTTCTACAAAAAACAACAACTTTTTTCACTGAAACTTTATTCTTACTGAAATTATGAGAAAAGGGAGAAATTTTCTCTCATGATCATGGATGCAAGTCATACATTAAGACAATGAATTGCATCACGTTGATGCGCTGTAAATACTTTCTAAGAATCTATAAATGCTTACGCAATACGCTGACTTAAATGTGCAGTATAATAATACCTACATTTGACAAAAGATGCAGGTGTACATTTTAGAAACCTGAGAACTGTTGGCAATTAAATACATTACATTGCAGCATGATGGCCACATGACAAGTGGACTCCGGGACCATTACGCCTGTGACGAACGCTTAATTAATGCTCAAGATGATTAAGCTCTCTGTGCATGTTTTATTCGCGACTAATGATACAAAATGACAGACTTGCGTATGGACTACATCGGAAAGAGCCAATTACCAATCGAACTGCTCTTAGGCCGAGAGCTGTTTGTGTGCGTAATGATGAGCATTAATGCATTTCATGAGATTAATAGGTTTTTATATGGATATCGAAGTGTCATCTTAAACTGATGAATTCATTTGATTAAATATGATTTTAAATCATCAAATTCGGGAAGTGGCACATCCTAGTCATTTTGCCTAAACTGAACTACAAATGATCAGAGAATCATTCCCAGTGTAAGAAGACCTTCGTTGATTTATTTCTATGGTGGGCAACAACTAGAAAATGCATCAGAACCTTTATCCATTTATATCAATGAATGATATCCAGGGCAACCAAACATTGTGATAATAATAAAAGCAGAAAAGCTTATCTTTAGTTTACATTACATAAGTAGGATACTGTTATCTAATCTAGACATAGATGTAGGCATGAATCACCAAATCAAATAGACCTAGTTCAGCACAGATGACCATGATGTGTAGCATTACGAAGGCCATGGTACATGTATGATAACTGTGTACCGCCATAAACCTTATCAGTATCTGTACACAGCATGCATGTAGCAGGGGCCATGTCCATGTGGGGTACATCCCGGGTACATCTAGGGTAGATTCACCTGGAGTCGGACACATACCTTGAGACGGACACTTGATTTTGTGGTTATTCAAGCATTTAAAGCTCTTTACTTATGAACTATGGTATATTTAAATGTTATTCTTTCTAGAAACCAAATACTTGAAGCCGTATAGTACATAAATACCCTCAAATTTCCTTTTTTTTAAACTCATTTGTCGATGATATAAAGTCATGTGCAACAGCGAACATATTTTCCTCCATATTTCATTTCATGTAATTCTACCTCCATTATCCTGACTATATTAACAGTTACTGGAACACAGTAGTCCTGTTATTTCTCATTATATCTGCCCCTGTAGGATCAATATGACGCAAGAATGTCGCACTGGCAAGCTGCTTGATCGTGACGACAAATTGTATTGCATATTAAAGCACCGTATGTCGTTTTTAAATGGTTAATATCCCCAAACACCATAGATACATGTACTATCTGCAGGCATGGGTTCTAGGGCCAGGTTTTAATCGTCATAAAACAGGTCAATAGTGATTAGATAGAGTATCCAGTCATGTGATGTTAGACATGGTATCGTGTGTATGTTGTGTGTGCGTGTAGACTGGACACACTCAGAGTTAGATGGAGACCTGATCACGTGACTAGTGGGTCGTGTAATGCACCAGGCTATACATAGGTACACAGGTATCTGACACGACATGGAGTCATTGATAGCGCCTCATGCTCCTGGCTGTTAAAACTTGGGGTATCAAAATATCATTAAACTCGCGACCAACGTATTATAGGAGCGCTCGTTTTTGTTTTGACCACAGGGGGATGACGTTGAGACCCCCACCCAAGCTTTGTTTGCTCAATACAGGTGACCCCACCCCTCCCCCCCCCCCGTTGTTAAAAAATGATTACTCCCGAATACAATGTAACAGGAGAGTGTCTACATTTTAGCAGACTTAGGAGTTCAATGCCACACCCAGCAACACCCACCCCGCTAGCAGGGTAAATTCTCCTTCAATATGACATGACTGCCCTCTGCATCTTCCCTGTGTGTGAAAGGTCCCGGGAACTGACAATTCGCTGGTGTCCGGCCTACCCAGCGTTACTGTGAACTGGCACACTGCCCATAACGGGAACCAGCGGTCAGGTCCCATCAGGGGCGGGCAGGTCTGAGAAGACGCTCACCTGGACACCTACCTACCGACCCACCCAGCCACACCTGGTCAACTCCAGTCTCGGGCCCTGACTGTACGTTTACAGTCTGGGGGTTTACTTACAAGCCTATACCTACACTGGCCCTCATGTACTATGCTATTGTGTATCAGCACTCAGGAGGATGTGGGTTCGAACCCCACTGTGGCTCAATCAGTACTTCAATTGATATCTACATAATTGACTTAAATTTAACCTAATGTACCTAGTCACATATTTAATAGGTGATACTACTAGGTCATTATAGGTGGATTTATGCTTTAAATGGGTTTAATAGGTAATGTAAAAAACGAACCACCTATTGTGCCAAGGTGGGATTCGAACCCACACACCTCATTGAAAAATGATCCAGGTTTCCGGATCATTTTATTTAGATACAAATTTGTCCAGGCCCAGTACCGCCTGACGGCGGCACTGGGCCTGGAGAGCTCGAGGCTGGGTCAACTCCAGTTACTCAGAGGTATTAGCAGTGAACCATGAGATATTCAATTCCCCCCATCCTAATGGGCATGTACCTAACAGACCCGTCCATGTTTCACCTATCGAGTTGTACAAGATATAGCGAATGTGGGTCGTGAAATGGGCTCCTTATAACAGTTAAGTTCCTTTAGAGATGCCATTCAGTCTTGACAAAAAGTAGGAATCTTACCATTTTGGCAGATTTTCTGTGGGAGAGTAACATAATTCAATAAAGAAATTGAAGCCAAAAAGTAGGAATTCCTATAAAAGTAGGGAAAGTAGCATCTCTGTTACTTGTATCAGTCCTCCTTATAATGAGATTTCACTGTACCATCCCTAACTCTACATGGATTCCCTGTCCCTGCGTACACGTATTCATTACATGGGAGGACCTAGCTACATTTCACATCCCCCATCTAGCTATTGTTGGTGGTCGGCACGTGCCTTGACACATCATGTATAACCCATGACCAGCTCGGTACATCCATATACATGACACATCACCAACACCTCACCCCTGCAGGAGGTGCACCCAGTCTACAGGAGCACAGCCCGGAGTGGTCTCAGCCGTGAATCATTCCCTCCCCACCTGCCTCCTAACCACACACCTCCAGGGTATAGGGACCGAGCGGGTCGCACCGTGTAAGGCGCCATCTTGTCCCCCCCCCCCCCCATGTAGGGCACCATCTTGTCCCCCCATAGACACAGCTTGTTCCCTAAATCGTCTTCATCATTACGACATACCGGTATATATCAAAGAGATCGAGTTGAGTTTTGATGACTAGCAGTTGCACATCACAGAACTTGAAGCGGTGTCCAAAGAGGACCGGTTAGAAGCAGTAAGACCCATCGAAGATACGGTACCAGATTTATTTTAGTTCCATCCTCCACCGCTGCTAGTACCCTAATAGCGCTGTAATCACCCTGCTCTACCCCTATAAATAGTATATTAACACGGACTTGGAGGGAAGCAGGGAGGTGATGTGAAGACGGCTGGGTCAGCTGCCTACACACTCAAAAAATAAACTTGTCTTCAGACTCTTCAAAGTGACGGTCATAAAATAAACGAGTCAAAAACTTGTCTAAGTGACAAGGAAGCGGGTCTTCTAGCTGGAGATAGAAGACCCACTTGGTATGTGCCAGCCCAAAACCCGACATTTGCCAGCTCCAGATTCTATGTGTGGGATGGTAACCTGATATGTTAGACAACTTTTGACTCGTTTATCTTATGACAGTCACTTGAACGAGTCTGGGGACAAGTTTACTTTTTCAGTGCACATGTGTCTTTGTAGGTTGTCTGTCCCAACAAAAGGACGTGTACCCGGCCATAGACTGCCTACCATCCCCGTCTATGGCAAAGGGGAGATGGGAGGAGTGGGAGGTAAAAGGAAGGGGTGAGTATTCCCTCTATAAAGACAGACTTGAGCAAGTCTAACCCGGCTATTATTTACCGACACACCCACTGTCTCTGATACTACAAAGGATCACACTGCCTGTGAGGCAACAAGGAGTAACACATTACTCACTCACCCACACACACACTTTGAGACGCTATATTGTAATATCTGCTGTTAACACGTGTTATAAAGGGAAACCTTTAATATAAACTAACATCTTAACCCTTTAAGGACCACAGTGTTTTAATATACTCTGCATTTTGTCGTCATAATGTATTAATGCAGCAGCCCTGGCGCACTACTACCGGTAGTCACGGCTTTAGGGGTTTATTATCAACCGCATAGAATTAGCATAAAACTTGATTCATGCATCATGATGGTAAAGGTCACCATGTATATGCACCATACACTATACAGGACCTAATGGACTATTATATAGCAGCTTTGTACAAGAGCCAAGGAAAAGTGTGTGCCAGAATTAGATGTGGCCTTGCAAAAGGAGCGTTGTTTTTTTTCCTACCAGTTTTTTCTACGTTCAGGTAGGGTAACCTGAGACACACTGTCCCCACTTTTTATAAAAAGCCCGGTCAGTAAGATATAGTGTCAGTAATCAATGATTGAACACACCTGTGACCCAAGGGTTGTGTTCGATCTACTTCTGTACCCATCCCCAGTATAGTACAGTATACATCCAGTGCACACCACATGACAACAAAAGGGCATAGCACAGCTGGTGCTTATCAGAACAGTAATGTCATTATGTTTCAATTGTTGTAGTCGCTCCATAAATGACACTCGATTCTGCGTGTGGATTATTGTGTCGGGTGTAAACACAATAATTGTGACCACATGTGTACATATTGTGATGTACATGTACCAGCACCAAGCCGTGAGTACTTAATGACAGCCGTACATACATACGTCATATGTCATATTAGGCCAAAAGAGATAAAAGGTATGTTTCAGGTAACATGGGAAGAAAGACTAAGGTCGGTAGGTCGGATATTTATTTTATTCTATTTTTTTAAACATGAAAGTACTAGCTATCCTCCGTGGAAATCCTAAAAATGACCCAAAAAATGACCCAAAAAATGTAAAAGTATGAAATGTTCTTCGAAAGTGCACAAAAAAAAGGTAGGGTCGGTCCTGTTTTGCTAGGGTCGGTCGGGTGCCCTAAAACAAACCTTTGCTTTTTTAATTTGGCCTTAGTATACTAGCTGCACGAGATGTTTTGTGTTTTGTTTGTTTTTTGAACCAGATTCTATTCTATCCGGTGACAAGTTGTCAGTCTTGGGCCTGTAAATGTAATTGGGGAGGCAGAATTACTCTAATTTAGATGAGCTGCTCATGAAATTGCACTGTCAGCACATTATTAACCCTCTAAGGGCCACATAGTTGTTTAATACAGTATGCCCCTTTGTCGCTCAAAATGGTCCAAAAACAATGAACTTTCCTTCAGTAATGCATATGGATAATGGATATGATAAACTATCTCTAATTCTTAAAGTGTTTGTTTTCCAATCTGAAAACAGCACATTCATGCATGGTACTAACCGAGGCTTAGACCCCCCCCCCCCCCCCCCCCCCCAGAACCAGCTTTCCAGAAGAAGTTAGACAGTAGAATGAATGCTACTTGGGAGGCCTGTGCCTAGACTGGGTTAGTATTTCACAGTAGGGGGAGTGGGATGACGAATACCTCAGACATCCTGACCATCTTACAGCCTCCTCCGCCACATGAGGCACATCTTCCCCAGACCAGCTACGTCTATACCACAGAATCTAGGATAGTCATGAAAATAAATCCTCACATATGCCCATCTCGGGTGTTTTTTTCTTTCTTATATTATTGTTATCCAGACCTAGCATGTCATTGTGGCTGGCACATGTACACCCCACCCATCCCCCTGCTGGGGTAATATTATAGCACATGCCATTTTTTCTAAGCTCCTTATGCTTTATGCCTATGTATTTTGAGACAGATCGAGGAGGGCATTTTCTCTCTGATGGGGTTTAATATTCAGCAGAGGCGTCACCTCATTAGTGGTCTAGACTAAAGCCCAGGTAGTGCCCTCTCTGCCTACAGAATGATGCCTCTATAGGGTGGAATATAAAAGATCCCTTGTCTGTGTAAACCTGTAGGCTTGGGATTTTGATTTTGTCTCCATTCCCATCCCTGGAGTATGATGCAGGTTAAGCTGCTGGATGCCAACAGAACCAAACAACCACATCACCCCAAACCTCAGCATCCCCCAAGCCCCAACTCAGGCAGAGATGCGCCTCTATGACTGGACCTTCTAATGAATATACAGTCTTTGATCTGGTCACGGACTGATACCAACTACTGACGGCCAAAGAACCAATACTTCTGAAGAATTCCTGCGAGCAAAAAGACCCATACTGATACAAGGTTAGGCCTATTCATCCTGTATCAGGTCCTGAATGGCTCCTGATGTACACTGATACCTTCCGGTGAGTCATCAAAACGAGTCCTAAGATGATAGAATTGTCCATACGTCCACTCCCTGTCTGTGTCATCCGTTTATTTATCTCCCTGTCTAATTCAAGACGCCTGGACGCAGCAAAAAACGGGGACAGTGCTGGATCGTGAAAGGTTTACGGTGCAGGCCTGAGACGGGGACAAATGTCACCTGGAGAGGGAGGCCGAGGTTGGAGGTAAAGGAGGCGGCAATAACAACAGCACCTAAAAACACAACAAGGAAGCCTGGGTTGAACCTGCCGCACTGTAAAAACGGCACTGGCACGTGGATATGGACGTAGTAACATTTAACCCTTTAGAGGCCGCATCATGCTTTAATACTTTCTGTAGCCATGAATGCTCAACCACGGTGAGTAACTCGCCGGTGCTGCAGTCATGAATATTACCGACGTTTTGGGAGTGTATCAACACCATAGTGTCGACATGATGCATGCTTGCAGCTTGCTAGGGCAGCATTCATGCATCATGATAACGGGCATCCCGGTAGTGTTTTAAAGCAGTATGCAGCCCTTAGAGGGTTAAAATGTTTTTCACCTATATTTGGGTCGCCTATTCTGGCAATCGGCATCAGCATTCTCCGCACTGGGCTGGCGGATGCCGAGTCATGAATGCGTCTTTCTGCCAACATTCAGGACCAAGTTATGCCTATAGATAGATTGATGATAGGCTTCCGGTACCCCGACCCTTAATAGGACTGACCCTATCGATTACCAGCTTTAACTCCTTCTTTTTTTTGACAATTTTCGAAAATACAAACAACTCTTTTGAACATATTTAAAATCGTTTTCCATAATACTAAGTTTTTTCTGAAATTTATACGTACAGATCTCACCTATTTGGATCGGTGCAATACGTTCCCAACCCTCGATTATTATCACATGTATATATACGTTGACATGTAGATCTATATATTATGATGTAAACAAACAATATACAATTTGACCTACCCTAATGATTACAGTAACTCTTGGTTAAAACAAAACCTATTGATTTTAGGAACTATTATATATATTTGGTCGTTCCCATTTCTATACATATACAAATTAGATAAAATAAATGTTGGTTAATATAACAAACTAATTGTGCTGGCCCTAAGGGTGTTGTTCTAACCACGTTTTACTGTAGACTGGGTGTAGTAGGATTGTTTCAGCATGTTATTTGCTCGGCCCTCCCACTGCACAGTTGTCACCCTGATTACTCATTAATTAGGAGGTGCTAATCAAATGGACAATCACGGCCAATTAGTGGTCAACATCAGGACACTCCCACTCAGTCCCAGGGGTGGACTCGGGAAGGTCAACTGCAGCTGTTTTAACCTTGGATTTAACCCTTTAAGGGCCGCATAGTACGTTTTTCTTATTTTTAGTTTTTTCTTCTTTTATCCTGGTTTATATGTATCAGCTTTGCTGCTCTACCACGACACAACCAGTTGGTACAGGGGCTGGTACCCTGACATTTGCAATAACCAACACGCCATTACTTTAATGTATTATGGCCAGTTGTCGTCATGATGCATGAATGCAGCACTGGCGAGTAACTCGCCAGTGCTGCACACAAGCAGCATGCCGACCATATGAGACTGACACACTCCGAAATGGTCTGCAAGATGGACCAATGCAGCACTGGCGAGTTACTCGCATCTTATCGACAAAGGGGTCCCTAAAGGGTTAAGCATGTTTAAGACAGTTTTTATTTGACCCAGATTGCGACTTGGCAGAGCGTGTAAAATACAGCGTTTTTAGGCTGGACTAATTCCTGGTGCCAGCTGCAGCTAAGCTTTATACCCTGCAGTCACGAGAGGCGGCGAGGAGTTGGAGCACCCCTTCACGTGCTCAAGGTGCAAGTGGCAGTGTAATCTAAACCAAATTTGTTTTTGTTTAGATAGATTTAACCCTTTATGACAAGCATGATGCCTAAGGGCGTTATGTTCATCAGTAGTCATGATGCATTGCTAGCCACAACTAGCACTGTATCGATGCTGTATCAACCTTGTATGGTCTGCATGATGCATGAATGCAGCACTGCAGAGTTACTCACCAGAGTTACTCGCCATACATTGGTGCTCCAACTGAATTGTGTCCAACAGAAAAGTGATTAACTTTCTTATGGATCTTGTCCGCTACAGCATGGATAGATGGGGACGTCTCATGCTTCTTGTCTACCACAACACAGACAGATAGAGGCTCCTAATGCAGCTTGCTATTTGCCCACCACAGTGATGGCCTATACCGGTATGGGAGGACAGCGATCTATTGTTACCTGGGCCGGATCCTCACAGCCCCAGGGGCATAGATCGCCTCTTACCATGCAGAATACCCATTGTTGTTTTGATGGCAGCCAGTGGTGTTACGCCACTTCTTGATCTGGGCTGCTGGATCACTGAATAGCTGCAGCTTATAAACCCTTTAAAGATGGCATGATGCCTCAATGCTTCTAGTTTATTTATCGTCATGGTACACCAATGCAGGACTGGCGAGAGACACACTGGCATGGATTGGTATAGCATACCGACCCTTTAGGAGTGTATCCACATATCAGGGTTGATCAGAGATGCCACTCACTTGTAGGCAAAATGTAGGAAATCTTTATATTTTGGTATATTTTATGTGGGAAAATTAACATAATCTATGTCAGAAATCTCAGTGAAAAGCTAGGAATTCCTGCAAAAGTACGAAAAGTGTCATTTCTGGTTGATAAAACATGAATGCAGCATTGTCGTATTAACTCACAATGCAGGGCGGCATTCATGCATCATGAGGACAAACGGACATGGTGACATCAGAGACGAATAGTATAGGAAATCTTACAGTGCTGTAGGAAAACAACATAATTCAATACAGAAATTCCAGCCAAAAAGGTAGGAATTCCTGCAAAAGTAGGAAAAGTGCAATATCTGTGACATCAAAGCACTCTGCTGCCCTAACAGGGTTATTAGATGACGGTAGGACAGATAGCCGGGCCCGGTGTAGATATAGTGCTGCAGCATTGGAGAGCTAGGAGCATTATTTCTGGTGACACCCATCACCAAAAAAGACTAAAGGTCACTATATACCACTGGAAAGCTCTGATCATGGGCTTTTCAGATATGGCAAGCGTAAAAGAAAAGGTTGCGAGGAATCCAAGATGGCCGCCAAAATCCAAGATGGCCGCCCAAATATCAGAATTCCATCTCCAATGACCTAGATATGGCTTTGAATATTTTTTTAACACTGCCTACCCCCCCTAATTTGGACCCAAGGAATCCAATGGTTCTATTGGTTTGTTTCTAAGACAGCTGGTTGCTTAGCAACAACTGTTCTTATTGTTTATCTGCCTAGCAACACAGTTTTACATGGTCCTGAGGTTGATTACAACCATACCTACACCCCCTAAATTGGACCCAAGGAATTCAATGGTTCTATTGCTTTGTTTCTGAGGTAGCTGGTTGCTTAGCAACAGCTATTCTAATTGTTTATCTGCCTAGCAACACATATGTCCATGGTGCTAAGGTTGATAGTAATCATACCTACCCCTTTAAACTGCACCCAAGGAATTCAATGGTTCAATTGGTTTGCTGCTAACACAGCTAGTTGCCTAGCAACGACTGTTATAATTGTTTATCTCCCTAACAAAACATATTTCCATGGTCCTGAAGTTCATTACCAACAAGCATGGTAACAACTAAACAACTTTGATCCAGGCTTTTCTATGGTTTAAGGTTGATAAAGAAGCAAGCTCTGTGGACTCTTCAAGTAGCTCTTGGGACCCCTTTAGCAGCTCTTGGGACCCTGCAAGCAGTTCTGGGGACCCTCTAAGGGGCTTTGTGGGACCTTCCAGTTGCTCTGGGACCCCTTTAGTGACTCTGCAGCCCCCTTCAGCTGCTCTGTGGACCTGTTTAGTAGCTAGGGGGTATGTACATAACAGCTAGCTACATGTGGATGGCCCCCAAGAGCCCTTGAGCTTCTTACGGTGGGGGGGGGGGGGTAGCTATTGTAATAAAACTTGGTTGATTAGGGACCCTTCCAGTGGCTCCCATCATCTCTGTGGACCCATTCAGCAGCACTGTAAACCCTTCCAGCGGCTCTGTGGACCCTTCTAGGGGCTCTGTTGACCGCTTCTGTAACTCTTGGGACCCTTCAGCTACAGCCCGGATACTGAGGGAGGTGGTACAATCGACCTAGGTACTAGTCATCCCTGATATAGGGGAAGATGATCTAATTGACCCTGATGTAGGGGAAGATGATCTAGTCATCCCTGGTATAGGGGAAGATGATAGTAATCCCTGGTATATGGGAAGATGATCTAGCCATCTCTGGTATAAGGGAAGATGATCTAGCCATCCTTGGTATAGGGGAAGATGATCCAGTTGTCTCTGGTATAGGGGAGGAGTCTTCCTTGATACCAGCAAAGAGATTTTCAGAGCTTGTAGACATCTACTAATGCCAGGGTATGCATACCCAGAGCCCGTCTGGGTGTTTCCAGGGGTAGAGGTGGTCATAGAGTTAGCAGAGGTGTTCACAGAATCAGCAAAGATGCACCCACAGCCACCACAGTGTACAGAGGTCCTCCTGGAGCCACCGGAAGGGTCCCTAGAGCCGCTGGAAGGGTCCCAAGAGTCACTGAAGGGGTCCCAAGAGCCACTGAAGGAGTCCCCAGACCCACTGGAACGGTGCACAGAGCCACTGAAGGGGTCCCCAGACCCACTGGAACGGTCAACAGAGTCACTGAAGGGGTCCCCAGTGTCACTAAAGGGGTCCCCAGAACAACTGGAAGGGTCCCAAGAGCCGCTGGAAGGGTCCCAAGAGCCACTGAAGGAGTCCCCAGACCCACTGGAACGGTCCACAGAGTCACTGAAGGGGTCCCCAGTGCACTGAAGGGGTCCACAGAGTCACTGAAGGGGTCCCAAGAGCCACTGAAGGGGTCACCAGACCCACTGGAACGGTCTACAGAGCCACTAAAGGGGTCCCCAGACCCATTGGAACGGTCCACAGACTCACTGAAGGGGTCCGCAGAGCTACTGGAAGGGTCCCTAGAGCTGCTGGAAGGGTCCCAAGAGCCACTGAAGGGGTCCCCAGACCCACTGGAACGGTCCACAGAGCCACTGAAGGGGTCCCCAGTGTCACTAAAGGGGTCCCCAGAGCTACTGAAGGGGTCCCTAGAGTAATAGTAACTGGAAGGGCCTCTAAAGCTGTTTGGAGGGTCCACAGAGTCACTGAAGGGGTGCCCAAAGTCACTGAAGGAGTCCACAGAGCAGCTGGAAGAGTCCCCAGAGCTACTGAAGGGGTCCACAGAGTCACTGAAGGGGTCCCCAGTGTCACTAAAGGGGTCCCCAGAGCTACTGCAAGGGTCAACAGAGTCGTTGAAGGGTCCCTAGAGCCATTGAAGAGGCCCCCACACTGATATTCCTAGACTCCCTATACGACCAATCTATCAGTCACTAGTACCTAACCTAGTTAGTCATTTTTTGGCTCCCTATACGACCAACCTAGGTAAGTTATTATTGTCAGGTTGGTCAGTACTGACCAACCCACCTGAGTCTTTTCATTTCCAGGGGGGAGCCACTAAGTGGTCATCAAAGTATCTTACAGGTGGCACCAACTAGTGGTATACAAATACAACACACCAATGATGAACCTAGGTTAGCCACTACTGACTGACCCCTTAGTCATTTTTGAATATAACTTTGTCATTGTGATTAACACACATATGACAAACCTAGGATAGTCTGCACTGACTAACCCTTTCAACTGATGGATTTTCTGTGACACTGACGGGGTCCACAGACCCACTGAAGGGGTCCACAGTGTCACTGAAGGGGTTCCTAGAGTCAGAGCAACTATAAAGGGCCTCCAAAGCCTCTGGGAGGGTCCCCAGAGCTGCTGAGAGGGTCTACATAGTCACTGAAGGGTTGTCCAGCATCATTGAAGGAGGCCACAGAGCAGCTGGAAGGGTCCCCAGAGCTACTGAAAGGGTCCACAGAGTCATTGAAGGGGCTCACAGAGTCACTGGAAGGGCCTCGAGAGCTTCTGGGAAGGTCCCCAGAGCTGCTTGGAGGGTCTACAGAGTCACTAAGGGGGTCCTGAGTGTCACTGAAGGGGTCTACAGAGCAGCTGGAAGGGTCCACAGAGCCACATGTAGGGTCCCCAGAGCAGCTGAAGGGGTCCAGAGTCACTAAAGGGGTCCCAGAGCAACTGGAAGGTCCCACAAAGCCTCTGAGAGGGTACCCGGAACTGCTTGCAGAGTCCCAAGAGCCGCTAAAGGGGTCCCAAGAGCTACTTGAAGAGTCCACAGAGCTTGTTTCTTTATCAATCTCACACCACAGAATAACCTGGATCCAAGGCTGTTTAGTTGTTGCAATG
Organism: Harmothoe impar; assembly: GCA_947462335.1. Classification (NCBI taxonomy): domain Eukaryota; kingdom Metazoa; phylum Annelida; class Polychaeta; order Phyllodocida; family Polynoidae; genus Harmothoe; species Harmothoe impar. Next base: position 74,518,225 of record OX381709.1, on the reverse strand, counting down.
CTTGTTGATAATGAACCCCAGGACCATGAAATATATGTTGTTACCATTGAATTCCTTGGGTGCAGTTTAAAGGGGTAGGTATGATTATAATCAACCTTAGCACCATGGAAATATGTGTTGCTAGGCAGATATACAATTAGAATAGCTGTTGCTAAGCAACCAGCTGTCTCAGAAACAAAGCAATAGAACCATTGGATTCCTTGGGTCCAATTTAGTGGGGGGGGGGGGGGGGGGTAGGTATGGTTGTAATCAACCCCAGGACCATGTAAAACTGTGTTGCTAGGCAGATAAACAATTAGAACAGTTGTTGCTAAGCAACCAGCTGTCTTAGAAACAAACCAATAGAACCATTGGATTCCTTGGGTCCAAATTAGGGGGGGTAGGCAGTGTTAAAAAAGTATTCTAAGCCATATCTAGGTCATTGGAAATGGAATTCTGATATTTTGGCGGCCATCTTGGATTTTGGCGGCCATCTTGGATTCCTCGCAACCTTTTCTTTAACGTTCACCATATTTGAAAAGCCCATGATCAGAGCTTTCCAGTGGTATATAGTGACCTTTAGTCTTTTTTGGTGATGGGTGTTCAGCTAATTAGCCTTCAATGCTGCAGCACTAATATGTGGCCGCCTGGTCTGCCGTCCTACTGTAATGGGGATTAGCGTCTGACTGACCTCATTAACCCTTTACGGACCGCAGAGTGCTTTAATGTATCATGGTATTTGTTGTCATGATGCATGAATGAGGCACAGGTGAGTAACTCACCAGGTCTGCATTCATGCATCATGCCGACCCTATGGGGTTGATACATTCCTGAAAAGTTGCCATGATGCATGAATGCAGCCTTGGCGAGTAGACTTACCAGGGCTGAATGACTGCATCATACACCTATCCCACTACAACACTATGCAGCCATTAAGGGTTAACTAAATCCGCTATCTCCATACAGCGCGGCCTCAGCTTAGATTGATTATTGACCGAGCATCCCTATTCCGAGGTTGCAGGTCTTCTAGAGGCCGCGGCCATTGAATTCCGCTGGGTGCGGCCAGATACGCACTGATAACAGCTACCATTGTACCCTAACGATCTTAGGCAGTGGTCATTTTTTAATAACGGTGGATTTAGGGGGGGGGGGCAAAAAGAGCTGAACCTCTATTGAGGGAAAAAATCTAGCGTGTTACTATAGCACAAAGGGGTCGGCCGCGCTCAATTTCAACTTGCCTGAGGGGGGGGGGGGGGGAACTAAAAAATGTTCGACCCCTCCCATGGCGAATTTTGACCCGCTCGCGCTAAAATCCACCGACCCGACCCCCCTCCCCCCCCCCCCCATTGCTCAAAGATGACCACTCCCTTCTACTCAATATGAAACAACACCTCACTAATGTCTCTTATGGTATTGAAGTCTCACATCAGCACGTGTCCAGGTAGATAACATGGCTACGTAATACTATATTGACATTTAGGTGCTCCCTTCAGCTTGACATCTCCTCTGTTCTTTAATATAGGAGACATGAATAAGGAAGACATTACGAAGGACGCATCGGAAAGTATGGGTATATTTTTGAGCCTCGTTTTTTTTATTATTAGAATGTTATAAACACATCTGAGGTCGGCCCTTTATTGTTGAAGTCAACTCAGATCGTGAATCGGTTGAAAAGCCTCAAAATGTTAAAAGTTGTTGTTGTTGAATACTATCAAATTCCCTAGCCAGCAGATAATGACATGCGATTTTATTGACGATAAGTCTGCATCGAAGTACTCTTCAGTCCTAGGATACATACATCTCCTATAGAGTCTCCCATAGTCAAAATGTCCTGTACTATATTATGTTGGACCTATGGTAAACAAGTGTCATCCTAGTTTATGATGAAAGCTTCATCCATTTTAATTGGATGTCTTTTTATGGTACAGCAGTCTATTGGGTGAGCTATATGCCAATCAGAACGCTGCAATTATTCCTCCCGGGACAGGGCATGTACCCAGCACGCTACAACTTATCAGTGCTTATCGCGGCAACCAGCGATATCAAAGATGGCTGGATACATTGGGGAACATACAAAAAGAGTACCCAATGCTCTCCTGTCTGTTGTTTCTTTTTTGTCCGAGGTGAGGTTGAGTCTGACAAAGGCTACACAATAAGCCCCGTGTACTACTATACAGCTTTTGTTTACAGCTTTGTCGTCTACAAGGCCTGGATCTATGAATGGGATATTATCATACCATCCAACAACACCATCACATAAACAGGGACATTCACAATTTATATGGATAGACTGCATGGGATACTTTCACGGGACTAGCAATAATGGTATTTTGTTGTTGTTTTGTTGCTGTTATTTTTCCTTTTTTTTGTGTGTGTTTTTTTGTTATATTATTTTTTTAATACAAAATTGAATCCCTCTGTGACAAATAATAGGACGGGGCACCATTCGCAGGAACGAGTCTTTCATGGGATAGAAAGTAGATTAGAAGGGTCATTTGGCAACCATTTGGCGACCATTTGGTGGAAGGATTTTGGCTGTTCCATGAGAGACTAGTCTATAGGCCTTTATAGAGACAGAGCAGATGTGTTTGGCAGCGGTCGGGTTTGGGTAGATAAAAAGTCTGACCGAATAATACTTCTCCACATTTCTCACAGATATGAAATGAGGAGTGAGGATAGAACATGTTCTGTAGACAGAAGCTCGGCTCTGAGGCAATGGTATAGTTTAAATCTTTAAGGTCAGCAAACTGTTTTAATACTCTATGCCTTTTGTCGTGGGGACGCATGAATGTAGCCCCTGCGAGTTACTCGCATCATGCTGACCGTACAGGGGTTATACTCTGTCACAGGATTGACGTGATGCAGCAAGGCAGTGCGAGCGAGTTACTCGCCATGACTGCGTTACTGCATCATGACTACAGATGTGGCTCTATTAAAGACAGTTTAAAGGGTTAGACCTTTGTAAGAGTTGCCACTACTTAATCTAGTTTAAATTTAATCAATTTTCGATGGGGAAATCGATATAATTTAATACGGAAATCCCAGAGTGGGAAAATTTGGAAATCCCACTTAAGTGTGAATACCTTGGTACTACTAATAGAATCTGATGTTGTGAGGCAGAATGAAGTTTCCGCTCCAGTACCGGTATGTCTTCTCTCCTCCCGTCCATGAACCCCTATTGCGTGGGTTGCTCATTGATTGAGGGGTTGGGGGTAGTTCTTGGAGGCCTGCAGCTAGCAAGGTCTACAGCTAAGTGTAGACGGTATAGGAGGCCGGGTGGATGAACCAGTACCCAGGGACGGAGCCAGAATCAATGCAGCGTCTGGGCCCTACTACTCACCGCCAATACTCGATGTCGGCTTACATAACGGCGATAACCCTGTAAGGACAGCAGAATGCTTTAATGTGATATGCCCCTTTATCATCAGGATGCATCCATGAATGCAACTCTGGTGGGTGGTTAACTTGCCAGTGCTGCAGTCAAGCATTATGCGGACCCTATGGGCTTGCTACAATCCCGAAATTGAAAATATGCATGTGTACAGCCCTGGCAAGTACATGTAGTCTCACCAGGACTGCATCCATACATCAAGCCGACAAAGGGCAAAGTGCATTAATATGCAGCCTCCAACCGTGCCCTTCTTGCACCCTCCACCCTGGCAGTACTGACGGTCAGGCCGTAACCTTGGAGGATGGAGAGGACGTAAAGACTCAGAGTCTAGAAACCTTCATTCATTCATCTATTACAGTACAGGCTGTACAACTGCTATGGTGTAAGGTCTAGGCCGTACGCGCGTCATATTGTGTGTTGTACAGGTCAACATGTACGCCTACATGTACATGTACATGTACCACACTTGGAAGGTTTAGCAAGCGACATGTTCCCGAGTGTCACTGCTGGCACCAAAGCTTCTTGGTGTAAGTAGTTCTGGCATGCTGGGTGCTGTGATATTTTAAAATCTAAGAGAGTACCGTGGAAGGATCCACCCCATATACAGGGGAAGTGATGCGGTTATGGGCCCTAAGATACCACTGACGTCACTCGGACGTGTCCAATGAGGAGCTGGGGCCAGGTAGCCGGTACCCTTAGGACCCATACCTAGTTCTAGCTGGAGGCCGGACTCAGATGACGGCCAGGGAGCAGGGAGGGCACTTAAGCCACACACGGCACAGGAAATTAGTCTGTCAAAACGGGCGGAAGCAGGTAATTGGTAGTACCCAGGGATCCCTGCGAGTTTTTAACTTTTGCCTCTTTTTGAATTCAATTCAAAGGTGGGTGCTTAGAATTCATATTGAACGTCTTGATGTTCGATCAAGGAGGAAGCGATTGGACTGACGAGGTTTGGTGCTGGTCTATTTTATAACACGTAGACGGAGACTGTAATGGAGACGGTACGTGTGTGTGTGTACTTATGACATTATTGTTCTGCTCAATCTGTAAGATTGGAATCAAGAAACAAATACAACGTAATGATATTTTTGGCTTACATGTGACACAATCAAATTGATGAATCTTGTGATACAGTAAAATTCCGTTTAACAAAGTGCTCTGGTCAGGCATAAAAGTTCGAGATAAAACGAATTTCGTATGTTGTTATCCGAGGAAGAAACAAACTGATTACATCAATTTATTGATTTATTTGTCCGTAATTCATGTAATTTTACCGGTAACACGAAGACACAAAACAAATTGATTGCATTTTCATTATGATCATCCTGAGGAGATAATACAGTGCATGGAGGTGATGTGAGCTATTTATGGAATTTTCTTTTAGGGTCCCATAAAGCATGATGTCCATTTACAACTTATTATTGGCGAATAACTCGCCAATGCTTCCTTCATGCATGCATGTATGAAGCCTGGAGGCAGAGTTCAGTCCTTAAATAGTTAAGATACCGTTATGTGGAGATCTCGTGGGGGGGGGGGGGTGGTAGAAATTCCTACAAGAATAGTGAAAGCCGCTATTCAAATTCATAACTGTCGACTTGCCCGGCCCAGAAGCGGCATCTCGGCTCAATTCAGATTCATAACGGGATGTGGTGACAACACAAAGCGGAAACCAGCCTCTTTCTGGGACCAGGACGATACGTCATGTCATGACGGGAGCAGGCTTCCCGACGTGCAATCTGTCAAGGATCCTTCTCCTATTTTTACCAGTTTTTCTGCCTGTGAGCACCAAGAGGAGCAGACGGCGGTGACGGGCGTGGACAGGCTGAGTATTGATGGTGGTAGCCCTGTGAGGGCAGCATAGTGCTGTAATGTTACGAATGTACTGTGCTCTTTGTCGGCATGATACATGAAAGCAGTCCTGGTGAGTAATTTGATAGGGCTGCATTCATGCATCATGCCGACCCGTCGGGAGTGTATCAGCTCCTATTGAATGCATTGATATGATGCATGGATATGATGCATTGATATGATGCATGATGCATGGATGCAGTCCTCTGGGCATTACATGTTTCGTCTTCACACTGTTTACTATGTGTGTGTGTGTGGGGGGGGGGGGCGTGTGGGCCCTCCTGGGAACAAACCTCCTCCCAGGCTCTTATTCTGACTAATCTATATTAAGTAGGCGAGCACACAGATGCCTATTTAGAACCGCGCAACGTGAAGGGAATCAACTCGAATGTCAAAAAGCTCCTAGAGACGAGAGGGAGGCACTTTGCAATAGCTCATCTATTGACAGTGTTTCACTATGTGTAGGATACAATGTACACTAATTTCCTTCTTGCTACTCTATCAGGGCAGCTCTTTGTACGTGCTAATTTAAACTGGGATATATCTAGCACTATGTGGTCCTTAACCCTTTAAGGACGTCATCATGCCTTAACCCTTTAAGGACGTCATAATGCATTAAAACATCATGCCTTGGGCGTCATGATGCACGAATGCAGCCCTGGCGAGTAACTCGCGGGGCTGCATTCAAGCATCAAGATTACTCTACGGAGTTGAGACACTCCCAAAGGGTCGGCATGATGCACCAATGCAGCACTGAAAAGTTACTCGCCAGGGCTGCATTCATGTATCATGGCGACCAAGGACATGATGCATTAAGGTATCATGCTGCCCTTAAAGGGTTAATCCCGACGCTTCCTCCAGGGCTGATCAGGGCCGACACGCTAACGGCGCGTCCTGACGCGGCGTCACGCGGGGCGGGGGGCGCGGTGTCCTTTAGATCAGGGTAATGGACGTGGGTGTCCCGGTATGGGGTAACAATAGGGTGTGGTATGGGGCAGGGGGGAAGGGGGGAATAGGGCTGCATTAAGGTTCTATGGCGGCCAGAATGGGTGAATATGGTATCACCGCTAGGACTATGGCGTACACAATGGATGGATATGGCATCACCGATGTGAAAACTGTGCGAGGTGTATTAATTCTGAAAATGGTATCGGTCCTCCACTTTGTAATGGCGTCAGAGACCATTTTACAGAAGCCATAGATAGGTTGGATTTTCATACAAATGCCGATACCTGTTTACAGGTACAGACCTATATCAAAGGGTACATGGATAAATGTACTACATGTTTTACATATTGTATGTCTTTCCCTTGCATTAACGATTATGTCACTCTTTGCATTAACCAGTTGTCCCAAGATCTACACAATAGGATACAAAATGACATTTTTTTCAGGATTTTCAGGTTAAGCCTATCATGTAACATTCCAGGTGTGTAGACTAGCACACAGTGGGTACACAGGCAGTCAGGTGTCCTACATAGTCTCTATGGCTGTAAATGGGACAGGTTGGTCACGGGTTTCTCCTTCAGTGGATAACGCCTTTAAGGGCCGCATAGTGCATTCAAAGAGTATGCCCTTTGTTGTCATGATGCATGAATCCAACCCTGGTGAGTCTAGTCGCATTCATGCATCATGCCGACCATTCAGGCATATATGTATCAACCCCATATGATCGTCATGATGCTTGAATGCAGCGCTGGTGAGTTACTCGCCAGTGCTGCATTCATGCATAATGAAAGCAAAGGACATAGTACATATAAGCAACCCTTAAATGGTTATGGCTGAGTTCAGTGAGGACACGTCCACAAAGAACCCAGTCAGGACTCGGTGACATTATACCGAGCTGCCCTGCATACTTGGACTTAGGGTTACAGTCTAACCTTAGGGTGACATACAGACTGACCTTAACATGAGGGTAAGCCCTCTCCCATCACAGAACAGAAAATGGTAGGTTCCTAGTTAAGATATACCCGTCTACCTCATTTTCTCCCTTCAAGGTGTCCAATTTTCTTTGGCAAAAAAAAAATCTGAGTTCAATCATTCTGAATTAATTATATATTACGTGTACGAAAAAAAAAGACATTTCATTTTGATTTTTCTCACCTGGCACATCCAAGTGAACAAAAAAAACTATGAAAGGTTTCCCAACATTAGTCTATGACGCCATATCTTTGCCAAACATGGTATAACGTTAAAAACGTTATTTCGACGTAAATAGACAAAACTCCACGCCATTGACATACATGCACATCATACTTCACGAGTTGAAACTGGGTCAACTTTTGTGTTTATTACATGGCCCTACTGTCCTAAAATCAAGAAAATCAACAAATTTGGAGGCCATGGAGTATGGCTACATCGTACTCCATGGGGGCATGGAGGACGGAAGTCCCATAGGCTTAGCATAGAGAAGGTCGTACCACCATGTAATAAAACAACGTATTTTTGTTGCCTGGGATGGCCTGTACCATACAGGTAGTGCCTGAGGTGTTCCACCTGTCCCCGTGGTGTGCCCCCAGGGTAGGTGAGACCTGAGGTAGCAGGGGAGGGGATGAGGGAGCTCCTAGAGTCTGTTTGGGTTAGTCATACACATAACAACACTGTGCCGGACTACACTCCATCCCACACCAGTAGACCAGTCTCCTAGGTGATATAATAGCACTGAACTAATCTATACTACATCTACCAACAGATGACGAGTCCCCTGCTTGATACAGATGGGTGTTCATACTTTATATTCTGGCTTAACAAATACCGGTATTTATTAATGTGGTTTTATAAGAAACAGATCCCTCACCACCGGTACTAGGGGAAATTACATCTATTTGTGAATTATTTATGTTGAGGCTATTATAGATGAAGCCATATGTGTCCTTTCCTCTACTGGGTTTGTATCTCAAGGCAGGCTGTGTCAGGCTCACCAACGATTGGGAGACCAAGTATATGTTCTGCTTGTGTGGTTCTGATTCACTAAGAGCTAGGAGACAAAGCCTAGGTTGTGTTTGTGTTGGTGATACATTTGTACTGAGGGGCAGATAGTGGTAGCAGTCTGTGGGTCACGTGTTCATGTAATCTAACATGTACCACAGTGAGAGGAGGCACTTACAGGGAGTCTACTAGTACATGTTCCACTTAATGTAGAGTCACCCATACATTATATATCATTATTTATAGTGCAGTAGATAGAGGGAATTAAAGTGTCCAAACTTTCTTCTTTTTTAACTCAAAATGTTAAAATTACAGGGAGTCTATTAATTTCCATGTTATCTAACCGTGTAATCTAACCTACTTAATGTTTAGTCACCCAGATTATATATAGTGCAGTAGAGATACAGGGATTAAATTTTCTAATCTATAGAAAAAGACACACCTCAAAATGTGATAACTGAGGCCCCTGAATACAGGTCCTTATAGAGATGGTCGCAGCATAATACCACTCGAAATCAAGGAAAAACTTGACAGCTTTCAACTTTGAAATAATGCCGCGAGAACCCAAAGTCAGAACAGTTTCCCCGGCACAGGTTCAGGATTCACTTCCAAATACTTCAAGATCTTGAGGGCATTCAAATACCCCCCCCCCCCCCTTACTAACTATCATATCTAGGGGCACGTTCACAAATTACGTCACCCACTATAGGGGGTAGCAGTCATGTTGTATGGCAAATATAATTACAACCATTTGATCTGCAGAGGAAATCCTTCTGAATAAGTGAACCATGTATTTTGGGAAAGTCTTGAACAGGGTACCAAACTGGGTGACGTGATATGTGTGACCCTACCCTGTACTGTATGTCTATTAGTAACGTGCTTATTCACTGCCTGTCTATACGTGATAGAACAGAGTCCTTGTTGACCTGGGAGGGACCACGATCTTATTATCCTCCTGTGGATGACTCACTACCACGAGACCTCGTGCACTTGCCATGCTTCCTTGACTTAACCCTTTATAGGCGGCACAGTACTTTAATATGGCCTTTGTCTTTAGGATGCATGGCTGCAGCCCTGGCGAGTAACTTACTAGTGCTGCATTCATGCAACGTGCCGACCCGATGGGGTTGGTACTTTACCGACAGGTCGGCAGAGGGCACAGTGTTAGCGAGTTATTCGCCAGCATTGGCGAATATTAGATTAACATTAAAGCATTAACTACTTTAGTATTGAGTGGGATATTTAAATTAAGTGCAAAGTCAATATCAAGTATTATCCATGCATCAATAAACCAGGATCATAGTTATCAGAGCTCCTAAAATAATATCTAATTTATAGTTATCCCTCCCACTCGCTACTACATTATACATGTAACCGTCTGCTACCACCCAGTGTACCTGTGCATTATTTAGGGCAAATCAAAGAGGCAGCTGAGACGTTATTACATGGTCTGTAAACTCGTGTTATTGACATGTAATTACTGTCATAACACACAGACCCCTACACAGAGGAGGTACCACAGCTATCAGCTACAGATGTACACAGATCCAGCAGCCAAGATGCAACAATAAAATGCATCAATCTAAAGAAGCCTCTTATTAATTTCATGTATTTTCACAGACTAATTTTTAACTCATATAGGCTATGACTTGCATTTTTCAGACATATTGGGAACTGCTAGTTTGAGAAGAAAAGTGAAGTATCTGGGCCGAAACGGAGTGAGGGGTCCAACTCTATCAGAGTGTATACCGGTACATGTCTGTTGTTGTTTGCATTGATTATATCAGCCATAATGTGTAATGGGGCTTATATGTCTGATAGTCTGATAATTCCATGTACTTCCCTGTATCTGTGTATTATAGTAGTGTTTCTCAGACATTTCTAGCACTCAAAGCTAAGCAGGAAAGGCTCCCTATCGTGGGTTTATATGGTTTCTTTGCTCCACTGCAGAAAAGGCCACATAAGGTCGTCTCGGTCTAGATACTACACTTTCTTTGATTCTGGGTCATATCCTAGTTCATATCGTGACAAATTATGACCAGAAGCAACCACCTTCATGCAGAATTGAGTCTGGTGGGGATTCTAACTGCACTATGGTGTTATGGAGCCCTTCCCCTGAATTCTAACTTTGGGGAAATTATTTGGGGTCAAAATAACACACTGCTATTCAGGTCCGTTTATGGAGCTCCTGGTTCCCTGACTTCCTCAGTGGGACACCGTAGGGCATGTTATATTCTCAGTGTTAACTAGGGCAGGGAGGATCTTATACCTTATCCCCCCTGGAGGAAAACTATTTTAACACCTTAAGTACAGCATGTTGTAGCATTTGTTGGCGTGGCATGATGCCGACCATTCACCTTTCGGGAGTGTATCAACCCCATAGAGTCGTCAGGATATATGAATGCAGCACTGGCGAGTGACTCAATTGTCCCGCATTTTGGTGTGTAATATTCTAGTGGCCAGTGTGGACCACGGCCCCAATGGGTGTCCATGATTTCAACTTTCCAAAATTAAACAACTTTTCAGATAGTCTTATTAGCCTCGAGGTTATGGTCATGTAACCATCATCAATGATTTTACAAATTGTTCAATACATTTTGTCTGTATACATATGTTTGTGGAGGTTAACATCATTATATATCGATACAATTTTGTTTTGAAGTGCCTTTATGACATCGATGTATACACAGTAGTTTCATGTGGCCCATGTAGAAGACAAATAGTCTGTGTAAGATCTCACGACATAAAAAGTTTTCGGCAACACTGTATCCGGCATGTCTCTATTACACCAAGTACAGCTAGTTTTAGTGTCAGCAGGCGGTTCCTGAATCACCACTAAAGGCCATTATTCCGTGTTAAGTGCTGCATTTAATAGGAGCTGAGTGCCCAGGTGATGGTCAGGTGAACCTGGCCAGGTGAACCAGGAGAATCCCTCACCTCCCCACACCTGTCTGCAGTAACATCACATCAATGGTCGTCTTCACTATCACGTGACAAAAACTTATGTCCAGAGTTACTCCCACGGACAAGTCAACTTTTTTTCTTTTTTTTTTAATATAAAGAGCAGCGCTCCAAGTCAACTTTTTTAATCCTTTAAGGATGGCGTGTCGCTAAAAGCTGACATTTGTCGTCATGATGCACCGATGCAGCCCCGGCAAGTAACTCGCCGGGGCTGCATCGGTGCATCATGCTGACCCTACGGGAGTGTCTCAACCCAGTAGGGTCAACCACCTCGCCAGGGCTGCATGAATACAGTCTTGACGAGTAATTCGCCAGTGCTGCATTCAAGCATCATGCTGACCATGGGCATCATACCATCCCTAGGGGTTAAGGGCAGCTTTAATTCACGATCCAGTTGTGTCTGGATGTCACTCGCCAGTGCTGCATCCATGCACCATACTACTACTAGCCATACAGAGTTGATGCACTCCCGCAGGGTCGGTACTATGAATGTTGCACCGGTGAGTTACTCACCACCGAGTGACTCACCCACGCTGCGTAGGTGCATCATGACGACACATATTAGGCCATGTGCATGAAGCCTTGAGTCCCATTGAGGCATCACGGTTATCGATAGTTATGTGTGCACTGCTCATAGTATAAAGACTACCAGGTACCTTAATTGTGTTTAAATATTTTAGAAAATCGATTAGCACTGAATCACATAATGAAACCAAAGTACACGTAATTGTAAATCATCATTAACGTAATCCGAACATAGTCATATACATATCTTAGTAAGTACCGTATTTGACGTAATAAGCGCACACCCCCCGTTTTGGGCCGATTCTTATACTAGAAATAACCAAAAAATTCTCAATTTTTGACCCCAATTAAACTCTTAACTACTAAAAGGTGTCCATAATAATTTTTTAAGCGCACTGTGCGCTTATTACGTCGAATACGGTACTAACTATTGTTGGTCGGGGAGCTATTCCAGAGGAGTCATTGCATGAATATAACATTAAGTGTGTATATATCGATATCTACTATTAAATGCGGGTCCACAATAGTTTGCTGATGGGCACTCTATGCATAGTTGATGGTACTCGAACATCAACATTATAGTAAACCCTAACACTGTTGTGGCAGGAGCTGAATGCCTGTCTGACATCCCTGACGTGGTATTATGTATATGAGAGCAGAATGTACCACATGTCATGTGTACAAACTAAGCACATCATGCCTCGGCTGCTGCTGGTCCAGATGAGGGTTTGACACTCATAATCGATTTATCAAGTACCTGTAACCCATTAAGGTCTACATAGTGCTTTTGATGTACATGTGCTAATTATGCCCTTTGTCATCGTATATTCATACATGCATCATGCCGACCCTTCAGGAGGGTGCCAACACAGTGGGGATGGCATGATGCTTGAATGCAGCACTGGTGAGTGGACTGCATCATGATGACAAAGGGAATAGTATAATAGAGCATCATGCGGCCCATAAAGGGTTACCCCCTATGTAAGCTGCTATTGATGCCCCAGCTGGTGATGCTGCCACACAAAGAGCTCCTACACACATTGTCACAAACCTGGTGTGTTGTCACAAAGCTGGGGTCGGCCCTGAGAGGTGCTCAACCCACTCACGGCCTGCCTGCTCCCACAGGGACACACACCAGACACCACCCGCCTACCGGCACTCACAGGGATACACAGACATGCCATTAAGGACGGCATAATACATTAATGCATCATGCCCTTGGTCGTCATGATGCATGAATACAGCCCTGGCGAGTAACTCGCCAGTACTGCATTCAAGCATCATGATGACCCGATGGGATTGAGACACTCCCGAAGCGTCGGCATGATGCACCAATGTAGCACCGGCTAGTTACTCGCCGGGTGCACCATGACGTTAAATGTCAACTTTTAGCGATATCCGTCTTTAAATGGTTTAAAAGGCCTGTGATATGAATTATGATGAGAAATGTTCAATTCGGTGAATGACAAAAGGGCCCAAATAATCTATAAAATGTCCAAAGGATATTTTGTTATGCGATTATTTTTATACTAGTAGTAGTAGTTATCATTGTCATACCCTCGATAACGATTCATTACAAAAACTCCCTTCCTCCCCCCCCCACCTCCTACCTGGTAAACTCCATTTTGAATATTCCCGCCACCCGTGAAACACTTTTATTTACCTCCCACCTAAAATCAACCAAGCAGCCCTCTCCTCTTCCTTCAGATGAATGACTTGCCTTCAAAAAGATGCAACCTTAAATTGTCGTCTGCCCCAATTTGCTGCAGACGACAATTGACATTGAGCAGCGTCCACAGACAGGTCTGGAAGTGAGGCCAGACTCGGGCGGGTCCTGGTGCCGCGAGGGTTAACGTCTTAAGCCTTTAACGCGACATGTTTACTTGTCGTCATGATGATGCACCAATGCAGCACCGGCGAGTAACTCGCCGGCACGGCATTGGGGCATTGCGCCGACGCTTCAGTACTGCGTAAGATACCGTGTGCGGTCGACATGATCTGTCAATGCAGCACAGGGGAGCTACTCACCAAGGCTGCATCCATGAATCATGATGACTGAAGAGTGCATTAAAGCACTATGCCGCCCTTGCAGGGTTGAGGTAGGAGGAGGCAGACCTGGCAGCAGGCCGGCCGCCCCCTGAGTCTCTGTGACGAGCTATTTATACCGCTCACACTGCTCCTCTGCCTCACGTCACCATTCTGTACCCACATGGCGCCACTCAGCCGTGGTACCTCTCTGTACGGATACTACAGGGGCTGACCCAGACATTGGGTCTACCAAAAACCATAGGACCAAAAAGTGTCATGCCGCGAGTCGCGCTGGCTTAAAATATCACTTTAAAAATCCGATTTTTTCTGCGAAAGGGGGGTCCGGACCCCCTTGAACCCACCCCTGGGACATGCCCATCTTCACCCACCGTCGGCTAAGCATGTATGATAATTCATGGGGTTGAGTTTGAGTCCACACCCAGATTGTGCTCGGAAAGTGACGCCTTGGTTTGCAGCATACATGAATCCCTCAGAGAGGTACCTTGCTGGGTTGGTCCGCCGCAGAGTGTCACGTGACATGGAGTCCCCCCTGTCTCCGGACGCTGCCTTGTTGACGTGTTTGGTGCAATCAAATCAAGGCCCTAAATGACACTAAGTATATCCCAAGTCAATGGAGTAGGGAAAACGTGTGATGGGTCTTTGTCAATAGCTTTAAGAGTTCATATTAAAGCCTGTATCACAATGTTCATACTTGGCTGAAATGTCTTATGTTAGGCCACTCAAAAAAAAGTTTTTTATTCTATTTATTTTTTACCGTGGGGGGAATATATAGATTTTTTGTCAACAAATTTCACATTAAAGAGTTTGTTGATCAACAAAAGTTGGGAAAATCTATGTTTTTCTTAGCATACTGCATTACGGAGTTTAAGCTTTAATTTGATACCAAATATGCCAATACTTGTACATTCAACGATGTAAAAGGTTTTGACAAAATCAAGGTGATAAGAAACCAGCTTTTTTTGAGTGGCCTTAAAATACATACGGTACATGCCCTATGTCCATGTTACTTGAATTGCGCTTTTGTGAGGTGTGGCCTTACAAAGAAAAGATGCCCAACCTCCGTCCACATTATATATTTTTAGAGGGTGGACCTTGCACCTAACAACATCCAGAGACTATTTCCTGTGCTATATGGGTGACTTGGCTGGCCGTGGTTGGCACCGGTCAGGGGGAGAAGACCCAGGTGGCCAATCTCCTCAGGTATTACCTGGCCTTTACAGGCAGATGGGGGTGGGGGTGGGGGGGGGGGGGGGGGTTGGGCAGGCAGCCACTACAAGACGGGCATGCAGCCAGCAGCAGCAGATCACTATTAACTGAACCACTACTGGGAGCCTCCTGGACACCAACCCCACATGTAGTCAGAGATGCCACTCACTCGTCGACAAAAAGTAGGAATTCTTACAATTTTATTCAATTTTCTGTAGGAAATTGAGATGATTTAATAGAGAAATTCCTGCAAAAATGTAGGAATTCCTGCAAAAGTAGGAAAGTGGCAACTCTGAAGTACACCCCGGATGTCGTAGTACTGATTGTATATGTGTATACAGCTAACTATCACCAGGGCTGAGGCCAAAAAGAAAAGGGGAATTTTAGGTTTGCATAATCACAAAATGTAGGTCAAACTATTTATCTTTCCCCATTTAAAACAGGAGACATTTCTTACAGATATCTACTTTTACTGTTGATATGCCAGAAATTAAACAAAAATATCCCAAATTTTAGATTGTAGAATTTATTTCATTTTATTTTATTTCATTTATTTAATTCTATCTATCTTTTTTTTTTTTTTTGGGGGGGGGGGGGTTGGAGGCTTGAGATTTAACCGTTTTGTTATGTTGTGTTAGACGTCTGCTTAGCCTTATTATGTCTGTATGTCATGATGTGGTTAGTTACACAGCTACACGGTCTATATTGAAAGAGTTGTAGCTTGTGGACATATTGATGTCCCTAGTCAATAATGCCTGACAGGAGTACTTCCCCTTCCCGTAACACTCCTCCCTCCTCCAGGGTATTGATGTCTCCCTGAGCCATCTCTCTGCCTTGTCTAAACCCAACAGGAATGACTTCCTCCTACACCTACCCGGTATGTGGATACCTGTATAAGAACTTCCTTGCAAAAAAAAGTCCGTTAAAAAAGGTGTAGCAGTCCTGATCGATTGGACTTTAAACCGGGATAAAACAACAGTTTCGAAAAAATATTCTGACCCATATACCGTTGAACTGTAACTTATCTCTCTACTTCCCAAGTTCCCAGTCCATAGATTATAGAGGCAGGGTGACAATATTAGAGCTGAGAATACATGCATATCACATACCTAAGAGCTTAGAATGCTATAGGGTTTCTCTTAAATCTTAAAGCCTCACTCTCACCACTAACGTTCCACCCACTATTTGATGAGAACAGTAGTAGAAAAGCCAGGTGTGGACTGTTGCTGAGAATGACGCTTTGAAAGACGGGGAAGAAGATGAAAACCCGGCCACCCCCAAGGGAGTAGCCTTCATACACTCTCCGTACAGATACCCCTGCCTCTGTCTTGTCCTGGGCATTTTTTAATACGGTTTTATTTCGTCCTGGTTTACAGTTCACAAAAAGATGTGTTCGACCACAGATAAACCAGTCAGGACAGTGGAGTAGTCTGCCTGCAACATTTCTCATGATTACAATTGCAACATGTTCGTTTCTCTCCTTAACTGATAATAATATGAAAGTGTGGGATAAACAATATACATGAATGATGTATGATAACACTTATACACACTTAACAAGATACATTTTTCATCCACAGTAAAATCACAAGGTCCACCCTTATCCAGTCTCCTGGGCGTGCTCTACAGTCGTCTTATTCCATCCAACAGAGGAATTCAACTAGTGAAAAAGAAGACGATACAGCCTATGTTCCATTCAACACATGAAAACCTATACTCTTGTACAATCCTAAATTTACATTCTATCGCGGCGATTTACATAGTTCATCTTAGTTTGGTATTGAATTATTAATTAATAGATTTCATCCACTTGTTATTTCTCATTGAATTAAATTCATATATTTGATTGCAATATCTGTTGTAACATGTTAATCATTTTCAATGTCTGCGATAAACGCTCCCAAAAAATACATTTGAATCAAGTCTTAATTCTACATCCAACATATACACTTTATGTACATCTAGTAGTTTACCGAAGTCTTTATACCACATACCTGACCAGATTCTGAACATGGTTTTCACCACAAAAGTAATTCTTCATGCTAATATTTAGCTATTATATTTTTGCCCTCGTACGTCAGATAGGGGTACTCATGTCTCCACTTTTCAAGGAAGAGCTTTCCAAGCTTTCTTTTTATTAAAACTCTGAAAGTGCCCTTGTCTACCACCCATCTGGTTTCTGATCTCAAGCTGTTCCACCAAGAGGCAGCTTGGTAAGACGGGCCTTTTATATATTGCTCTAATTTATGGTGTGGTAGCTTTATCTGTGGAGCCTGAGTAGCCCTAGTACCGGTAGTGGACAATATGTTACATTTTCCTGCGTACACTAATCTGTGGACAGTTGTAATTTGAAAGTAAATTCTCCTTAAATCTAGTGGTAGTATGAATGCCCTTTTATATAATTCCTTCACCGGACAATCAGTGGGGTCTCTTATTTTAAAACATATTCTTAAGGCGTTGTTACAATAAACCTGTAGTTTTTTGTAGCATTTTACCGGTAAACCAGTCAAAAATATACATCCATAATCAAAATATGGTAATAGCATGCTCTTGAATATTATTAACGCAGTATACTGGTCCATACTAATTCTGGTATGTCTATAAATCCAGACCCTGTAACTTATTTTCTGACACATTGCATTAAATTGATCTTGGAAAGATAAATTTTTGTCTATCTCTATCCCTAAATACTTGTATGAGTCAGCCGATTTCAGGCGTTCCCCTTTTATATACAAGTCTAACAAGAAAGGTTCACTTTCTCTTGTGAATAGCATATCTCTGGATTTGTCTGGATTTATAGTTAAACCATTTTTCGCACACCAGTGACATATTATCTCCAGGTCCGCCTGTAGTGTTATATTTAACACTTCAGTGTCCTGGTGTTGAAACAACATTAAAGTATCGTCAGCATACAGACGTATAGATGATTCTGTATTTAACTTAGGTAGCGTGTTCACATACATAATAAACAACAAAGGACCCAATATGGAACCCTGCGGCACGCCATATTCCAGCTGCAGCCAGGGAGAAAGGTTATTATTACATAGTGTACGCTGGGACCTCTCATTCAGATAACTTGTAAACCATTTTATGACATTTTCACACAAGTAAAAGTCTTTTAACTTGTCTAGTAGTTTACTATGGCTCAGGCTATCGAACGCCTTGGAAAAATCCAAATAAATGGCGCCTACACTTTCACCAATGGACATGGCATTGTGAATTAGGCATAAATAGGCCGTGTACAAATACATGCTTGGAGAGCAGTGTGTACAGTGGTGTGAGGGTGGGGTGTTTGCGGTGGGTGACAGGATCTCAGGTTGTCTGAAGGCCCTGTCACGCTGCTATTCTCTCTACAAGTGTTAATCCTGTAAGTACCACAAGATGCCTTCAGGTTCATGACAACTTTAGGGAGCGTGCGAAATTTTTTACACCCCCCGGTCTAGGGGTCAAATTTTTTTTACCCCCCCCCCCCTTACGGCCGAAAATCGGCTCGCGTGCGGGCATAGTAACGCTCAAAACAGGTTAAATTATTTTGACCCCCCCCCCAAGAGGGGTCCAAATTTTTTGCCCCCCCCACCCCCCAGTCAAGGGGTCCAAATGTTTTTGCCCCCCCCACCCCCCCCCCCTGTTGTTAAAAAATGATCACTCCCTTAATACCGGTGCTGTGCTGCTGCATCATAACGATCCTGGAGAGTACTAAGGATCGGTATGATGCATGAATGCAGCAATGCTGAGTTAAGCATGGTGAGAAGGAGGCGTATGGTAGAGGTCTGCATGACTCGATCAGCAGATCTGACTCGATCAGGAGGACGTCTCTGCCGACTGCACAGATACCTGGTTACCGACCCAGTCAGCCTATTGGATCGGCCCATCTGTGGCAGCCTTAAGCGTGCATTAAAGCACTACACTGCACTTAAAGGATTAACCTGGCACTCTTAGTCTGTGCACTCCCTCCTGCCATACACCTACAGTATTATAGCATCCATACAATCAATGACTTATGTCATCCATCGCTGCACAACGGCCCAGTTTCTCACTTGGGAGCCCAGCTTGGGAGGTTTATGCTAAATGTTCTACTGTATAGTCATAACCATTACCGGTAGTTACTTTTTCTATCATTACATGATTACATTCATTAAGCTCATCGTTTGAATCACAATACGTAAACCAAAATTCATCAATCTTGTATATCAAATCATACAATGATAGATAAAACATAATGATTTACAAAAAAAAGGCCAAAAAGCTTGATTCCCTCGTAGTTGCACAAGGATTGGAATTAATAAATGAATTCTTAAGAACAAAGACAGTGTTTTCCTCCGATATTTATTGACAGATTTCACATTCGCATACAAACTACACTTTTATACCTATTTAATTCAGGCCCTTAAATAAAGACAAAACTAAAACTCATGCTGCTATGAAAATGGGCACACATGAATCTGAACCCTGTCTGAATGGGCTGCCCTGTATGCCAAGACAAGCGACTTGGGAATTTCCAATTGCATGAAGCGTGTGGTGGAATGTATAGACTGGTAGAATGGTTGCCGCCCCAAGCCTGCCCGACACGGGGGACCCTGCAGCAGGCTCGTCCACTGAGGGACACCTTCTTCACATCAGGAAGGGTCCATACAGTACCAGCGCCATTGTGGATTTTAACAATGATCGCTGGTGCATCTCAGTTGCCCGATACCAGAAAACGTTGTCCAGGCGAGGACCATAGCGGTAGCGAGCTGGACTCTGACGTACAAGGTCGTATGTTCGAGGCTCCATAGCGCCTTGCTGTTTGACTTTGTGACCTTCCACCATGCCGTCTGTGATTGACCAATGACTGTAGGTCTCTGGATTGACATACAGCATAATTATCAAAGGCCTGTTCATATGACACTATGCCTATGTCGTGTGGGATGTAAAGGAACCATTGCCTCAGTAAAAGTGTAGGGGCATGCTTTCTACCTTTAGTGACCTCATAGATTTCACCATCACCCCCCCCCCTCTCCGAATAGCCTTAAAAAGGGGTTGTGTGCCTGCCCCTCCTGTGAGGGGCTTTAGATTATAATGGAATGATATGGGGATCGATGCACAACAAAATGGCGCCGCTGCTTCTCAGACCCTTACACAGTCAGTATAGAGATGGCCTCCTGTAGTCTATGTATGGGCAGGCACAAGGGGAGAAGGAGGACACAACCCCACATCAATATGAGAAGCCCCCCCCCCTGCAGTCTCAAGCTCCCCCCCCCCCCCTGGGTCCCATGAGACCAGAATCTGAGCCGGCTGCGCCCAGTGTCTGACGGTATGTGGAGGCGGCAGCAGCTGAAGGGGACTACATAATGTAACGTGGTCCCGTCTAGATTCCACTCCTAGTGTAACATGGCCTTACAGAATCACCTCTCAAACACAAATCTCATTAAAGAGGTTTAGATTCTACTTCTAATCCCTCTTCCTCTATCCTTATTATTACATAGAGCCTAGGTCTCGACCCTACTGCGGAGATGGCCAGGTCTAGATTCTACTTCTAATGCAGTATGGCCCGTCTAGATTCTACTTTTAATGTAACATCACCGGGTCTAGATTCTACTTCTAATGTATCATGGGCCCGTCTAGATTCTACTTCTAATGTAACACGGCCGAGTGTAGAATGCCTCAGAAGCCTCATTTAAGTGGTCTAGATTATATTTCTAATCTCCCTTTCTCTAACCTCATTATTATATATACAGAGCAAAGATGTCTAGATCATACTTTTAACATGGCCAGGTCTAGATTCTACCTTTAATGATCGAGTCTAGAATCTATTTCTAATGTGTCATGGCCAGGTCTAGATTCCCTCACTCACTAAACTGAAGTAGTATAGTATGTATCGGAACGGGACTATAGTTAAGTACTGTTTATTACTCAATCGACCTGCAGCCAATCAGAGGCCTCCATTTGGTCACGTGACCGGAAGTGACCTACTTAGGGGATTAGTGGTGAGGTCACGTGACCTAGTTAGCCAATCAGAGGCCGCCATTTGGTCACGTGACCGGAAGTGAGGTCATATGACCTACTTATGGACCGGAAGTGACGTCATATGACCTACTTAGGGGACCGGAAGTGACCTACTTTAGGATCACGTGACCGGAAGTGACCTGATGAGTCACGTGACCGGAAGTGACGTCACATGACCTAATGGCCAACCGGAAGTGAGTGACCTGATTGAGGATCACGTGACCGGAAGTGACCTGATTGATCACGTGACCGGAAGAAGAAGAAGAAGAAGTGACGTCACGCGACTTAATGAAGAGATGAGCGTCTTTAAGAGGGGGGGAGGGGGGCCCCTTTAAGATGCATGGGGAGGGGGGCGCTTTTAGGATGCATGGGGCGGGTGGTGGGGGGGAGGGGGGGAGGGGGGAGGGGGGCACTCTAGGGGGGTGGGGGGGCACTCTAAGGGGCGTTTGTCTCTTTTAAGAAAAAAAGAAAAGAAAAAGATTTCAATCGAGAGACACGCTTCTTCCTCTCGAGAGGAAGAAGCGTGTCTCTTCGTTTTTTTTTTGTTTATCACGTGCTTCGATGAGGCGATCAGCTGCGACTGGAGGAAGTGACACTTTAAGAGGGCGCGCTTCTTAATTGTTATGATATTTTTTTTTTTTTACTTACTAATAAAGAAGACGTATGAAAATAAAACACAACAATTCACATGTCCGTCGTTCTCGTTGTTTCTTGCTTGATAAAGTCAAGTAATATCGTGATGCCGAGGTCAAACTTTCCCATGTCCTCAGTCAACACTCGAAGGAGTTCAAAAGGTGTACCGCCGGCACCGTCAGCTTCATCTTGCCACATTTTCAACACTCGGAAGGCCCACTCAGCGGGACTTCCTCCGTATTCGCATTCTTCAGCGATCTTATCTAACCTCTCAGGCGACAATTTTAAATGGTCCCCCACCTCTTTCCACCTGCTACCTAGACGTCTGCCGAGGGTGCCCAAGTGCTTATGCATCGCGCGAGAGTCGGGGTTTTCGAAATCCAACCCCTGTCTGTGGAGAAGGGACATCCACTGAGCCAACAGTTCCACGCGTCTAATGCGGGTGAAGACGCGACCGAGCTCTCCCCATCTATGACGATGCGGGGTTTCACCCCACCAGACTCGGAACATCGCCGTACACAGCTCCTCCGGTGTCTTGACACTGCGCTCTACTAGAGCATCCATACGGGCGGCGGTAACTTTTAAGCTACTGCCCAACTCTCTCCAACAGCCGCTCAACTCTTTACCTAGTTGACGAAGCAAGGCGTCGCTATAGGCTAACCGCCGCTGTCCTACCTCTCTGTTCTCCCCATCGGTCTGCCTCGCGCGTCTCACGTCGTCAAGCCGCATTAACTTTTTTTCAGGTGGACAAGGCGGTGAAGGCGAGCTTGAAAGTGGAATAGCTTGAGCCATCTCGTCTCGTCTTGGCGGTGGCGGCGGCGGCGGCGGCGGCGGCGGCAGTGGTGGCGGCGGTGGTGGTAGTAGACGTTACTGTGGTCAGAGGCGATATGGTTTTTTTCCAACAGAAATCAGAGCTTTTTATACAGAGGGAGTTTAATCCCATTTCCAACAGCACTCCAGCTGTGTAGCGACCTGTCCGCATGACGCTTTTTCAACCGCTCCGCTCCTTAAGAGCTTAGATGACGAGGGGTGTGTCATCGCTATCCGTGGAGACCAGCTGAAAACGGTGTTTCTTCCTCATCCATTAGCCTTACCTCCTACCCCCTACCTGAGGACGTCTCCCTCCCTCTGACATTCATTGTAACAAACGTCAGAGGTCAGGTGAAAATCGGATTTTTTTCATGCACAGCCTTAGTCTATTGAACTAGCCGGCCGCCGCCTGGCCGGCCCGGTCTACTCACCACGGCAGGAGGTGGTGATTTTTTTTTTTTGTCTTACACTTAAGTCGCTCACCACATGCACACGCCTCTACTCACAAACAGACACGTTCGTCTTAGGGGGGTCCTGCTTCACGCCACACGCCTCCTGTAGTTTTTTTTGTACACACACTCTAAGCTCGTCACCGTTAATCCTTTATACAGCTAACGCGCGCTGAATGGCTGAACAGGGTGGTAAGTGGCTTAGCTCATGACAGTGGATCCCTCAAAAAAAAAAAGAGGGGAAAGGGATCCAGCTGAAAACGTCATACCTTATGTCTTTGTGAATGGCCGCCGGTCAGTCGACGGCAGCAACCGCTTAATGCTTTATACAGCTAATGCGCGTTGAATTGCTGAACAGGGTGTTAAGCGGCTTAGCTCATGACAGTCGATGTCTCAAAAGGGGGGAAAGGGATCCAGCTGAAAACGTCATGCCTTATGTCTTTTGTTTCTCTTTGTGAATGGCCGCCGGCCAGCCGGCGGCAGCTGAACAGGGTCAGTAAGTAGCTTAGCTCTAGAAGCGAGAAGGCGTATATAAGGGGTCTGGAAACCTCCATTCACTCACTCATTCTTTTGCTGCTCTCTACAGTCACCACCATGAGCAAAAGACAACACCTAGCGCCGTCCAAGAACAAGAAGACTACGCGGAACAGCGCTCGTTTAGCGTCAGTGCCTCCTCTTGCTACTGAACATGAGACTACCGCCGCAGCCGCTTGGTCTTATCACCCTCCCGCTGTAGCGAGCGCTCGCGGCAGTAGTAGTAGTAGTAGCAGTAGTAGTACTAGTAGTAGTAGTAGTAGTAGTAGTAGTACTACTGGTAGTAGTCGTCGTGCTAGCGACGTTGTTACACTCGCGACGGTACACGTTGCTGCTAAGCGCGCTGCCGCTGCTACTGCCGCCCCGCCTGCTGCGGCTGCTGCTGCTGCTGCTGCTGCACCTGCTACCGCTGCGCCTGCTACTGCTGCGCCTGCTGAGGCTGCTGCGCCTGCTACTGTTGCGTCTGCTGCTGCGCCTGCTGCTGCTGCTGCTGCTTCTGCTGCACCTGCTGCTACCGCTACTACTACTGACGACAACGCTCCTGGCACAGCGCAGTACTGGCAACCGGGTTTTTACCTCCCCACTACTGTTGATGACTTTGATGACCTGCCGCACGTTGCACAGCCCCTCTCCTCCACCACTACATCGACCGACGCCCTCGACGCCGCTCACGCTGAGAGTGACAGCTATTCGGACACTCAGCCCCTAAACCGAGAAGAAGAGGAGGAGGAGGAGGAGCAGCAGCAACAGGGTGAGACAGAGAACGACGCTGACGACGAGGGGTACGAACAACCCGAAGGGAAAGGGGTGGGCGGTACGTTTTTCGGCTTCCCTCTTCGACCTTTCGACCTCACTTCCTCCACTAGTAGCGTCCCGTCCGGTCCGTGGCGACTGCCCTCACCGCCACCTTACGAGGGCGGCGGCGCTTCATCTTCTACCGCTACACTCAGCACCGACGGCGTGTGGCTGCGCTGTTCCAACAACGAGGCCTCGGATACCACCAGCGCTGACGCTGCTCCTGCTATCGGTTCTGCTGCTGATTCAGCTCACGCTGATGGTGTTACTCATCCTGCGGGTGTGAAACGTTCTAAGGTGAGTTCCAGAACAACAAGGCCTAGTAAGAAGAGAAAAATACAAGAAAAAGAACGAGATGGACGAGAAGAAGCAGAGAAAACCTTCTCCCGTCCTCTCGGGTTAGAGTTCTGCTTAGACGGAGCTTTGACGCTGGAGATCTGGGAGGACGTGGCTAGACTGTCTAGGAGGCCGCGCTACACAAAAGACGGCCAGGTGAAAGAGGCGTCTCTAACCAGAAGCAAGCGAGTGCACTTCACGGCCGACGCGCTGCGCGAGCTCATAGCACGCATCGCCGATATCCGCGCAGTGGTGCGCATACGCGACACAGCGGCTGCGCAAGGAAAACCTAATCACACCCCCTGGTTCGCAGTGCTGGATGAGGAGGGCGAAGTGTACGCAGCTGTGAGCTACTACAGCGGTAAGAACCTCGTCCACGTGCGCAAGTACGAAGGTCCTGACAAAAAACCCACACAGCAGGGAGTGACGCTGTCCGCCAGAGCGCTCAAAGAGTTGGATGACAAAACAGAGATCATTCTGAAATATCTCGGCATAGATTCGGAATGAGAGACGCTCAACGCTCACGCGCGCGCGCACACACACACACACACACACACACACACACACACACACAGCGTTTTGACGTACGCTGTATGAGACAGACAGACGGATACACAGACAGCAGACAGAAAGATAAATAGATAGATAGATAGACAGATAGATTGATAGATAGATAGATAGTTAGACGGCTAAGTAGTTGGTAACTGAGTGAAAAAAAAAACATGACACATTACGTATGCGAAAAGTGTTTCAAAATGTTTAAAAGACCGTACAACCACGAGAGACACGTAGAAAATTGTAGAGTAGTACCTAAGTTTTGCCCTCTATGCGGCGAAGGCGATTGCCGAAAGATCGCCTGTCGACGCGAATCTCTGGACGGGGTGACCGTCCCTCCGCGCATATGTGCTGTACCGAACGGGGAGGAAACGTTCACGGCGAATTGGCCTGCGATACAAACGGGCGTCAGGATGCACGGGACTCGCGTGAGTGTAACAAACTTCAGGCTACCAACCGGCGAGTTGAGTGACGCTGTAGATACTATGCGTCGCATTCACTTGACACAAAGATTCAGATACAAAGTGGGTTTCTCGGTAGGCTTACTCTTACAACACAGAGAAGACAAGAGCAAACTGCGCTACTTTCACGCCTCCCAGAACAACGCAACTCTCATACAACCGCTCCCTACTATAACTAATTCAGAAACTTTGGAAGAGCTCCTCTCAAAGATGGAAAACACCGTCGCTTGCGAGGAAGTACGGAAACTTTGCGACGCTGACACCAAGTGGCACGTTCTTTTTCCTACCAATTTGAACATTTGCGTTTACATGGGACCGGGGGAATTCCCCATAGGCGGTAGGATCACTCAGGCCGGTCGAGTTGGAAAGAGAAGCGGCGTGTTAGATTTTCCCAACAAGGACAACCTCTGCATCTTCCGCTGCATTTCCTTTCACTTATACAAGACCAGCAAGCGCGCTTCAGATTTGTTACGTCAGTTCTGTCCCGCTGCCACACCTGAATCCTTTCCGGGTCTGAACATCCGCGACTTACCCGCGTTAGAGAACTTGTTTGACGTACAGATAGCGGTTTACACCGCGTCGCGTCAAGTGCCGGGGCGGAAGTTGAGAAGACGCGTTACTCTGATCAGACCGCCTTCCAGAACTCTGGCCGCCCGAGGTAAAGTCAACCTACACCTGACGGCGAAAGGCGGTTTGCACGTCTCTCTCGTCACGGACTTCAACGCGTACGCGGGCATATACGAATGTTGCAAGTGTAAGGCAGCGTTCACCACCGAGTTCTTGCTGAAGAGACACAGGAACCAGCTTTCCTCTTGCCGACAAGTCAAGTTGCGCTACGTAGGCGGCATCTACCAAAATTCGAGAACGATTTTCGAAGCGCTAGCAGACTTCTCCATTCTTCCCCCCGACGGACATTCCGGAATCTACCCTTACAAGATCGCCTTCGATTTCGAGGCTTTCTTCAGACCGTGCAAAGAACCGTCGACGGAACACGTGTCCCTGCTGTGGGATCACGTCCCTTTGTCGGCTAGCGTCGCATCCGACTTTCCGGGGTGGGAGGGGCCCGTCTGCTTCGTCAGAGAATCCGACGCAGATTCCGACCCCTTGTTGGACCGAGTTTTAAATCACATAAATGAGAACGCCAAAGTCATCGGGGAAGCTGTGCTAGAACTTTACCGACCGACCTTAGCGAAGTTAGATGCGGCGATAGGTGAAGCTCTCCGTTCACCCCTTCTCCAGGCGGCTTCGCTGCGGCTCAGACCAGACACCCGTTAGTTCAACTGAAGAAGCGGCTTCTGAGATACATCCGTCAAGCTCCAGTCGTGGGCTTCAACTCGGGGCGTTACGACTTGAACCTGATCAAAATGCGCCTTCACTCGTTCTTCGCCTCCGGAGACCGAAGAAACCAAGAATTCAGCGTCATAAAGAGAAGCAATCAATACTTGGCGGTTTACACACAGCACACGGTTTTCTTGGACGTAGTCAACTATTTGGCACCCGGTTACAACTACGCGACCTATTTGCGAGCTTTCACCAGGAACGAAGAGAAAGGTCACTTTCCTTACGAATGGATGACGTCTACCAGGAAACTGGCAAACAGAACGCTGCCACCGAGATCGGCTTTCGACAGCGAGCTGACGGGCGTCAAAATGTCCGAATCCGACTACGCCGCATGTCAGAAAGTTTGGTCCGACGAGAAGATGCAAACTATGGAAGACTACTTGATCCACTACAACAACAAAGACGTCAAACCTTTCATACAAGCTCTGAAAAATCACGCTAAATTTTTCCAAGATCGCGGCATTGACATGTTGAAAGACGGAGTTTCTCTCGCCGGTTTGACTTTACGGTTCCTCTTCCAAAACCTAGAAGACGCGTTCACAACGTTCCCCCAGTCCGACGCCGTCCTCCACGCTCTGATCAAAGAAAATCTAGTCGGCGGTCCTTCCATCATCTTCCATAGATTTCACGAGAAGGGCACCACGCGGATAAGGGAGCACAAGTACGGCGAAGAAGCGAGACCGTGCCAACACATCCTAGGACTAGACGCTAACTCTCTGTACTTGCGCTGCATGAGCGAAGCGCACTGCACGGGCTATTACGCGGTGAGACGGCCCGAGACCGAGTTCAAGCCCGAAATTAGGCAAAGAAACTCTCACAGCGCTTTGGAGTGGTTACGCTTCGTAGAGCACGACCGCGACGTGAAACTGCGCCACGCTCTGAACGGCGGCGAGATGGTTGTAGGCTGTCGGAGAATTCGCGTGGACGGGTTTCACGCGGCCTCTAATACGGTTTTCCAGTTTCACGGGTGTTGGTTCCACGCTCACGAGTGCATACCGTCGCACCGATATCAGTGCGCTTCACTGAGAGAGGAGAGACGCGACAGAACGACCAGAGTAAGCGCTTACTTGAAAGCGATAGGTCACAAGCTGGTCGTCGTGTGGGAGTGCGAATGGCGAGAGATGAAGCGTCGAGATGAGCGGGTCAAGGCCTCCCAACAACGCTGGAAGGTTGACGCTTTGAAAGTGTCTCGAAACGCGATGAGCGAGAGCGACATCCTTTCCGCTGTGAAAGAGGAGAAAATGTTCGGTTTAGTTCAAGTGGACATCACTACGCCGCCTCACCTACGAGACTACTTCGAAGAAATGACCCCCGTTTTCAAGAACGCGACCGTTTCAAAATCGGACATAGGACCTCACATGTCATAGTGTTGCAGTTAAGCTTAAGATATCAAGGGTATTGTTCATTTTGTGATAAAGGAATAGAATTTCTACCACAGAATCTAGACATCTCAGGGAACATTTTAAGAGATAGAAGCACCCTGAGCTCCTTCTAGAACCAAGATGGCCGCCATCTGAACATAGAGTACCTGGGAAAGGACAATCAGACACTTCTTATTGGATTTCCAAGTGTAATACAGCAATATATATGTTTTAGAGGGTGGGAAACTCAAAGAGAGGCTCACAAAAAAGTTTTGGTAAACACCTGTCAAGAAAATAGTTCCCATAGCAACCAGCATAGCTACCAAACATATTGAAAACCATGTATTAAGCAATTCTTATTGGATTGTTTTCTGAAATACTATCATACCAGGGTTTCAGGGATGTGATGTGACAGGGGATGTAGCTCAGTGATGGAGCAATTGCTTGGTTGGTGAAAGACCCAGTTTCGAGTTCCAGTGTCTCCAAAAACTTTTTTTTTTTTAATTCCCATAGCTACCAAAGATAATGAAAACTATGTATGTAGCAATTCTTATTTGACTGTTTGGTATAACCCTGTTATACCAGGATGTGGAGGTGGTTAAGGTCCCAATTCCATCATTAATCATAGCAAAATATGTTTTCCTAGCAACCATTATATTTGCCGGGGAAGAAAAATCAAAAAGTCACTTGGCAATTTTTATTTGATGAGTAATTAAATTACCGGGAGAGTAGAATCCTTTTGATTATGACAAGTTGGCGGATCACCTCCACAATTGACTTTATTCATATATATATGACTTTATAGGAAAACACCCTACATGACAACCATACTGAAAAATGCTAAATCAACACTTGTTTCAGATTCTATGTATTGTTTATCATTTTGGTCATTTCCCTGAAACTTTATGGACAGTGTTTCCATGGCAAGCAGACTGTCATATGCAAAGTGAAAAAGTGTTTCAAATTATGTGCACAAAGAGTCACAAGTGAAAATTGTTCCTTAGATGTTTGCTTTGGACCACATACACTATTCAGGATCTGTGTTCATTCATATTTGTGATATGGTTGCTCTTCATAAGAAGCACCCTGATAATGGGGCTGACTTTCAGTCTGGCAAATATGCGGTCAACAAGACACAAAGCAGATTCTATTCAATGGCTCTGGATCAGTGTCATGCGAAGAATAATGCTTTCACCAAGAGTTTCTGTAGTGCAGTCAGACTGACAGATAGTCCTCCAGCTCTGAGAAACTGGATGGTGGCCCAAAAAAACATAATAGCAGAATTTCAGCAGCTGCAACCACGCCTGCCAGAAGGTGAAGCTCATGCACAGCATGATAAGCTATCTGCTCAAAATGCATTGCACAGGGATGTTAATGAATCAACACAGGCAATGCAAGATATTGGTAATCTATTCATGCAAGAAAGCAAAGACCTGCTTATTGACATTAGCGACATTATGATTATGGAAGACATTGTCTGCAACACACTTCGGAGCATCAAGGATATTGGTTAAGAAATGTACAAGTAGTTTGTTAAGGACAGGCTAGAAAATCCACACAAAATGGAAACAATCAAGAAAAACAAGCTGCCATTTTTCAGAACATCTCCCATGAAGACTTATTCAAACAAAAAGATGAAACTCAAAGCACTTAGGAATGACAGGTATATTTTCTCATGACTGTATATAGTTGCTAAACATGCAATGGAGATCTTGACCTATTCGTCCCCTATGGAAACCATTTAGCACAACCAGCACTGGTATCAAATGGTAAGCTCCAGCCTGGTGTCAAGGCAGACATCTTGAATTGCATATTACTAGATGCTGTGAATGTGCCAAAGAAGTCCCCATATCCAATGCATCATATTTCTCTCCTTGGCCACTAGCCCAGGGCATTACCTCTATGCCTATTTGCATATTCTCATGGCATAGGGGCATTGGTTAAGGCCCATATTACAATTTTCAAGATCAGCAGTTAATGGCTTGCCAGAAAAAAAAGTCCAAGTTAACATTTGGATCAAAGCATTGCACTCCAATCCTGAATTGCCAGATCTGTCTGAGTTGGGCTGGCAATGGGACACACTTGGATGGCACCCACTGTGGATAAAACTACAATAAGCAACTGTCGAAATCATGCTATGAACTTATTCACTGAGGATGCAAGAAAGGATGTACTGGTAATATCAGCATCAAAACGCTTTGCTCAAATGCACTGCATTATGTTGGAGGCTCTTAGACTGCTATCTCTGAAAGGTGCATATGTAAATGTAATATTTCTTAAAGCGAATGAGTCTCACTACGCATTTGGTCTCATAGTGGTTGAATAATTATTTTTCATTTTGCATATTACAATGTGTTACTCAAAAATATAATGTTTTGGAAACACAAGGACTCGAACCTGAGGCCTTTCGCTTGCCAAGTGATTGCTCTATCACTGAACTACATTCCCTGTCACATCCTATCCAGGCAACCCTGGTATGATAGTGTTTCAGAAAACAATCCAATAAGAATTGCTTAATATATGGTTTTCAATACCTTCAGTGGGCATGCTGGTTGCTATGGGAACCATTTTGTTGATAGATATTTACCAAAATCATTTTTCCCCTGCCGTATAGCTGACATTAGGGAGTGGTCATTTTTTAACAACAGGGGGGGTTGGTGGATTTGGGGGGGGACCAAAAAAATTACGACCCCTTGAAGGGGGGGACCAAAAAAATTTGGACCCCTCTTGAGGGGGGGACCAAAAAAATTACACCCCCTTTTAGCGGAAAAGCCAGCGCATTACTATAGCTCAAAGGGGTCGGCCACGCTCAATTTCAGCCTGCCGGAGGGGGGGACCAAAAAGATTTCGACCCCTCTCGCGGGTGGGGACCAAAAAAATTTCGACCCGCTGGCGCGGAAATCCACCGACCCCCCCCCTGTTGTTAAAAAATGACCACTCCCTTAGCCTGAGTGTGCTTGGTATCTCCGCTAGTGTGAGGGACAGAGTTTCTCCGAAAATGATGTTTTAGAGACACCGGGACTCGAACCTGGGTCCTTTCACCTGCCAAGCAATTGCCCTACCACTGAGCTACATCCCTTATCACATCACATCCCTAAAACCTTTGTATGATAAAAAAAAAATCCAATAAGAATTGCTAAATTCAAAGTTTTTGATATGTTCGGTAGACATGCTGGTTGCTATGGGAACTATTTTGTTGACAGATCTTTACCAAAATATTTTTTGAGCCTCTTATTTGAGTTTCCCACCCTCTCAAATCTATACATTGATGTATCACACTTGGAAATCCAATACGAAGTGTCTGATTGTCCTTTCCCAGGTACTTAATGTTCAGATGGCGGCCATCTTGGTTCCAGAAGGAGCTCAGGGTGCTTCTATCTCTTAAAAGGTTCCCTGAGATGTCTAGATTCTGTGGTAGAAATTCCATGCCTTTATCACAAAGTGAACAATCCTTCGGCTTAACCGCACCGCTATCAGACTTTGCGCAGGAAGAAAAGCTGTTGAACACGCCTCAGAGATGTCTGATAGGGAGTTACCACGGAAAAAATATTCTCTTGGGAACGCCGCTTCTCAAGTGGTATTTAGAGCACGGTTTGATAGTCACCAAAGTGCAGCTGGTGGTAGAATACCTACCTAAACGCTCCTTTGCCGGTTTCGCGGACGAAGTAACGGCGGCGCGAAGACGTGGCGACGTGAACGAGAACGAGAAAATTCTGTCAGACTGTTACAAGTTAATGGGAAACGCTACGTACGGTAAAACAATCTGCAACAAAGAAAAACACACGGCGGTGAGATACACTGACAGTCGGAAGTTCGAACTATTGGCCAATTCGTGGCGCTTCAAAAAGGCGTCCGAGTTGAGTTCCGATCTGTTTGAAGTCGAACTACAACCGAAAACAGTCAACAACAACCTCCCTATTCAAATAGGGTTCATGGTATACCAGTACGCGAAGTTGAAAATGTTAGAGTTCACATACGACTTCTTGGATAGATTCGTCGATCGGCGCGATTATGCCCTTTGTCAAATGGACACCGACAGTCTTTACATGGCTCTCAGCGGTGACACGTTGGATGACCTAGTCAAACCTCGCCTGAGAGAGACGTACTTCAGAGAGAAACGAAAGTGGCTTCCGACAGCGGTGTGCGACGATCACTTAGAGCTTTTCGTGAAGACAAAAACGGAAAGAGTGCGAGAATGGTGTCCGCCGCCCGGCGGATGTTGTGAGAGACGGTACCTTCACGATCTGAGAACTTCGGGGCTTATGAAAGCGGAGTGGGAAGGTGACGGGATCCTAAGTCTCAACCCTAAGACTTACATTTGCTACGATCGAGTCAGCGACACCGGTGAAAGAAAATCCAAAAAATGGAGTGCAAAAGGCGTACAGAAGAAACAAAACCCTCAGGAACCAGACGACTTCTTGGATGTTCTTCGCCAACGAAAAACTCTCATTGCTGTAAATAGAAACTTCAAAGTGGTGCGAAACAAAATGGTCACCTACACCATAGAGAAAGACGGCGTGCGCTACTTGTATTATAAGCGTCGCGTGCATTCTGACGGTGTGACAACGAGTCCTTTAGAGATATGAAAAAAAATAAAAATAAGCGTGTGCATCTTTTCAAAAATAGAGTGTTTATCAAGATTGAAAAAAAAAAAAAATAAAAAAAAATAAAATAAAATATTGTTGTGTTTTTATTTTCATACGTCTTCTTTTACTAGTAAGTCGCGCAGTCTCTTAAAGCGGCACTCATGTGACGACGTCGCTTCCAGTCACGTGATCCTAAAGACCCTCACTTCCTAAACAAAAAACTTCTTCTTCCGCTCACGTGATCAATCAAGTCACTTCCGGTCACGTGATCCTCAATGAGGTCACTCACTTCCGGTCGGCCATTAGGTCATGTGACGTCACTTCCGCTCACGTGACTCATCAGGTCACTTCCGGTCACGTGATCCTAAATTAGGTCATATGACGTCACTTCCGGTCCCCTAAGTAGGTCAGTAGGTTACCCAGAATGCACCACTAATCCCCTAAGTAGGTCACTTCCGGTCACGTGACCAAATGGTGGCCTCTGATTGGCTGCAGGGTTACCCAGAATGCACCACTAATCCCCTAAGTAGGTCACTTCCGGTCACGTGACCAAATGGAGGCCTCTGATTGGCTGCATGTCGATTGAGTAATAAACAGTACTTAACTATAGTCCCGTTCCGATACATACTATACTACTAACTGATTATCAGGCACTAACCTAATTATAGAGGTCTCCACCTTACTTCTAGTCCCTCGTTCACTAACCCCATCCAGAAATCCATCCATCCACAAATTCAATTAGATTCCACATCATGGGAATTAAAGAACAAACATTAGCGACTGGCTGTATGACGAGGTCGATGAGGGACTGGTTGTGCTTCCATTCGATAGCATTATCAATTGCTACTTGCACAACCTTGGGCAAATATACACAGATCTCAGGGCAGGGGAGGCGCGGTGATGTAGCCATGGGAACCGGCCTGAGGGGAGGGGCAAACACTACAAGTGAGGGTGGGATGCGAATATTCACAGAGGGTGGACGAGGGCTGAAGATAAATGCGTGCCCTTAGCTTCCTGCCATGGGCAGATAGCGCCGGGGCTGATGCCATCTAAAGCGGACCAGGCCCGGCACAAATAGGCCTGGTACTGGTAAAGGGTAGGGTTGGGAGGTTGTGGCTTGTTTTGTACACAGCCTACAAAGTGTCCACAGGGCAGAGGAATCTTACAATTTTTGGTCACGTTTCTGTAGGAAATTAACATAATTTAATGCACAAATTCAGGCCAAAAAGCATGAATTCCTACAAAAGTGTGAAAAGCGGTATCTCTCAGTCAGGGTTAGCTAGGGTTCCCCTAGATCAAGGAAAAACACAATTGGATGCTGTTAAAACGAATTTCAGTTTTCACCTTTACCAACATGTTTTCACCATACAGGCGACTTTAAGAACAACCCAGACCAGAAATATTAGTATCAATTTATTATGGCTGTATTGTGGACGCATTTGAGTGCAGACAAGGTGTATAATAATGACTGTGGACACTTTGTAGCATGTGGACAAAACCAGCCAGCACTGGCAGGCGGGGAGACAATCTCAGTGTACTGATATTCCTCCTACATCCAACGAGGTACAACTGTGACAAAGTTATCTCTATTTGTGTCTGGGCTTTGGCCCGGGCTACAAAGGGGGGTGTTTACAGTGCAAATGGCACACAATCAATATAGGTATGTTGATTTACGATGCAGAGGGAAAATGTTGTTTCTTTGCCTTGTTTTTCTATACTATTTGTTGGTTATTTCTCTTCTGCACAGCTTACCGTGCCAAGACTTCAATACCCCCCCCCCCTCAATTCTTTGTAGGAAATTAACATAATTAAAATATAAAACAGAAATTCTTGCAAAAAAGTAGCCCTAGGAACATTGCCATCTCTGTTAAACACAAATACATTGTACGGTAAAGTTGCTCTAATTCAGGTTATGAATATGATGTCTTGATGAAGTCATGCATCTTTAGTTTACCCTGGGGTGGAGTGGGAGGTCGGGGGGGGGGGGGGGAGATATCAGCATGGACGTGAGCACACATAGCCTCAGAACGCTAACGCCATGGAACATCAACACACAATGATTGGGCTGTCGCTCAGCTGAGTGATCGCTTGCTCGTTTGGAATCAATAGTTGGCTTAATGCACACTGCGGATGGTTTAGTTGAATGAAGCCCGTATTATTGTCAGTATCCAACTGCCGTATCACATTGTTATTGTGAAAGGAATGATTGTGGGCAGGCAACATTTGATGTTACTAAAAGACAAAAAGCTGCATTTACAGACAAATAAGTATCATAATATGACATGGCAAGCTGACATAAATATATATAAATATATACACATCTTATCGTTGGGGAGTGGTCATCTTTCAACAGCAGTGGAGGGGGGGGGGGTGCATTTAGGGAGGGGTGGGGGGTGGAGGGTGTGACAGACAAATCTCACCCTTTTAAGTAATTTTTTTTTTAAGAAGCACGTTAAGTTTGAATCATTTTCTTTAGAAACTCGAGAAACAGACTCGGTCCTATTTCGGTAGGATGACGGTTTATACATGTCTACGTCGAAACAAATACTTTACCAGTACCTTTATTTCATTATAGTAAATGTATTGAGTCCATGAATGAATCCCCATGAACTGGTTCTGTGGTACACATCAACGCACATGCATGTGTGGGGAGCTACTACTCTAAACATTCATTATACATGGACAGTCATAATACCTCCATGGTACGGCATTGTGTGACGCACAACACTTTGTCAATAGCTTCATCTGCTATCCACGCAATAACCATTTAATGAAGGCATGATGCCTGAAAACTTATCTTCATCTATTGTCATTAATGATTATACACAAACGCAGTGCTGGTGAGTAACTCGCGAGCACTGCATTTATGCATCATGCTATCCCGTAGGGTGGCCATGATGCATGAATGCAGCCCTGCTGAATTACTACGCCATGCCAACAAACTGTCCTGCAATGGTTAATGACATGCAACAGTAATTTAGATACAGCCGGGGAGCAGATCAAATCATGAATGTGACCCACATAAAACTGGGTGAACACTGACATGATTTGGGTCGTGCAACATTCAATCAAAGCCCATCATCATCACACTGCCAACACATGAGGCCAGAAATGAGAATCTGCATTCAGGTATACTGACCAACCCTATTTGTTGTTTTTTTACCCTACTCTATGAATCTTTTCTTTAGAAATAAATAAGTTTTAAGATGACAATTTTGGGTTTTTGACACTACAAAATATGTTTTTACTGAAACAATGAATACCCTTAAAACGACTTGATTAAAAAACGTTCGACCCTATCATTTTTGGCCATCCTTTTTTTTGCCTAATCTGGACTTCACCTTCCCTTTTTAATACATATGTACCTCCTATTTATTTCATACATCTGAGCAATAAAACTTCGCATCTACATAAAATAGGACATGAGAACTCTGACATGATGCAACAAAAATGTGATTTATTTACATGAATGCCCTGAGCCCTGGGGAATAACATCAGCAGTCATCCTGAGCCGGAGGTCAACTCAGGAATTCCCTCTCTGTGCGGTCTAAATCTGTAGCAGAGGCATCACTCCCCTCTCACTCTCTTGGTCTGGACTCAAACTTATTTGAGTCCGTCATACACAAGTTAGCATAACATAAAGATGGCCGCATCTGTACAGAGAGGTAATCCGCTAAGGTGGCGCGCCATGTCTCGCAACAGAATGACAAACAGTGCTAGTTCAGCGGCAGAGAAGGATACGGATGTGTGGTGGGTACATGACCTTGTGGTGGCCTACACTCGGGTTCTCACCATTTCTAGGGTCATTTACCGTCACATTTCTGGTGATAACGTCTGTCGTCATGATGTAATTTGCGTTTGGGAGTGCATCAACCCTATAGAGTCGGCATGATGCGTGAATGTAGCACTGATAAGTTACTCGCCAGGGCTGCATTCATGCATTATGGCGATAAAGGGCTTACCACATCAAAGCTTTAAAGGTAAAACGTAGGCATCTATTCTTTTTTGCATACATCTCTTGCATACAGCTATGTTTACTAGAAAAACTTCATGCCTTCTGCTTTGATTTATTGATCTCGTCATGATGCACAGATGCAGCCTGCCCTGTAACTCACCGGTGCTGCGTTTATGCATTATGATGGCCATACATCGTCGTCATGATGCATGAATGCAGCCTGCCGAGTAACTCACCGGTGCTGCTTTTATGCATCATGACGACCATATATAATCATGAACTTGAGCTTGACCAGAGGCACACCTCTGCCTTGCCAAAGACTGGGAGTCCCTATATAGAGGTGTAGCGCCATAGGTGAGGGTGGTGTGAGGGAGACTGGACAGGTAACTCAGGCTGACGGTGGTGTATGGGCGGGTTGGTGGGGTGTTAGTGGTGGTGTATGGGCGGGTTGGTGGGGTGTTAGTGGTGGTGTATGGGCGGGTTGGTGGGGGTGTTAGTGGTGGAGGCCGGCTGACAAGATACACACTGACCGGTGCACGGGACGCTGCCACAGTCGTTGTATTACACCAGGCTCTTAACCCTTTAAGGGCTGCATAGTGCATTCATGTACAACCCTGGCAAGTGACTCGCCAGTGCTCCATCCATGCATCATGCCGACCCTTTGGGAGTGTATAATTTATAAAGCCTGTAGGGTCGACATGATGCATGGATGTAGCACTGGCGAGTTACTCACCAGGGCTGCATGATTCATGCATCATGTAGATGACGAAAGGCATGCAGCCCTTAAAGTTAAACTGGGTTTGCACTGACCAAGACACTCACAATCGACACTGACAAGTAAAAGTATACTAAGTAATCCACATAATAAAGTAGGTAGACACACACGGGGCCATATCATCCATTTAATGTACATGTGCATGCACAGATAAATGCAGTTAGTCGTTCTACTCAAAAGTTTATACAATCCACTAGATGATAACGCTTCTACTGTGTGTATTATTATGTTTTTGAAATATCTGAGCTTCGTGAAAACTACCAGTATGTATACTAAGTACGATTGACTAAGACTTCATGGAAGTTACATTATCATTGACAACACGCAGGTTGCATACAATTTACAGAGCTTCGTTATGCTTTTCTCTGTTATGATTAACACGCAAGATGGGTAAAACTTGCACTTTGCACACTTGTACTTATGTCTCGAGCAACTTATTTTGATGCAAGTATAACAGGACTCACTTAGAATATCATAAGGTCCTAGAATGCATAGTACGGTGTATGAGTTTAAACCTCATAAGTTATGCGCCTTGATAGTCAACATACTGCATACAGGGAGGCTTTGGGAACAACCTGGCTGGCCTTTATGGGGCCGCTAGTGCTTTAAATTAATGTGTTATCCCCTTTGTCATCATGATGCATGAAAGCAGCCCTTGGCGAGTCTACTCGCCAGGACTGCAGTCATGCATCGTAGACTCGCCAGGGCTGCATTCATGCATCATGACAACTATTCAGGAGTGTATCAGGCATGTAGAGTCGGCATGATGCAGCAGTCGCCGGTTACTCGCCAGGGATGCATTCATGTATCATTACAACCAAAGAGAACAGCGCATTCAAAGCACTATGCTGCCCTTAAAGGGTTAATACCTCAGTATTCCCACAGAGACATAATAGACACAATCTGGCGGCAAATCCTGCTGGTGGATCGGGAGGTAACCGTAAACGATGGCCGGGAAGCCAGGCCGCGTATTGGCAGTATTTGTCTTCATTATCGACGCCTCACGCAAATCGGCAGTGACGGAGAGATGGCCTATGGAGGATGGTGCCCTGGGCGGTGGGAGCGTTATGGTGGTGTCTGGTAGAGCTTTACTTGTGTTATTGCACCACTTTGGGACTTCTACACACCGTCTCTGTTCACACAGTAAATTGTCTTGTCTATCAACATGCATGTAAATGCTCACATTTATTAACCTGTGTCACATAAAACCCATAGCCCCTAACTTGGGGAAATGCTATAACCCGCTCTGAGAGTCTGATTGTGTCAACACATATAAATTGGGGATATCTCTATAATAATGCCCACTGGAGGTTTAATCAGTGTGTTATAGGCGAGCATTTCCAGTACATAAGTAGTAGAAATGGTAAAATACATAGACAAAGGTGCACGAGTAGAGTTCCTCACTGAGGGTTATTTCACGAGGCGAAGCCGAGTGAAATAACCCTCAGTGGGGAACTCTACGAGTGCTTCTTTGTGTTTATTTCATGTCGTTATTATAATATTTGTCAAAAGTCCACTTGATTACTCTGAAAAAGCTAATTTATAGTGGTTAAATCAACAATTTCAATCATTTGACAGGCCGTGAAATACGTACCAGGGTTATTTCACGGGGGGTGTTAAATACGGCCTTCCTTGGTTAACTCAATGGGAGTGCCGTATTTACCATGAAATAAAGGATATTATCTACCAGTGTCTTCACCACAGAATATACAAATACATATATTGTATCTCTCTATTTGTTAAGTCAATTCTGACACCAACACCAGTTCCACAGTTCCCCTTTCTTCATGACTTGACTAAAGTGATGTAATATGTATGCCCCGCGTGCCTCGGGAACGGACTGACTGCCTGCCGCTACCGCTGCCTTGGCCGCAGGGTTAATTCAATGGGTCAAGTTCTAAAGAGCAGGCTGACCCCATTCCCCTCCCCTCCTCATGTCCAATGTGTGGATGGGGCGTGCATCAATACTGGATGATGAAGCTCGCTGTGAAGCCGCATCCACCGCCTGCCCAACGGGCAACCCGCGTGTGGCTGGCTCAGACTTCTAGAACATCACCGAGAGTGGCTGTCAGTGTCTTTTTCTCGTTCTTGTTTCAGTTTCTTCTAGAGTCTTCTCTGACCAGGGCCTGCTGCTGCTGATGCTGCCACTAGAAAATTTAGTTAGAAGTGACCAGCACTTAGACAAAGACCGAATCTACATCACTCCAGGCGCCTTCAATACTACCCAATTCGATCCTCAGCAATTATATGAGGCAGATGTAGATCTCTTTCATACACACTGAGCTGCTTCCTTCCTCACCATTAGCTGCTCTCTCCCTCTAAGCTGCTCCCCCCACACTGAGCTGCTCCATCACCCTTAGCTGCTCCCCTACACTGAGCTGCTCCCCTAAAGTGAGCTGCTCCCCTACACTGAGCTGCTCCCCTAAAGTGAGCTGCTCCCCTACACTGATTTGCTCCCGCTTCTGAGATGTTCCCCTACACTGAGCTGCTCCCCCCACACTGAGCTGCTCCCCTCACACTTAGCTGCCCCCCTACACTGAGCTGCTCTCCAAAACTGAGCTCCTCCCCAAAATTGACTTGCTCCCCACACTGACTGAGTTGCTCCCTCACACTGAGCTGCTCCCCCCCACACTGAGCTGCTCCCCTCACACTTAGCTGCTCCCCTACACTGAGCTGCTCCCCCCACACTGAGCTGCTCCCCTCACACTTAGCTGCTCCCCTACACTGAGCTGCTCTCTAAAAACTGAGCTCCTCCCCAAAATTGACTTGCTCCCTACACTGAGTTGCTCCCTCTCACTGAGCTGCTCTCCAAAATGAGCTGCTCTCCAAAATGAGCTGCTCCCCTCACACTAAGCTGCTCCCTCACCCTGAGCTGCTCCCCATACTGAGCTGCTCACCTCACACTTAGCTGCTCTCCAAAACTGAGCTCCTCCCCAAAATTGACTTGCTCCCCACACTGAGCTGCTCCCTCACCCTGAGCTGCTCCCCATACTGAGCTGCTTCCCTCATACTTAGCTGCTCCCCTCACCCTGATCTATTGCCCCACACTGAGCTGCTCCCAAAGACTTGTCTCCCCTCTCCACTGAGCACCCCTAGGACCTTATCATAAAGCACCCTTCTAAAGGGAGAGGCTGCGTCCATCTATCTTGATACATACGTTCCATTAGCCACAATTTATGGCTGAATACTGATGTAAGACCTATTATTTCCCCTCACCGCCGCCGCATGTGAATTGCAGACGCTCACACTTTCCGCACAAACGTGCCCGTATGGGACCTGATTAATGTATGAATGACTTGCGCCGCTGCGATGCCTGCTCAGGTTTTGGGGCTACTACTCCAGCAGTCATTGTGGGTAGCAAGCTAGCAACATCAATATCTATTCAGCACTGATGAATAAATGATGTCTTGTGCTTGGCTAATTTGATGCGGCCTCCTCCTTCTCTGAACAGTTGCCTTCTTCCATAGGGAGAAGAAGCTATCCAATAACATTCAAAACTGTAAACAGATGGATTAATCTTTCAAGGGCAACCTTTTGAAATAAGGCCAGGAGAGCATCCATAGAATGGTTGTACCATACTTCTCTTTCTGAAGAGCTCATAATTTTACCACTTACTGTTATGTCTTACCACATTAGTGGATTATCATCGTCAAGCCACAGATATATCAGGGGTACATTGGGCGATAATATGTCTGGTATTTCTATCTAGAATCCACAGGGGAAGGTTTGATGGTATAATCTATATGTTAAAATACAATAACCGACCCCTTTGGTGGACTATATTGCTCCAAATGCAGAACTATCTAGTATCTATGAAACATAGGTAAAACACACAGTTTCAAGTTAACTTGGATCAGATGTAACTGGACTCAATAAGTTTTAGAGAATTAGCCATTCCTGGTAGTACCAAGTAGTACTGAGGGTGAGACTGGCCTCCAGTCCATTGGTTGTCTCTGTTTTCAGTTGATTAGTATGAGACTTGGAGGGGTCTATTTGAGGTGGGAGCGGGAAGGGCGTCCCACATCCAGCTCCTCCCTGCTCGAACTCCGGGACACCCGGGCGCTGTGGTGGTGGGTGCCATGCCCACTAGCACCCGGCTCCCGGTCGGACGACCCCGTATTCTCATTATTCAGGAGCCCTGCGCCCAACACCTTCACATAGATAACCGCGTCCCCCATGCGGATACGTGTGGGCAGTGTCACGTGCGTAAAGAGCAGCGTGAAGAGCACCCGGCGCTTCTCGTTCTCGATCCGGCAGCCCTTGAAGTCGTAGAACTCGCGGGACGACCCAGACACGAGCCCGTACTTGCCCATGTGCTCCTCCACCTCGACCTCCGGGAAGCAGCTGGGCACGTTCTCAAGCAGCACGATGATGAACTGACCGTCCATGTCGCAGCTCCCCAGGTGCGTGTTCTGGATGAGCAGCTTCTTCCTCATGAGCAGCTCTTCCATTTTTTTGATGCTCTGTTTCTGGCGGAAGGTGACGCGGATGACGCCGCGACGCTCGCCCATCAGCTGAGCTATACTGGTTATCTCGTCACCCGGGAAGTGCTGGATGAAGCACAGGAGCATCTCCCGGTCCCCGTAGGTGACCGTCTTGATGGGCTTCAAGTGGTAGGTGCACTCAGAGTAGTGGCGCATAACATGGTCAAGTTTGTTGTTGCCCTCCATCTCTCTCCTACATGGGTTTGTAAAGTCTGCCTTAGACTAGCTCAGGCTACTACAATCCAGGACCGTATTTGGGTAGATCAGGCAAGATTTGAAGCAGTTCAAGCCAGTTTTTGGGCTGTTCAGGTCACCACAGGAGCAGGCCAGTGTTGCAGGCTTGGGAAATGTCAAATACTGCAGGGCATTATCATTGTATGTGTCTATTTTTCACCCACTCACATACAGCTTGACCCTTACACGGGACCAACTAAGCACTACTAGTAGTTAGACGCTAACGATGCTCCCCACTTGAGTACTTATTAACTTGGGCATCCTGCCCTAACCGATAGTGCAATAAGTTGTACTGCAGGCAACTTTGTTCTCCCTGTGTAAACGTGTACAACTAAAGCAGCAGTATCCTGATGTCCCTCCCTACATTCTGGTCTCAACTCCAGGGCTGTTTGCAAATGAACTTCCTTTCTCTAAGTAGCAGATGCACTGTACTTTCCACAGAGCAGACATTGTCCTTTGCCACTGCTAACATGTCCCAAAAGCAGCCTACTTGGAGGACCTTGGAAATGAGTCACAACAGCCGCAGCTGGTGATAGGAAGGTCCCAGGATGGGGTAGATAAGCTGGCTATGTGAGGTATAGGCTGGATGCTGCTGCTGCTGTGTTAATGCTATCCATTTCCTTATGGTGCTTAAATATTGTGGTAGATAGGCTGGATATGTGGCCAGGTTAAGGCGAGATACTGCCTGTGTGTTAATGTTGTACCTGCACCCCTGGTACCTTAATACTGAGGTAGATAATCTGGCTATATGACCAGGTGTAGGCTGGATACTGCTGCTGTGTTAACACTACCCATGTCCTGTACCCTTGGTGCCTTAATCCAGACTGCGGCGCACCACGCAGGGCCTGTCTTACAGCCTGTGATGTCCAGGCACCCCTGGGGCACGGCCACATGCAAACTTGACAAAGTCACACCACGCGTCCATACGTTACCGCCCTGATTTAATCCCACTAATAGACAGGCCCGCTGGCCGCTATTAGGCTGAGTGCGGTTAGTACTGTAGGCTAGTTACTGAGACACCGCAGGGTGTGACATGCTGACCTACCCCCAACTAATGGCTAATAACACGGGGGGTGCCATAGTGGGTTGTGATCAATG
The DNA here is from genome assembly GCA_947462335.1 of Harmothoe impar. Taxonomy (NCBI): domain Eukaryota; kingdom Metazoa; phylum Annelida; class Polychaeta; order Phyllodocida; family Polynoidae; genus Harmothoe; species Harmothoe impar. The sequence goes on along the minus strand of OX381709.1, from coordinate 74,474,946 downwards.
AAAGTTACCCGCAAAGTCAAAAAACTTTGACTAGGCCAAGGCTAAGGTAAAATTAAGAAGAGGTGTGCTGCATGTAACGCACAAGCCTAAGCTGGACCTATTGTAGGCTACCGTAAAACCTCACATTTAAATCTTAACTTGCGCATTAGCCGCACCTGACTTTGGGCTGATCCTATAAGCCACACTGGTGATTTGATATGGTCAGTCAAGTACTGTACTATAGTGTACTTATGCGATACCCTATTTTTTTAACCCTTTCAGGATAGTATAGTGCTTTAATGCGCTATGCCCTTTTTCGTCATGTCACATGCATGAATACAGCTCTGGTGAGAAACTCACAGCATGCTAATCCTAGAGGGCTGGTTAAATTTCAGAAGGATTGGCATAATGCACCAATGCTGTACTAGCGAGTTAATCGCATTCTCTGTAAAGAATCCTAGATTAGCGCAAGCTGAAACACATCTACCTTTGTTGGCCTGGTACTAAACTATTAAAACAAAAACAAATATAAGATTTTTTTTTTATATTCTAGTAGTTATGTCGAGGAATAATCATCATTTCGGGTAAAGATGTTATGACATATTCCTCAGGTCTATCAATTCATTAGAGCGTGTGTCTATGTGCGTGTCACATGCCTGCACTACCTGGTCAGGACAGGCCATGAGGAAACACGCACTACGTGCCTATACTTGACCTCCGAGCTGCTGCCAGACAAACCCAAGCTGCCTTACTGTAAACACACCCTGCATGAGGGGAAGGGGGGGGGGGGGTGGCCACCCCAGGTTGGTCGTACTACACATACAGGACTTTACAGTTTTGGTGTATTTAGCCATCTTAACTGCCCTGGTGCATGGCTATGGTCTCCAAAGAAGCAGGTATCCCTGTTTATACTAAGTTATATACATAGTGTGTATACCTGTACAGTGTACATACTGACCTGATGACATGGACTAAGGCCAAAAAAAAAAAAAAAATTGTTTCAGGTAACATGGGAAGAAATTCTGGGGTCGGTAGGTCGAATTTTTTTTTTTACTACCCCTCAAAAATCGACCCAAAAAAGTGTAAGAATGCGGAGATTTTTTTCCAAAATTTTGTGAACCTAAAATTGACCCCAAAAAAGTGTAAAAATATAAAAATGTCTTCAAAGTTGCATAAAAAAACGTAATGGGAGCAGGCATTCATCCCACTTGCTACCCATTTGCGCCAGATTGGTGGCGCAAATGGGTGTGTATTGGTCAATACACATCCAAGTACAGACAGATTATTATCTTGATCAAAGGGGTAATAAAATTAGTGGGGGCTACTGTGTATTTAACAGCAAAAATGTGTATTCAGCAGTATGGCCACTTGCTCCCAGGCTATCCATCTGGTATAGGATAGACGCTGGCCGAGGCTGGCCCTGTTTAGATAGGGTCGGTCGGGTGACCTGAAACAAACCTTTTTTTTTGGCCTAACCACCAACAGGCTGAGGACCAGGCCTGCCTTGTGCAGAGCACCTGCATGGCACTCCTATCTGTAACATGTGGCTGTGGCTTTTCTCAGGTCAACTATATATCACTAGCGGTAATTTTGATAAACAGTTATTGGGAAAATGTCTTTAACAAGATGCGTGATTACAAAGGTGCTAATCACTGATTACATGCTACATATATCAGTGCACACAGTAGTTATCAGTTATATCGACCCCTGGAGTCGGCTGGACACAGAGGGAGATGGGTATGGACGCAGAGCTGGGATCAATACCGCTAAGACTAAGTACCGCGAGTCTGACCAGTGTAAATGCTCACATAGTACATGTACCTGTGGGTGATACCTGAACCAAACCTCCAGGGTGTGTTATACAATATTCTCTCACGGTGACTCACCGTAGGTTAAGAGATCCTACCTGGTAATAATACCGTAATATAAACTAAGATTGCTCCCATAGTAGTTGGCTGCGGCTGGGTGTGTGCTTCCCCTACCAGCATCCACCAGGTCATTTCAAGGGACGCATAATGCTTTAATATGCGATACCTTTGGTGGCCATGATGCCGACCCTTCAGGAGCGTATAAACCCCATAGGGTTGACACTGACAAGTTAATGTATAATCCACATAATAAAGTAGTTTAGGCACATGAAGGGCATTTTACATGATTCAATAAATCATCCATTTTTATGTTCATGCACAGATAAATGCAGTTAGTTGTTCCATTGATGAATCATTTAATACGACAAATGGGCATAATGGTACATAATGCATTAAGGCCTTTTTTTTAAATTCAACTTGGTCACATTATTTTCATGATTTTATGTAACTTTATGTGGCCCAAAAGGCTTGATCAGTCTTTCAGTTCACAGTGTGCTAAGGTTTCGCATTGACTATCAGGGCCACTGTCTGCTACCGGTAGTAGGCCTAGTGATAGTGAGAGAAAGGATCAATAGACTTAGTTCCCTACTTGGTCACTATGAGCAGCGGTGATGGACATTAACCGGCACCCCAGGCACACCTCCCCCATCACATACATGTTTGCACTTGGTACACTGAGTCTGCGTCTCTTTCTTATAATCTAGTTCTTATATTGCCTATTATGTAGTACCTAATTGTGTTACTGTTTCACTTACTTACAATGTTAGTCATACAGTCTTTGTTCCGGTAGGTCTATAGAGAACAACTGACTTATCAAATATAACTGAATGTAACAGATCTGACACAAAATGTCAAAGCTACAAAGTGTATGACTTATGTCATATATTCATGATATTGCATTTTTTGTGTCTGTGTGTTATTTAGGAGTGGTCATTTTTGACAGGTCCGGGGGGGGGGGGTAAAAGATTTTCATCCCTTGACCGTGGATGGAGGGCTTAAGAATTTGAACCCCTAGCAAATTCCTCTATTTTAAGAAGAAAAAAAAGTGTGCTACAATGCAACCCCCCCCCCCCTCTCCGGTTGTCAAAATATGAGCACTCCATAAGTCCATTAGCTAGAAAGTATAATCAGTACGAAACACGGCCGGTGTAGGTAATAAACATGGAATCTGAAATTGGAACTTCAAATGATATTAAAAATGAATATGGATTGGTGTAGCCTGTAGAACTTGATAAGGCTTGAAGTTGAACCTGGCTTGTGAAGTTAAAATAAAACTGAAAAAGAAAATGCCAATACACACACAATACAGATTTGTGAATTCTGTATCATAAATGACATGATAATCATACTCAGTAACAGAACACAAGCCTATGCATGGTAACGTTAGGTACAGTTGTAATAGGTTTGCCAATTGCCATGACATTGTAGCAGTTGCCTACACTACGGGTGGTACTGGGTTATGTTATTCACAGTGCGCTACCGAGTGCTCTCCCACTCTTCTGGAGTCCTCTCAACTCAAGTCACACTGTCGGCTCACAAGACAGGGAGAGAAAACCGGTTTACAAGCATCTATTGTGCGATCAGTAGCCAAGTACACACCAATATATGTCCCTAATGTAGCATGGTCAATATTGAACATGTATGTAACGTATAATACGTGAAAACATCGAAATAATACCGATCAAACGACTGCCCCTGGGCCAAATGAGAGCCCGTCAAAACACACCCACTCCCGAGCCAGCACAACCCGTCACCAACACAGTCGGCGATCGGGGAGAGACTGACGGCCAAAACACCGAGATTCACTTACCTGATTGGCCTTGTTTAGCTGCTTCTTAAAACCTGCAAGCGACATGATGCCTGCTTTAGTCCCTTAAATTCCTAATATAATAATCCCCGGCGTCGAATATATATCCAGGCTCCACTAAACAAGGTAGATAATCCTCGCCTACAAAACAACTGCACTTTTGACAAGGATATCCCAATATTGACGTCAGAGGAGCGACGCAGCAAGCAGACGGAGAGACGCTATTGGTCAATTTAAATGGGGATCCCCAAGGTTTCATTAAATGAGAGAGTTATAACTCGCATAAATTAGTTTCTCTTTACATAGATAATGAATCGTTTACATATGTGTGAATTTATGCAAGATGTATCATTTGTATGAACAACAATATTCCTATTTTCAACGAACAATAGATCGTGCAACATTTACTGCACTGACCTCATTAAGATATTTCCCGCCTTCCCGCCAAATTTGCTGTGGAGCCGGGGAAGGGATATCAGTTGTCAACAAACGAAAAATTGTCTCCCCGAAAAATTAAGATAAGTTGCTCCAGATACGGACTAATTACGCAAGTCCAATGCTGGGTGACTGTGAGGTTATCGGAGAAGAGGTGAAGGCAAAAAAGATGCCTGAAAAGTCGATAAATGGTGAGTTGATGAGATTTGTTTTACAAGAGGGGCACTGTTGACAAGTGTGATCTGATTTTCACGCCTGCAGCTCAGCAGCTGTCCAGGGGCAGTGTCCCCAGTGGGGGGGGTGCGTGGTGAGAGTTGACAACATGTCTTGTCTCAAATGTGTTCTTCCAGTAATGGGGATTAAGCTAGATAGCCACCTCACTTGTATCATGTCGAAGAGTTTATGATCCATGTTACAACATTCTCAGAAAGCTGTGAAACAAAATGCTGGTCCAATACACTGTCGGTTTGCATTGACCTGGTTTTTGGACTGCTTGCCCTTTTCCCTTGCAGAAGTTGCACCCATGCCCATGGCCATGGAAGTTCAATGTCCCTTGTCTCTTGCATTGGAAGTTGCAGTTACCCTACATCGTCATCGTGTCTGTGCAGACTGTGGTGAAGGCTTAACCATCCTAGTAGACTGTCATCATTGCTGACTTAATTTCGTGAGCAAGTTGAGGGCAATGTTATTAAATAGTGAAGATATTGATCATATTCATAGTCAAGTCAAGAGATGTGCTCATATTATTGTATCTGAACTGTTTCGTTTTGTATTTAAAAATGTTCCAATACAATAGGAAATAACTTATCGAGTCCCCTTTAATAATAGGCTTTAAAAGACGTCTTGCCATTATAAGATCTAGGTTCATTTCTATTATATTTCACCACCCCATCTAGACTAAGACTATTCGGAGAGGTACCCACCACCCCTCACCTCACCTTTGATCACAACACCAGGGTTCTTTGTCTCGCCCTGCCTACTGAAATAGGTGCAGTTCTATTGTTATTTAGGACCAGACATCCCTAGGCCACACCAAATTAAAAAGTTGGTCTATGGATTCTGTTCTCCAAAAATAGGTGCGGGAGGGCGAATTTTTTTTTTTTTTTTTTTTCCAAATTTTTTTTTGTCTATGGATTTCAACCTTAAATTAGGGGGGCGGACAAATTTTTTTTTTCCTGAGGGAAAATCTTTTTTTTTTAATTTTTATAAACTGATATTTTCAGGCTAACGATGGCAGAAAAGATCACCAAAAAAAAAAAAAAAAAAAAAAAATGCAATTTCTCAGAAAATGATGCCGGCGCAGTCCATAGACACAATTTTTTTCAAAAAAAAAAAAAATTTCCATTTTCGAAAATATGGTGCGGGAAATCCGTAGACCAACTTTTTAATTTGGTGTGGCCCTACGAGTAGGGGTCCCTCTGTGTTAGTGGGATCTTCATGATGAGGGCATAAAAGATTAGAATAACTTCATCGGGAGCCTTCCACAATTCCATAGGCACACCGAAATCATATTAAAGAGGCAACAAAACTTGAGGGGTTACATGGTGGACTGGTGTGATTGGCACCCATCTAGCTGTATTGCCAGCCGCTGCCCATATACGGCAGCGTGGGGCTAGGTCTTCATGCTGGTGGTCTACCTTGTGATCTCTCCTCTGTGAACCACGTCTGAGATATCAAAGGCCATGGTCTGTCTGGCTCTGCCTACTATGGTACTAGCCCAGGTATGTAGAACCAGGCAAATAAAAGAACACTTGCTTTCCTTCGAAAAGAGTAGGGAATGTGCTCGAGTAGCAGTTTTCTCCCTCACCTCATAGATTTGATAATTCATCTCATTGATCCGATCATCCATTGATCCAAACAGTGCTGTATGGACAAGCAGCATTTGAATATGTGACCAACTGCGAGGCAGACTACCAATATTTGTGGATGACTTCCTCGCTAACTTGGGGCAGTCCTGTAGAGAACTATCTACGCCTGGACATTGATAAAATCAATCAATCAATCTAAATATACAATGTACAGTGAAACTTCGTTATAAGGAACTCTGATATAAGGAGACCTTGCTTATAAGAAGCAGATTTGTGTGGTCCCGATTTTTCCCTATACATTTATATAGTAAGAAAACTCTCTTAGAAGGAGGTGTTTTTACCTCAACCTCTGATATAAGGAGGTGATTTTGGCTCATTTCCTTATTTTGTACGTGCAAACCTTACCCAGGGAAGTTATTTCTCAGGATTATAGTCACATCCTGATTAAAATTGCCCACTGCCCAATCCCATAGAGGTGGGGAGAATACATTTGTAGCTTCCCTAGGGAGGAAGGGAGATCAAAAGCTCCATGAAGGGGATCTAGAAGGGGGTTTGACTTGAAATAATACACACACCCATCTGAATTGTATTCAAATCAAGTCTATAAGGGTATAAGAGACACAGGTAGGGAGTGTTCTTTTTGTTGGACCTTTATAAGGCTAACCTTGTTTATAAGGAGACCTTGCTTATAAGGAGCAAATTGCACTGGTCCCAAGGTCCTCCTTATAACGAAGTTTTACTGTACTTGGAAAATACACCAGCTCGATAAGTACATGTATTTGCATTGAAAAATAGGCCATCTGATCTCTAACTCTTAACCATATTTTGAATATCTTTCCGATTTTATATTGCCTTTTGTTGAAGGTGAACTAAACCTTCTCTGATAAGTATATCATCACACTTTTCTAGTACATTTCCTATTCAGGTCGACCTTTTTGGAGGTGTGTTATCTTAGGGGAACTATTAAAGCCTGATAAGGGCCACGCTGAATTTAAAGTCTCCACTTAAACTTGAGAAATTATCTTCTAAATGACCATACGTTATAATTATATTGCAGCTTTGAAAAGTCCCGTTGCAACATCCTTATCCAGTCCCCCTCCAACAAAGAAGCTCAAACAAGGTAAGACATTAAATAAAGGTTCATGTTCCATGTTCCAATAGAAGAGAGAATTGTGAATATTGAACGCAAACAAAATGTGAATTTAACCCTTGAAGGGCCGCATGAATGCTCGAGGCTCTATGTTCATTTGTTGTCATAAGATGCACCAGTTTGAAACTCATTTTGTGCAATAAACTATCCCATCTCGAGAACCCTGTGGAATGATTAAATAAAGACTCGTCCAGTGTTGCCGAAAACTTTTTCTCGACGCAGGCCAAGGTGGCCTGCGTCTTGGCATCTTTCGCAGGCCATGTGAATTTTTATATTTCAAGGTACCATAATAAATTTCATTATAACTTGTAATTGTATTATACAATGCAAAAACTTGAAAGAAATTAAAAAAAAAATTAATATAAAACAATTTTACAAATATGGCCCTATCTTCGCTTCTAATTGACCGATTGAAAAATTCTTTCACCATTGGGAAGCTGAGATTATGGCAGGCCATTCTGGCCTGCGTCCCAAGGCCCTACGCCGGCCATTAGGATTCTACGCCGGCAAGTGCCGGCGTGATTTCGGCAACACTGCTCGTCATGCTTTGCAAATCTGTAGTAGTCTAAAAATGAATACGTATAGGCTGCTACTTTTTAGATATCTACACCTCTTCCCTTGTTGACACAGGTAGCTTTGCTACCAGTGTCTTATACAACGCCTTGGTGAGACACCCTGCTGAGAAAAGAAAAAAAAAATTCATTGATTATTTTTGGGGTGAAAAATTTGGCTGAGGTAAAATTTTTGCCCTATAGCCTAAAGTTCAACATTTTTCCTTTTCTATGATATAAAAATCATCCATTTCTATCGACTGGTTGTCCCCTAAAAAATTGAACAAAAAATACCTATAAAAAAATGAGCCTACTTTTCAGCACTGTAGACAAACATGAATGTACTAGAATAGACTTTATGTCCTTTTTTACAGTAGTAGTTAATTCAATATAAACATAGATTTCTCGTGGGGTAAGACACTTTTTTTAAGACCAAAAGTTCGATAAAAGAGGGCGGGAAACAATCAGTGGACAAAAAGAGGACGCGCAGTACATAAATTACTGCATTCTTTGTCAAACAAAGAGTGGCACCACTTCTCGTACTGCGCGAGATCTCAACGTGTGCAGACGAAATCGTACCACCCATATCTTCGCCGTTTATCTTCCGATCGACTCGCTTTTTGATAGCGACAGAAGGCGGTACATGCCCGCAGCCTGCAACTGTCGCCCACACCCACCTGCACACCCACAGCCACCTGCTCTCCCACACCCACCTGCTCACCCACACCCACCTGCTGGCCTAAAATGGAATAACATACATGTATGACACATGACTTGAGGGTACCTTTTAACAAGGAATTCATTTCTGATGCCAGAATTGACCAATGAATGATTATAAGAGAGTACTGTATCTATTCTAAGTACATGATAAACACTCACCAGCAGGACCCAGATTCAGGATAGGGTTGGGGTTGTGACATGAGTTGTACAAATTCACTATCACACATATTATACTCACACATATTGCACTCACACATATTACACTCACATATATTACACTACACACATTGCACTCACACATATTACACTCACCTATTACACTACACACATGACACTTACACATATTACACTCACACATATTACACTCACACATATTACACTACACACATATTACACTCACACATATTACACTCACACATAAGTATGTTTATCCAATGAAAAACAAATACCTGTGTCTTTTGTGATTAGGATCACACGTTAGATTTTTTGTCTTATCATGTCTTGCCTTTGTTTTCAGCGCGGCTCTCCTTTAAGATCTTGGAGCCGAAACCTGTTGTAGAGTCGACACTCTCTACTCCACCATCAGGAAAGAAGCGCAAGCACTCCGACACATCGGTCGGGGGTCAGAAAGCGTCCAAACTACAGAAGAGCGACGATGGTGCTAAAGTAAAACAACCCAAACATGAAGATGCAGAGAACGAAGTGAGCTCGAGCTCAGAGGCGGAATTAGTAGGAAAAGCGTTACAAGATCAGAGAGCTGGTAAACCTCGTGGCTTGGATCGTTTCGTTCAAAGCACGCAACAACTAGAAGTTTCCACGTCTTGTGCAGACGTCGTTGATCTGACCAGCGATGATAGTTCAACAAGTGCAAATATAGACAAACCCAAAGTAACCAAAGAATCCACCCCGAAGGCCACTGAAGCAGCACAATCCAAGGAAGCAGAATGTGCAGAGAGCGACAACACCGCTAACAAAACTACACAGAAAGTCACTGAACATAAACAAAAACAGAAAGAAGTTGAGAAGTGCCCAGAAACAACCAAAGATGAATCAAAAGTGGAGCCAGAGGAGGATGATACCTCCAACGAACAAAAACCTGACTGTGATAACTCAATGTTGGACTCCACCATGGACACGTCGGTCGTGTCCCAGTCGCTGAACGACACGACCGAGGCGTCAGACGACGAGAAGGCGAGTGAGAGAAGCGACGACGATGACTCGTCAGATACTAAAGACACGTCAGTGTGCAGCACCGCTCCCTCTACACCGTCCACACCCGCCAGCAGGACGCTGAAACGGGTACGTGTCGGTACTTCTCACTGTGCTTGGATCTAGCAGGGTGCATGTTGCTGCATTCTATTAACTAACCCTGCTCAATTATGCAGGGGTGAAAGTCTTTCAATTTTTCCCCTGATTTTAGGGTGCTGTCTTTTTTTGTTGTTGAAAGACCTGTACTCAACCATAGAGGACCTTTTTTCAGGGGCCTCAATATGAGGTTTGAGATTGGTCACTATCATCCCTCATTATTTCGTACAGGGAATGATTCAATATTTATTATTATTATATTAATGTCTAATCTGAAAAAGGTCAATGAAAATAGTTCGAAATGAATGATGGAAAATAGAAATAGGTCTGACCGATTGTAAACCTCTTTTCAGCCGCCAATGTCCGCAAGCAAGGCTAAGCAAAAAGAGGAAGAACGACAAAAACGTAATGAAGAAAAGGTGAGTGGTGCTTCCGTGTGAAAATGTAATAATTTTGTATTGTACTGTATACAACGTTATGGACGCACAGTGCGCTTAACAAATATTATTTAAAAAATAAAAATGATTTCAACAAGCAAACAAGCTACTATTGATAAGTTACATAATATTTTGATGCATGTTGATATCAAATGCCCTGTCTTTTATCGCCATTGGTTGACATTGTAGGAAAAGGCTAAGGCAGAGAAGCTGCGTCTAAAGGAGGCCGAGAAACAAAAGAAGGAGGAACTTAGGAAGGAGAGGGAGCGGCTAAGGGAGGAAAAGGAAAAGCAGAAACGAGAAGAAAAGGTTAGAAATTTCACAGGACACTTTATTTTTCAAATAATATATTTTTTGATATCAATAAAAGGATAGAAAATAATGGTCAAGAATTTCAGAATTTTAACTCGAGTTCGTCAGTAAAAAAAAAAGAGGCTTTGTTACATTATGACCACAACCTAGCACACTAACCGTTCTTCTGTAAATTTAGGAGAAGAAGGAACAAGAAAGACTGCAAAAAGAAAAGGAGCGACAAGAGAAGTTGGCCGAGAAAGAAAAGGAGAAGGAAGAAAAACTTCGGCAGAAAGAGGAAGAGAAGAAAAAGAAGCAAGAAGCTGTTGAGTAAGAATTGATTGCTACCACTTCAACTGTTTTCAACTTAAGACATTTCTAAGGATTGTACAAATGAACCGTTTTTTGTAGCCTGAAAGAGCGTTAAAAGTAACCCACCTGTATCCAGAATCCAGCAACCTGAATCCAAATACTCAGACCTCAGTTTTAAAGTACATCAGGGAAAGTTGAGAAATGAAAATTTCAATTATTAGAGCGTGAAATACTTGTTTGTGCAGGGCAAAGCTGGAGGAAAAGAAGAGGAAGGAAGAGGAAAGGGAGGCAGAGCGAAAGAAGAAGGAAGAAGAAAAACTAAATGCTGAAGCACAAAAGGTGAGGTATGACAAGGAGAAGAAAAAAAGGGGGAATTAGGTTGTCAAAGACCAACTCTGTACAACATAAACGTTGGCTTATATAACGCGGGAGTGAGCCCAGGGACCATGCATATGCTCTGTTTTTTTCCCCACTGAACTGCACTCTTTAATACATGAAATGCTTGAAGACTCATCATTTTCTCTTCACTTTATATTTCACAGAATCGGAAAATGGGTTCTCAGAGTCTGTTCAAAAAGTTCTTCAAGAAGGTGGAGGTAGCTGAGCCGGTGAAGGTAAGTGTGACTTTACTCCTGTTCTGAAGGAACAACATACTAAATGTATTTCAGTTTTATTCTCACGATGCACTAATGTAATGCAAAATAACAAAGGAAAGGGGGGTACTACGTTTGAAAAGCCTCAAGCTTTGACGACGATTCAATGAAACATTGTCCTTACAGAAATAATGAAATTATATTCCATAGATTTCAATTTAACACATACTGTAAACGTAGTAATTTTCGCTCAGTACATATTTTCGCGCATTTCGCGCACCTGCCTACGTGCGCGAAAATATGATGTGCGTGGAAATTTTGCACCAAAAAATAGCTTTCCAATGATGTCTGGCACTCTATATGCACTCTATAATATTACTCAAATAATAAATCTAATATGCTGGAAAAATCACATCCTGAAAACTTTTATACTATAAAAGAAACTTTATATTATAGAACTATTGATATGACGATACAAGGCTATATTAAATTTCCAAGATAGAAGAATTTTAGACCCCCAGCTATCATTTGGACCATCATTTGGGCTGTAAAATCCTTAATATTTGTCCGATTGAAAAACCGTAAAAACTGACATATAGCTAAAGTTCACCTCATTGTAGATGCGCGAAAATGCCTTTATGGGCTAGGTGCGCGAAAATTTAGCTGCGCGAAAATATCTACGTTTACAGTAATCAAATGTAGTTGTATGTCTGCTTTATCCTGATACATTGAAGCAAAATATTTATGTAGCTTAGTTGAATTGATTTTCTCCTACTGTAGACGACAGAAAAGGTTGGACCATTCGCTGCGTTCAATGTGCTTCCCAACATGCGGATGGCACCAAGGGTCCGCGCTTCGCTGCCAACAGAACGTTGTCAGGAGCTGGACCAACATATGCAGCAACAGGTACAAATTACATGGATATCAATACTTAACATTCATATTAAGTTCCGTCAAAGAATTTCTAGAAATAAGGATCTGTCTTGTATTAGCGCTGAGAGTTAAAGTGGTCTTGAAATTGGTCTTAGGCAAAAAAATACTATCTCAAATAAGTGCCTAGATAGAGGCCCACCAGAGTAAGGACTGCCCGCCACAACGTACGATCATATAGAAGGACCTTTTTTACCATTTCTATGGAAACAAAACACAGTTGCTTAAAGTGGCCATGTCTCATAGCCAGGGTTCCCACAACTCATGGGAAGTCGACGAAAAGAAAAAAAATCTTGTGAAAAAATTGTCAATGAATTTTGCTTGCTCACGCAAAAATCCACCGCCCCCTTATGTTCAGGAATAACCACTCCCTAAGGTATATTTCAAATCGGGACAAAGTGCTGACATGAGTTGTGTTTTGTTCCAGTCGGCATCAGTGACAGAGTTGTACGTGCAGCAGCTGCGGTCCGGGAGCAGCTCTCCGGGCGGCTCTCAGCGCACCTGGCCGGCCGAGGAGGACCTGGTCATCCTGGAGGACGGTCAGCCACCCGCCGAGAAACACAAGGCCAAGATGCTCAAGTTCCACGAGAACTACCGACCCGCCTACTGGGGCACCTGGCGCAAACACAGCAAGAAGATCAGCCCCCGGAACCCATTCAGGAAGGACGAGGTGAGAAGGGTTCACTCACTTCTTCCGGAGAGAAATGTTTCTTTTTTTGGGATTTTTTTTTTTAACCTGTTGTAAGACAAAGGTTTCTAAGGGTCACATTATAAACACGTTTTAATACCGTAAATCTCTGCGTATAACCTGTGGGTAATACACGAACTACACCCCAGGTGTGGCTTTTACAGAGATGTAAATCCTCAGGTTTTGTCAGCATTTCCTGGTTTCAGATAAAACGTTAAATATTGTAAAATGTGTTTATGATTAAAAGACACCAGTTTCTGAATGAACAGTCCAACAAAACTTGAGTGACGTTCTAGTAGTATAGTGCACATTAATTTAGCTTGTGATGACTAGAGGCTCGGGTGATATCGTGCACACCAAAATTACGACCACCACATTATAAAACTTATATTTCTCCACACAGGACTTCCTGGATTATGACGTTGACAGTGACGACGAGTGGGAGGAGGAGGAGCCGGGGGAGAGCCTCTCCAACAGTGAGGTACGTCCGTCTTGAACTATGTGTTCACCAATACTCAAGGAAGAACATGTTTATTGTAGTTCAGGCTAATCAATCTGAATTATCCTGTATACTCTGCACCACTCGTGGTGCCCTCGGCAAAATCATAATCAAATATCACCTTACCCTGGTAAGTCTCATTTAATTCTACAATTCCCTTGCAGAGTTCCATTTCGTTCAGAGGTTTAAATGTATAGGTTTATAGGAAACCTATTTTCAAACCCATTTGTTATTAGCCAAGCTTTAATCTCTCGAGTTCGCATTCGGCTTATAACCCGATTCGCCTTACAACCAAGCTTTTACTTTTACTATGTTACGTATAAAGTTCCCAAACATGGGGTATATACACATGTTAATTGACCCAGGGGTACCCTGGGTCTCTGTGAGACGGTTTTCCAGCAAAAAAACAGTTTGGTCAGCTGACTTTGAACTGTTCCCCTGCATTTGTTTTTTCATTTATCAGATCGAAATAAAGACATGCATATAAATTGAAACGAACTGTACCTCCCTCTTTTTTTCAGTTTGTAAAAAGAAAAAGAATTGTAGTAGAAAAACGCTCATGAAAAAATGTCAAAAACAACCCGAAAACGGAGTCTGCGAGAACTAATGCTGAAGATAGGCCAGTGACCTTGAATCCTGACTTTAAAAGATGCACGTTCACACAGACTTCCTATACCTGCAATGGTTAAGAGCAGGTGCGACGTTTTTATGAGACGCTTTTGAGCTGAAATTAAAGGTACACACAGAATAATTAAGGACCTTTGTGCCTCTACATGGGTACTCACATATTTGACCAGATCGCCGTGTCGATTTTCAGGAAAGAGGCCGTGTCGTCGTGTCCATTTTTATCCATATAGAATATACCAAGGCCTAACAAAAAGGTCTGTGTCCATCGATTTTTAAAAGGGCCGTGTCGGCAGTGTCGAATTTTAAAAGGCCCGTGTCGCCCGTGTCGATTTTTAGGCATATACAGGCACACCTTTCATTTGATGTATAATATGAGGGGCTCACCTCACCTTGGAGGAGGAATGTGCACAATGGCAAACTCCCATGTAGGGAGAGGGGGAAATCTCCCTCCCCCACCCCACCACGGTACATGTAAAGGATACTTAGGCCAAAAAAAAAAAAAGTTTGTTTCTGGTAACACAACCCCAAAAAAAAATTGAAAAAAGGGGGCCATGTTACCTGAAACAAAATTCCCTCAACTTTTTTCTTTGGCCTAATTCCAGAAATATAGCACTATGGTCCACCCTGTTTCTCCCCCCTGAAGAATGACCAGACCTAGAATAGTCTTAGCCGGGGTCTTAGCACCTGGGGCCATGGTCCATTCTTCAGGGTGGGGAGTAGTGGTGTTTTGACCTATGTGGACCTTCTTTTCTTTTTGATCCTCTTTCCGCATCTCCACCAAGCCCTGGGTCATTTGTGATGTATATCACACAATCCATCTTTGTTTAAAAGATGCACTAGATCTGCATTAAATACAGGCAAACAACATTGTGACACTATAATAAACCAATTCTTTACATGCAACAATGTAAGGATGTGAGAGGTAAGTAGCTTTGTGATATCATTGTACGCGTAGTTTTCTCAGGAATTATTTCTTATGGGTCCACTAGGAAACTGGTCATTCCGGTCAGGTCTCCATAAAGATTGATCAGGAATTTTCGCCTTGTTAACAAAAGTAAAAATGATCATTCCAGCGCCATAGATTTATAAAGCTATGTGCCCGGGTGGCCCATGGCTGAAAAAGTTAGTGTCTACCCCTGCGTCTCTTGGCCACTTGTGAATAGTTAAGAGAAACCAGACCCAGTTTCTAAAATATCTGTTACCAAATATACGAATAAACAAGACATTAAAAATATGATAAGGATATGCTGCAGAGTGTTAAATGTGCAGCCTAAATGTAAGTCCCCAGTGATATACCGTCAAACCTGGGGTATATACCGCACCGCAACCCTGGGCCTATCCTAAGCCGTACCGCCGATCTGCTTTGTGTAATTATTGCTAATAGCCGCGACTTTATACGCAAGGTTTTACGGTAATTGCTTTATTTTTTTTTTATTAATAAAACCCACTAAATTAAGAAAGTCCTGGCTAACATAATATTAAGACTTTCTTCTCAGAATAAATAGCAGATTATAAGGGAAAAGGATTACACAATCATTTGAGAATCAAAGGAGGACAATGTAGGTTTGAGTGTGCCAGCGTGTATGGCAGATTTACTTGCTGAGTAAACATACAATGTAGCTTGTTATAACATAGTGTTACTTATACCACGTACAGGGTGAAGGAGAGGAGGGAGATGCAGACAAAGAGGACGACGAGGAAGATGACGGTTTCTTCGTGCCCCACGGCTACCTGTCCGACGGTGAAGGTGCAGAGGATGACGAAGAGGAGGTAAGTGTTCTAATGTGCTAAAATAAGATATGTGTACAAGTATAATAATGCTGATATAAATTGAAATGAGTAAATTGACTTGGACCAGAGCTAAAAAAAAAGGCTGTATTTTGCACAACATGATTTCGCAAATCCATATTTATATTTTGACAATGGATTTTGCTCACCTTCCGACAGTTTCTCTGCCTGATTGTTCTGCAAATATTGCAAAATGTACACAAAAATAATATGAAATACCATCAGCATAATCGTTGTAGCAAGAAACCCATTACATCTTGCTATACATAAAAATATGAATGTAAACCTCATTTCCTCTATAGGACGGTAACCCTGAGAAGATGAAGATGCGACAGATCATCAAGGCCAAGGCGTTTGAGGCCGAGCTGAAGAAGCGCACAGAGGTTCTGCACAAGATGGTGATCGGCTGTTTGTGGTGCACGGGAGACGCACAGACGGACTCACGACTCGCGCCTTACACGGTAACCTGGACTTTGTATAGATATCTATCTTAAGTGTTTTCACTGTATAGTCATGGGGGAAGAGTGGCCAGGGAATGTTGTGGAAATCTACCGCAAGTCAGGGAAAAATCATTGAAAATATAGAATTTTTTCTTCTTTTAATTAATGAAAATATATCATAAAATCCACTACCCGTAGTACAAGAGGGGTACAGATTTTATGGAATTCAATAGTACCCAGCAGTATATTGCATTGTACTGTAAATATGAGTCATTTCCATTTTAGACATTAATTCCGCTTTATTAAGGGCTCGGGTAATTTTCGAGTCATAAAAATTACACTCCAAATGGAGTGAAAAAAGTAAGAAGTGGGAGAGGGTTTCAATGAAGATGTTAGAAATAATCACACTTCTTGTCCCATTGTACATAATGTTGCAGGCAAGTTTCCTCGTAGACGAGTCTCCGATCATGATCCGAGATGCCACAGAGGCTTCAACCAAGCAGCGTAAAAGCAAAAACAAAAATAGTGACAAACCACCGAAGGCTGCCAAAGAATCAAAAGGAGCGAAAGCACAACAAGTTCCAGAAGAAGGCAAGCATTCTCCATTAACCCTAGTGCATAGTGCAATAACGCCGACCCTGTGTGGTCGCGTGAGCTGAATTAAAACATCATGCAAACCCTAAAATGTTTATACAGTACCCTAGGGTTGGCAGGGCTGTATGAATGCTTATGGTGAGGGGGGACATTAAAGTTAGGCACTATGCGGCCCTTAACGCAAATAAACACGCTCCTCTAGAGAGGCGGTGAACTCCAAATTTAAAAAAAAAAAAAAGGGAAAAAAAGAACCGGTTCAGGATTATTAACCAAAGCAATTTTCACGATTTAATTCTTGAGGTACTAATTAAACAAACTCTTATGTAGTCTAAAATGACACAATTTTTTATTAGTTCATGTAGTTTGTACCAACAAATTTCCTAACATAATTCCTCCTATTGCAGCTATGGAACAACTGATTCGTCTCGTCCATGGCAACATGGCAGGCCTCAAGAAGTTAGTCCGCGAGTTCCGGGTTTTCTGGAGCAGGACTCGGCAGCAGAAGGAGACAGCGTCCGGCTCTCCTAACACGACAGACGTCAGTATGGACCTAGGGGAGGACAGCGAAGAGAAAAGTAAGAGTCCGGTCATAACCGCCGAGAAGGGTGAGGCGGGAGCTGAGAGCTCTGAGAAGAAAGAAAGTCCAATGGACACTGGGGATGCAAAGGACCCGGACCTTGAAACGGAAGAAGGCGAAGGTTCCAGCGTGATATCCAAACGCCAAATGGACATCAAACTTCGGTCCATTGCGGTGTACGAGAAGCGGAAAGGTTACCACAAGAAGTGTTGGTATGTGAACCAAGACGTACTGGAGAAGTACTCACTCACTGACCTCCCGGTGCCCACCGAGTGGGTCTGGATCACCCCCGGTCCTGCCAAGACGGGACCCCCCAAGAAGGAGCTCCAAGACAATACAGCCACTCCCTCCTCTAAGAAGCAAGCCAAGGAGGCGCCCAGTCAGTCTACACCAAATAACCACTCCATTAAGCAGTTTGCGGTGCCTGGACTGGTGCACACGTACGAAGCAGTCCAGGCAGCCAAGCCGGCCGTCAGCTCCCCCTCCCCCTCCCCTGCCGCTGCTGCTGTTAAGAAGCAGGCCAAGAGAATCACCCCAATCACGCTGTTCTGTGCAAAGAAGCCAAGTTCAGAGAATACACTTAAACCAGCAGCATTGAATATTAGTGCCGGTAAACCACCCGTTGTCCCTGCTGTTGTTAAGGCCGACTCTTCGGTCGCAATAAAAACCAGCGCAGACGATGACGACGATTGTATGATCGTGGAAGAAGCGTTTGTACCTCCTCCCCCGTCGAAATCCCAGCCAACATTATTAGCGATGTTATCTGTAAAGAACGTGGTTTAGTCCCAAGCTTCAATAATAACCATATAAAAGTAAAAGGTCTCAGGTAAAGAAAAGAAAAAGTTTTGATGCATTCTTTATAGCCTGAGTTGTACAGTTATAAAAGCAGTATGTTTCAGTTCCTCATTTTGCACGAGCGTGATTGATCTTGTTGATATTTATAATGTCATGTGGACTGAAAGTTGCTACTATCTGATGATAAAATGTGAACACTTGTGAGGAGAGAGTGAACTCGATACCTTTGGTACTATTTTCATTTTTGTTCTGTCCCATTGAAGTCACCACCTAAATATTAACAGGTAGACGTTTGCTTTGTTGGATATTTATTCTTTATGATAACAAATATTGATGTTTTATTGTGTATAATTATTATATCAGATGGATTATCTTACCATTAGAAGAGATAAACCCTGGCGCATTAATATTGTGCATATGTATATGAACTGAAACGGGCAGACAGTTTATTTAGGCTAAGGAGCTGTTATTATGCACGATTCTAATTCGAAATGTCATCGGTTTCATCCGTAATTTCCTCTAAAACATTAACTACAGTGCCTTACGAACTAGCCAATTCTGATGTACTCAGCATTTCACAGTAAAAATAAAAAAGCAATTCAATAACAATTGCACCAATAGGTGATTTGATGCTGGCGACAATTAATCCTTTAAGAAGGGGAAAGATGCTCGCGGTTGATGTTCATTTGTTGTCATAATACTCGGACCAACAGCTCTGGTGCTGCATTGCTGTATCATCTTGTACCTTCAGGATTGTATCAAACCTGTATGGTCGGCATGATGCATTAATGCAGCACTGGTGAGTTATTCTTGTGTCATGAAGGCATCATGCATTTAAGAACTGGCCATCCTTAATGGTAAAAAAAGAAAAGGTCGCCAGTGTCCGCTGAGTGAGTGGACTCAACATGAGTGTCTTTGTCACTTACGACCACATTTATATCTACCGTAAAACCTCACGTATGAGCTGCCTCCTAACTTAGAAGAATGATATAAGCCGCACAGGGGGTCCAATTATGGCGAGTTTAGTACTGTAGTACACATCTAAAACCCCATATATAAGCCGCACCCCATCTGTGTGCTGGTCCACAAAAGCCACACCGGGTATCTGACTCGCGAACTAGCCGCAGCTTATACACAAGGTTTTACAGTATGTGTGTAGACAAGTATGGTGCATGCTCCTACTGTGATAGCTACACCCTGTAGACAAAGGTCCACCAACCCTTTAAGGACCGCATAGGGCTTTTAATGTGCTATGCCAGTTGTTGCTATGATGCATGAGTGCAGCCCTCGTAAGAAAATTTCGAGCGCTGTGACCTCACATTATGACAACAAAGGGCAGAACTATGCGGTCCTGAAAGGGCCAACTATGGGCAGGGAGAAATAAGCACTTCTTCAAGTGCAGATAACACTTTTCGTGCTGGATCACCATTAAAACTAGATAAACTCTGATGGACATCTTAACAGAATTTGTTACATCTGAGAAGGGTTGTAACTATTAAATGCAATTAAAAGGGTTACTTTTACTGTTATGATTACTTTCAATTATAATAATATATTGGAGCATAATAGTGCGTCTTTACTGATCGACGCCGATACAACAACAATGCAGACAACAACAACAGCAACACAGTTGTGTAAAAGATATAAACATTTTGTACTATTTTCAAATGCAGAGTGTCAATGATCTGTTTTCCGCTTTGTAGTAACCTTTGCGCTTTGTATCATAAAATCTGCTTTTTGAAATATGCATATTTACTGCTTTCTATTTAGCTAGTAATATTACAAAACTATTAATTGGTTACATGAACCTTTATGGCTTGTTTTCAACTCCAATTACGTAGGCCGATGCCACATGCAGTTGGGCCGTGCGTGTTCCGGTTTTAATTTCCAATATATCTAAATATGGAGTGTAAAAAAGAGTATGCTCCGCTATACATGAAATTAAAAGAATATATTTTGTATTTACAAAAGGTGACAATAGTGACCATCTTTCAACAGGGGTGCTTCTGAGTTTCTTAAGATTAAAAATGCTTATCAATCAATGAAATAGACTATGTTGGACAATTATATTGGAGTCCCAGAAATGCCTCAAATCTATCTTTCTACAGTCCAAAAAGTATATACAAGTCGGATGAACATACGAAATAATAAACATGTACACATAACAAAAAGTGTTCTGTTTGCGTTCCTTGCACTTAACTTGGATGTGGATTGGAATGGATTTTTACGCCCCTGATAGATAAAAGGGCATACAGCCAAACGGTCCGTCACCCCTTTTCACTGAATGATCCCGGCAGGTACTATAGGTCAAAATAGGGGAAGGGGGGAAATTTCAAAGGGTCTCAACCGGGGGTGGGGGGCGGGGGCGGGGGGTGTGTGTTCATGTACACTCTTTGATGTCGGTATGATGCACATTTCCGGCGAGGTGGGTGCGAAACTTTCCACGTGCTCTTTGAAGGTGGAAAATATTTTCGCACCTCTGCATGAATTTAATCTCACCATCCCCCTGTAATTAATAAACGAACACTCCCTAAAAGTGATTCTTGTTTGGTAGCCATTTCTCAAAATCAGAACTTGGCGAAGGGAGGCGGGGTCAAGATTACCTTGTCATCTGGGGAAATTCCACCAACCCTTCGACTTATTATGACTGAAGTAGACAGTGTGATTCCCTATCAAAAGCTATTACAAAATGTATGACATTATAGTCTTTCGGCAAGCGTCCCTAATGCTGTTGCGACTTGTGGCGGGAAAATGACTCGGTCGCGCCCTCTGTCGGTTACTTTTGGTACCGTCACTCACTGATACTTTTATTATTTCAACTATCCAGCTCTCAATACATTGGAATATAAATACATATTACTTGTAAATGACACGGATTAATTTCAATGTGCATCTAGAAGGATGCGTTATATCTATACTTGAGCTTATAGTACTGTGTATAATTGTTTTACTTATTACTATAAAAACACTGTCTTGAGACCTAATCTCGTACTTTCCCGCACTTGACGAGGAGTTACGTTGTTAGAAAACTGCAAGCATGTCGGATGCGGATTGGGGTGAGTAGCTACTAAAATGAACCGATTTCTGTACTATTTCGATGTTGACAATCTCATCTGCACAGTATTACATGCTTCCATACATTCTCTCTCAGATGCCGATGATTTTGAGCCGGCAACGGCGGTCGTTGAGAAGCCACGAGTGGTCACCGACAAGTGGGACGGCGAGGATGAAGAAGAAGACGTAAAGGTAGGTCAGCTTTAGTTCCGACATGTGGAAAGCGCCAAAAACACAATACCCCCTAAAAACAGAACGGAGAGACCAATCAGACTTGCACCAATGAAAGACTGTTGTTTTGGATGGCCTGTAATCATTTTATGTACGATCGGTCTCTGTGATGAAGAGATCAACAAGTAATGATTGTCCATCTGTCACTGTCAGTCAGTGACTCACCCAGTCAGTGGCAGTGGCCAGTCTCGTGAATGTGACTGTATGACATCAGTAAAGACTCGAGGAAGTATCTAAGGGAGTGCTCATTTTTTAACAACAAGGGGGGGGGGCGTGAGATTTCGCGTGGAGCGCGCAAAATTTTTTCACCCCCCCCCCTCTAGAGGGGTTGAAATTTTTTACCCCCCCACCCCCCGGCAGGCCGAAAATCGCGCGCGTTCGCGCCCCTTTGTAGCATAGTAATGCGCGGGCTCAAAACAGGTTGAATTTTTTGCCCCCCCCCCCCCAAGAGGGGTCTGAATTTTTAACCCCCCCCCCCCCCGGTCAAGGGGTCCAAATTTTTTACCCCCCCCCCCCAAATCCGCCACCCCCCCCCCTGTTGTTAAAAAAATGAGCACTCCCTAAAAAGGTTTTGACGTTTCTGACTTTCACAACACTACATGGTGTTGAAGAAATTACTAGAATCTCAGTCTTCAGTCAGTTACAATCCCAGTCATAAAATAATTTTTAAAAAAACTTTCAATATTGACAACCTAGTATAATTATAAAATCACCATCTCTGTTTCAGTGTTTCAATAGAATTAAAATTGCTAAAGGAAATGCAGTGTCAAATTCTAAATCAATAAAAAAAATCGCACTAGAAGAAATTCCATGTCACTTTATATGTATTGTTATCTAGTAGGCTACCGTACCGGTATTTTAATAGTAGGGTGTGATCATTTTTTAACAACAGGGGGGGGGGTTGGTGGGGGCAAACAAATAGGACCCCTCTTTGGGGGGGGGGGGGGTCCAAAAAATCTAACCTGTTGCGAGCTAGTCCTGCTTCGGCACACAGAGTGCATGTACGAGTGTCTATCCTCTAGACTACAGGTAGTTGTGAGCCAAAAAGCCAGCGCGTTAAGGCGGTCATCCACTGCCACGAATTTGCTGCGAATGACACTTGTGCGTGTAAACAAGGAGAAAACTTCCCAGCAGTGGATCACCTACTGCAAGTCCCTGCGAGGCGTGTGGCTGCGAGTAAATTTGCAGAAATCTAAAAGTTTTGATTTTTACGAGTGTACTCGCAAGCTCTCATACGACATCATTCGCAGCAGACTCGCGGCAGTGGAACACCGCCTTTACTATGCTTCAAAGGGCCTGCGCGCGAGCCGATTTTCGACTGTAAGGTGGGGGGGGAATAAAAAAAATTTGACCGCTTGACCGGTAGGGTGTAAAAGATTTCGCGCGCTCTGTGTGGAAACCCACTGCCCCCCCCCCCCCCCTTGTTGTTAATAAATGATCACTCTCTTAGTCTAATAGAGTGGTTGCTGGTATTTTCGGCAGGTTAACACTAAATCTCCAAGCACAGTTCACTTTTTACACACAGATGTGCCTCTACATGGGGTAAAATTCGACACGGGCAACATGGCGACACGGCCCTTTTAAAAATCGACGGACACAGGCACTCTTTATATAATGCCCCAGTATATTTTATAGACATAAAAATCGACACACTGACACAACCCTTTTGCTAAAGATCGACACGGCCAAATAGTTTGGTTACCAGGGTACCCATGTAGAGGCACATAGATCTGAGACATATTCGATTCTGTATTTTCTCAATATGTGGTAGTACTACATGGGCATTTTTTGGGCACTAGTTATAATATTATGAATATGTATTTCTGCATGTATCTGATATAAAATATATCTGATAACTATTTAGCTGAAATCATCATTGATATAACTGTGAGGTGTTAATCATGTTATATGTATATGATTTGGCCTAATGCTTCAACCCTCCCTCCCCAACTTAAAAAAAAAATATAGGCCTTAAAGATACAGATAGGCCCATATCAAAATATCAAAATTAATAAGGTCATCTGTGTCCTCTCCAATACAGCAAGAGCCACTCCCCACCCCTATTGACAATGTGCCTCTTGATGTTTCAGGATAACTGGGATGACGATGGGGACGATGAGAAAAAAGCCGAAGCAGGTGCAGGTAAGAATTGCTGGCTTCAGAATAACAGCTTACTTTAATAGGCTTTGTATTCTTAGGGTTTCCATGCATGCGGGAAAGTAAAGAAATCAAAATTAAGATGTATTTATACAAATCACTTATCAGTTACCAAGCCATTTCATAAGAATATTGGCTGTTCGGCAAATGACTGAAGTTCTTTATGTGAAGAGCTATCCTTTAGACAAATAGTGTATCCTATTTTGAAAATGCAAAATGAGCCGCAAAGTTGACCGACCTTTATGTCTCACATATACACCGAACCGTTTAACAGCCGTATTCCAGGTTTGAAATAATCTTATAAGCTGCACAGGGGGTCTGATTATGGCCAGTTTAGCTTAATTCTAAATACGCATATTTGGTATCACTAAAGCTGAGACTGCTTCACGTATTAGCCGCGGCTTCTACGCGACACTTTTTTGGTATAGCAAATGTAAACCCCATCAATAATGGGGCAGATACTTGTGGAGTACAGTTTCCTCGTTCCTCTACGCCAGTAACTAATATTTGTGTCATAATATTTGCAGAAAAGGCCGTACAAAAGAAGAAAAAGAAGCCGTTGTCAGTAATTTTGGCAGAGAAGGAAGCTAAGCAAAAGGAAGAAGAAAAGAAACGGGTAAGTTTGCTTGTCGAGTCCTTGTTTTCGTTGATATTGACGTTTACTATTTGAGTCGCACATTGTAGCGTCAAAATGAAGGTTGTTCAGTGATCAGTAATATTTGGAAAGTAAATTTTGTACTATGATTGTTATGCCCAATTAATTTACTATTATTAAAATGATATTCTTTAAAAAAACTACATTTTTTCAAGTTGAAAGTTTGGTAAAACTCTTAATTTATAAGATAAGTTTCCTTGTAACATTAATACAATGAATTCCTCATAAATTCAATGATACTCAATTTTAACGATGCTGTATTGGCAGAAAGAAGAGGCTGAGGCTTTAGCTCATCAAAGTACACCGGCCGGCATCGCGGAGGAGAAGGAGCGGATCCGGAGACAACAGGAGGAGGCAGACCTCAAACTGGCCAAGGAAGCGTTCGGTGAGTGAAGCACGGGATGTTGTATAACGATAAAACAGGAGGGAACTTGTTCCCGTGATCACCATGTGCAAGCTGCCACCAGCAGATCTCATGAGATGTTGGTTATGTCCACGGAACATTGCTTGGCATTATCATGGTGTGTGTGCGTCTGGTACCAAGCTAAATCTCGCGGGATATTCCGAGGACAGAACTAACATGGCCGCACACATGGAGCCACCAGAATTATCGCTATATGGTGAGGGAAGTGGGGACAACGGCAAGACAGGAGTAGAGTCGGAAGGGTAGACTAGTGACCCCCCCCCCCCCCCCCCAGGACGGTATACGGCGTACCATGTCCCTCCTGACAGGAGGAGATGAGCAGGCCCTCCATGACACTGTCCCTCCAGCAGCAGGATGCCGGACGTGTCTACAGCCGCCCAGTCTTCTCAGTGAAATACACCGCATTTGGATCTTAAGTGCAGTGCTCCCTAATGAGCGCAAGTCTCATTTTAGTACAGGCGTACGCCCCCTCCCCCTCCCCCTTGAACCCCACCTAAATATTCGCAGGGAATAATATGCAATTGAAATGTAAAGGTGCAACCCTGGTTAAACATGCAATTATCATGGTATAAAGCTAAGCTCCTTTTGATGTATGGTAACATGTTGTGTATATATTGTGCTACATGTAATATAATATATATGTTGTATTCCAGTTTAGGCCTTGTATTCCCTACGTTCACTTTAACTAGACATTCAGGACTCCTTACGTCCTAACCCTCCAAGCATGGGGAAAAATCACCAGGTCTGATTAAGGGATCCATGTTTGTATGAAAACGATGGTCTGTGATGTCATATCCTAATTTTTTAGAATAAACATTCTTTATTCTTTATTTTATAGGAATTGAAGAGTATTCGGGTGACAGCATAGATGGCGCCAACCCAGTGTCTAAAGAAGATTTCGACAAATTCTCAGAATCTTTAAAAGGGAAAATCACACAATTTGAGGTTAGTCCTCCATTTTTTTATTATAACAGTCGGTGGTGATAGAATAAGTTAAGTAAGCTCAAAATCAACAGTAGTGCAAGAGGGGGCAGAGAAGCTTCAAGCGGTTTACATTTATTTCAAAGCATTCATTATTAAGTGGGAAAAAATAGGCTAAGTCAAGGAGAACTTTCACAAATGAGAATTAATATTGTCATGGTGCATTCCGCTTTTGGATGCGTTTTGGCATATTGGTACGTTATTTGCGAACGTCGCTGAAGTGACGAGGTACGTCATCGACATTCATATACTTTAATAATTAATGCTGTCGTCCTGAACCCTTCGGTCTCTTACTCACCGACAAGTGACCTGACATGGACTTGCCATTATAAAGCGGACAGCAGAGGTGTTTTACTCAGACTTAAACTTACTTGGATGTATTTTGTCTTTGCAGAAGTCAACACATTACGTAGGATTCCTTGACACATTATTCAATGACCTTTGCCTAACTTGTAAGTAACTA
This sequence comes from Harmothoe impar, assembly GCA_947462335.1. Classification (NCBI taxonomy): domain Eukaryota; kingdom Metazoa; phylum Annelida; class Polychaeta; order Phyllodocida; family Polynoidae; genus Harmothoe; species Harmothoe impar. The sequence goes on along the minus strand of OX381709.1, from coordinate 74,448,787 downwards.
TTTGCCACGACTCTAGTTGAGTGATCTACAAAGATCAGTCAAGCCTGATTTTTTATAGAACAATAACTAAGAGTGAAGTTTGACCATTCATATTTACGTTATGTATTTCCATTGAGATATTTGTGGTGCAAACACTGAAAAACTGGACTCACTTTCCTAACAGTCGTATACTTTGATAACAGTCGTATACTTTAAACACACCTCGCCAATTGCTTTGGTCTATTCACACTTAGTATTAGTACTGGTATTGGTTACTTCTGACAATATAAGATGAGACATATTATCCACCGAAAAACCTATTGCCTTTAATACTGTGAGCATTAAAGGCTTAGGTTTGTAATTTCAGACTGAAAATGCATGTGAAATCCGCCTCTTTTTTTCAGTGGAACCAGACGACTTGAAAAAAATAGGTGGAACACTAAGTGCACTTGCCAGTGAGAAACTCAAGCAACAAAAGGCAAGTGGCGCTTCTTATTTCTTTCATGATTTATACATTTACCCAGGAGTGTTACAAATGTAAAAAAAAAGATAAATAGTATTAATAAGTCATAAGAAAACCGCTACATTTTACGTACTGGTATTGTTACTGGGTGCAAATTTCTAAATGGCTCTGACTGGATTCTTTTTGACGATAGATTGCAGGCCCAAGCTGCTCCCGTGCTTTCTAGTACTGGGTTTAACGTAGGTGAGCCCAAACATGGTCCATGTTATACAATATAACATGGCCTTAAATATCATGTTATTGTTGGTTACTTGGTTGTAGGCAACTCATCCCCAATCCACTCTTTATCTATTCCCTGGTTCTTCAGAAGAGATGTTAAATGTTGGTGCCTGTTTAAACGTCTGTACAATATTATAATGCCTTTTTTTCTTCACAGGCAATTAAAGGCAAAAAGAAGAAGAAGGGCGTAGCGCTGACCATGTCCCGGGGGGATGGCCTGGACGATTACACCGCCGCATCTTACGACGGTTTCGACGACTTTATTTAACCCCGACCACCTAAATTAGCAAATGACTTTATATATATGGATTCAAATCAACCCCGTGAGACTTCTCGGCTTTTGTACAGAGTGAGAGGAAGACGAGAGGTGGAATGATGACGGAAGGTGCCTGCTGGAGGTGGAGTCGATGCTGCCTTATTGTCTCCATGACAACCGATATGACGTCACGTCATTGTGACGTCAGACGTATGGCGCATCATGTTCCCCAAAATGTGATGACAAAAATTCCTACCGGACTTCAGTCCAGCGTTTTAGAACAAGTTAGATATATCGTCTAGGTGATTATTTCATCCACCACAATATTCCTTGTTATTTCCCCGGCATGTCAGCAAATGTTATTTACCCTTGTTTCGGCTTTAGACGAGCAAAGTAAAGGTAAAATCCAATTGTATTCAAGTAATTCCATGGCATGATAAACACTATAGTAGGCTAAATATGCAGCTTGCAATTATTTAAAGCCCAGAAGGGCAAAGTTTCTTGGTAAAGGCTGAATTCATGAAGTACATGGAATTCATTATTTCACTTTCTCCGTACATGTTACTCTGCATTAAACATGTATTAATGAACTAGTCGTCTTCATGTCGTTACTATATACCGTAAATTCTCGCATGTACTGTAAACTTAGATACTTTCGCGCTGTACACATTTTCACAGATTTAAAAAATGCGCTAAATATGTACAGAGTGAATATTGATACTGCATTGAATTAAAGGGGAAAATTTCGGAAATCCCAGCGAAATTGTACTTTTTAGCAAATCCGCGAAAATATCTACGTTTACAGTAGGTCCCTGTATGAAAGTTACTAATAATAATTTAGTACTGTGATATACTAGCAAAAGCTCTCAGATCAAGCTCTATGTAGGCAAATTTATGAAGTTGGTTCTGACCTGGTAGAAGTCGTGGCTTCTAAGCAAGTACAAACCAAAGCGTCTTATTCCAAAATTAAAAGTTTCACTCTCGATACTGTGGCTGTATTCTCACGACTGTATTTAAGTGTGGAGCTGTGGATGTGGCTTATCTAAGTACTATTGTAGGGATTCCTACTATATAATCCTCCTACAATAATAATTATAATACTATATAAATGACCCTCGCGAATCTTTGTCGTCCACTGATTAGTATTTCCAAATATTTACGGGGAAATCCAGAGCCACAGAGTGTGTTGTCATCTAGTCTACAGCATGGTTAAAACTAAATTGCATCCCTGGGAGCTCAAGAAGTCGGGTTTACACATTAAATCCTAACCTATGGTATAAGCCGAACCCTTACGGGGAAGAACAAACTGGAAAGGGGTGGGGGGGGGGGGGTGTTTAGTGGCAGGTTTTAATTTGTATGATAGTGTAAGAAAAGTTTATGTTATCTGCTGACAATTAAATCGCAAGAATCAGTAGTTGATAATAAAAGATGACAAAACATGCATTTCTAGAAAACATTTAATAATCATATCAATAATCTGATACATGCAAATTCATTCATTTGTTGCTTAACAGTAAGACATAAATAACTGCTACAGGAATTACTGTTTATAAATCACATAAAGGTGGACGGAGATCATGGAGCGTACTTCTGGTGTACATGATATAAATTAAATATATAGGCATGATTTAGAAGACATTAGGTGTTCACAGTAAAGTTGTGCAGGTTCTAAGACGGCCTCATCTCAGCGGTTCTCCCTGCACCTCCGCGCGTATCCTGTCGGCGTCTTTACGGACCTGTTCATTCTTGGGATCTATTTTCAATGCTGCCTCGTAGTCCATGAGACCTGGGGGATGAACATAGATTAACTTTACATGTATCAAGTTCATGGTTGAATAGTTCACGCATAGCAGCAAAATATCTACATGTACAGTAAGTTCCCACACCTAACCAATACCCATATTTATGGGAGAATCCTATTAACCGCACTGAAGCGCTGAAAATGTGCACTAGTACAACCCGCGGGAATCTGGCAAGTCTCATAGGCTACTTATACTTATAAACACTACATTAATTTCTCTAAAGATATAATTACAGGCCCTTTTTAGGCCCCAGTTAGCATCAAGAGATTTTGGACACTGGCATGACTAGCACCATCTTTAGCCATTCATTCTGGAAAAATAGGGCTGGAATCTAATACCACTCCCAAAGTCACGAAAACCCCAGTTGGTCACAAATGGATTGCTAAGTTGATCATCAACCACTCCTCCCTATGTCGGTTGTGTTACTCACCTTCCGCATACATTTCCAGTTCGCAGAAGGCCGTTCCGCGTCTGACGTGGGCGCGCACACGGCTTGCCAGGTTCTGTGGTACTGGGGGGTTCAGCAACTCCAGCGCCTAACACATACAACAGACACAGGAGGAATTTAATCAGAATTGGAGCAAATTTAGTCAATGAATGACATTTCATGCGGAGGCCTGAACATTCCCCCTCCTTCTAGAGCTGCAAGATATCGTGCACCCCTCCTACTGGTCCTACTGTGCAAAAATACGCCCATTGAACATGTTCCTTAATGAGGGGTGGACATTTTTTTAAATTATTTTTTTATGCCCCTCCCCCCAAATCAGGAGGAGTGGAATATCTTTATCCCCCCCCCCCCCTCCCAACCCTTTTTTCACCATGAATTACCACTACCTTACAACAAAGAGTATAATTTGAAAGTGACCTCTGATATGACTGGTAGGATTTTGAGGAATCATTTTATAGATAATAGAAACCTAACCATTAAACAATGTTACATTTGGAGATGACCTACCCGTTGACAGTCCTCAATAGCCTTGAAGAAGTTCCTGAGTTTGAGGTGGCAGGCCGCCCGATTACTGTACAGACTGCAGTGTTATTAAGGAGCACATAATTCAACCTTCAAGCCGCATGGTGTTTTAACATATAAATGCCCCTTATCGCCATGAAGCACGAATCACTGGCGAATTACTTACCAGAGCTGCATTCATACATCATAAAAGGACAATGGGCTAGCACATTAAATCACTATGCTTAACCCGTTTTCTTTGTGTTTGTATATGTGCATTTTGACGGTAACGACTCCCCTCTCTTCACTCGTGGAGCACAATGAAACGTGTGAATTGTCTATAAAAAGTAGAAAGTGCACGCAAAAAAATGTTTGGTTCCAAAAGAAACATGAAATGATTGAAACTGGAAAAAAAAGTACTGATAGTCGTCCTATTTTTCTTTTTAGCATTCTACAATGAACCTTCTTTTTCTAAAAAAAAGAACCATTTCCTTTGACCGAACACTAACTTGTCTCCGAATACCATATTTCTCTCAGAAAATAAAGGATACGAAGGCATCTTGTAGTCCATTCGGATGGCTTGTGTGAACGCGTTAACAGCAGATTGGAAGTTTCCGGCCTTGAAGAAGTCACTGAAGAGGCAGTCATTAAACTATTATTCACATCATCATATATACGTAACTCATTTTTTCACCTAAAACAAGTTTGAGTTACCCGCAAGACTTTAGTTCCACAAAAATGCGAGAGTACTTTATCTTTGGAATAAGAGCAGAATTTAGTGTATTTATTTCTCACAGTATCATTGTACCCCCGCCGCTTTATACATGCCAAGAAGGTACAAATTACATACCCAGGTTCGGTCCGTATGGGCCCTGTGGACATGCTGACCAGCCTTCGACTGTGTTGGTTTTAAAACTATATCATCATCTCATCTAAGTACATAGATTCTGACCGCAGAGATATGAGAATATCTATGCTTTTTGTCGTGAACTTGAAAGTGCTGTAATCATGCATCGTGCTGAGAAAGGGCACGGCACATTAAAGCACTATTCGGCACTTAAAAGGTTACAATAAAGAAAAAAGTTGTACTCACTTCCCCTTGTCTCTCAGCCACACGGGGTTCTTCTCCTCCTCGGTAAGATCTGTGTCCTCCAGTTCCCGGATGCGTCTGCTCTCTGCTTGTTTCCTCAACCACTGCAATGTGGACGTGCAATATGTACATGGGTGATACTCATTTTTCCAATGGCATTTTGAAATACAACGTTTGCACGAAATTACCAGTTTATAAACCCTTAAAAGGCCACATAGTACTTTAATGTACTTTAGATTAACGAAGTTGGATGCTTCCTTCTGCCGGCCAGAGATGTACCATGTCCTTTGTCATAATTATTCGTTACAGCCCTGACGAGGCTTATCCCCTGGCCGGCACTCACGCATCTTGACGATAAATGGCATGATAGATGAAAGCAATAAACAGGTAACTGTTTATGTAGGAATCTGAAATTGTCAAACTATTTACTTCTTCCTCGTCGGGGGCTGTAGACTCTCGCGCTGCTGTCGGGAATTCACGGTGGCTGAAGTTTACTTTAATCACTCCGCTCTCTCTCGGTGTCTGACCAGCTGCTGCCTCTTCGAAGATATCCCTCTTCTTATCTGAGCAAAAATATTGTATTTTAAATTACATTAAAGTAAAGGAAATTAATTTCCAATAGGTTCTTCTGAATCATCTCTTCGTTTTTCCTCAGAGCTACAGACTTTCCTTGCTAAAAAGATACCTGAAAAACGAGATGGAAATATTTACTTGGTCTATGAAATATATGCCCTTTATTGTTACGATGCATGAAAGCAGTCCTGGCAAGTAACTCGCCAGTCCTGCATTTCATGCATCATGCCGACCCAACGGGGTTGAGGTACATGTACATGTATTCTCGAATTTAACAAAGGCGTGACAATTTTCTCTGACCCTACCATCGTGGTTTAAATGTTTATCATAGGGGCCGTCTATAAAGTACGGCACGTCAACGGGGGTGGGGGTGTTGGGCTGAGTGAGACAAACAATGATGAAGGTATTCGGAAAAGCATGATAACGGGGTGGGTGGGTGTTGAAAATGGCCCATATGTGTGTGACGTACTTTATGGAAGGCCCCATAGACCAAAGAGGATGATTTTACTTACTTCTTTTCTTTCTCCTGGAAATTTCTGAACTTTGGTTACTCTTTAGATTCATTGCCCTTTCCCTAGCTTCCTCAATTTCTCTCCTCTCCTTGTCTTCTATTTCCTTCTGTTCTTTCATTTGCTGTAACAGCTTCTCCCTTTCCTGTCAGACAAAGTGAGGGCGACATGACAGAGATTTCAATGCAACATATTTAGACTTTTTGTTGTTTTAACCCTGTACAGGGTCACAGGGTGCTTGACTGTTTCCTTGTCCTTTGTTGGCATAATGCATCAATGCAGCCCTGGTGAGTCTACTTATCAGGGCTGCATCCATGTATCATGCCGATCCTTTGGGGTTGATATGCACCCAAAGAGTTAGCATGATGCATGACGACAAAGGACAAAGGGTATTAATTATATCTTAGTTGGGATCTCCTAGTTAGAGATACAAAATGCTAATAAAAGACGCAAAATGCTCAGTTATCAATACTAACAGACACCTGTAACATATATGTGCAATATGTATGTTCTTTCATAATACATTAAGGCAGGGAAATACCTCTTCAGCTTCTCGCTTTTGCTCCTCCTTCCACTTGTCAAGCTCTTCCAACGCTTTCCGTTTTTCGGCCTCTTTGTCATCTTCAATACGCTGGCGCTCTTCTTGCTCTATCTGTGAAAGACAATGGAGTTGGACATTCACAACTCAACCCAACTTCTCGAGTTAACTTCTCCCAGGTTGGCCGTCTTGAAAAATCTCTTACGCATTAAAAATATCTTGAATAAATAAACAGAGGTCCACGATCTGTCTGAACGACAGGTTTCTCCGCAAGTGGGGCCTTGGGTTATATGGATAACGGCCTACAAAACTATAGTAATGTTGTTTCTTCATAGTAATGGTGATATGCGTGGAATCACTATGATACTGTAATAAGGGGCCATCCATAAATGACGTCACACTGATTTTGGTCATTTTCAAGACCCACCCATCCCCCTGTCACACTTTGTCACACATCAGCCAACACCCCCTCGAAAATTATGTCACAAATGTGCAGACACCCCCCCGATGCATGAGTTAGGTATTATGTTAGAGTTCTACTATAGAAGACCATACATGTGTTATGATTTGAATATATTCTTAACCAGTGGGATTTCTATCACACTGGTCAAATATCACACCCAGTCAAAGAGTGCACCCGGAATTTCATATTGGCCCAATTTCGTGCACAGCCATCAGTCAAATTATGCAAGTCTTTTTAAATCGGTGGTGATCAACTTTGCTGTAATAGCATATAATTCACTAGAAGTGACAATTCACAATAACATATTCACATGAGTATTCATAAGTTTAGTGAGTTGTCATTATTGAACAAGGGGAGGGGGGCGGTAGGTGGATTTTGGTACGAGCATGTGGAAATCTTTCTGCCCACCCCCCCCCCCTTGAGACCTTGAGAGGGGGATGACCACTCCCTTAGTAGTAATTTTGCCCAAAGTGGGCAGCCCGTCCAAAACCCGATCTGAGCCCAGCTCAGGCAGCCCATCCAAAACCCGATCTGAGCCCAATTCGGGCAGCCCGCTTGGGGCCACACCAAAGCCCAGTGCCCTAAACGACGGGCGCCCATCGGTTAGCCCACTCTGGGCCACACTTGCAAACACGGTCTGGCCCTGTCCAGGACCACACCGTGTTTGCTACTAGGGTTCCTTGCACATTATATTGGATAGCTTATCCTGTACATTAGGACATGCAAAGTCACAGGTCCAATGACAATTTCCAAGGGATGCAGGCTGCTATGTTTTAGACAATGGATGGTGCTTACAAACTATCGGATGGATGTACGCCTGTATTGTGATTGAGACACAAATAACGCAGGCTTGTTTGACTGGGATGTAAACATGATGGCTGACTTGACACTAATTGGAGCCAATAAAATAAGCTGATAGAATCTCCAATCTGCAACAAGCTTAACCTTAGGCCCTTTATAACTGTTCTATTAAAGCTTTACGTTTTAAAATAGGTTTTATTTGTATTTTCCAAAGTGTGACGTCACACTGTGCTTGACACCCCCCACCCCCCTGTCACACTTTGTCACACTGGGACCAACACCCACCTACCCCCTCCAGTGTGACGTCATTTATGGATGGCCCCTAAATTAACTTGTTGCATTCACATCTGGTAGCTGATGTCATGGTACATACCCTCATCTGCTGCTGGATTGCATGCGTCGATCTTTCCCGTTGTTTTTCTACCTTCAGCTCTTCTTGTTCCTTGACTCTTTGCTGTTGTCGCTCCACTGCAACTATCCGCCGTTCACGCGCCTTTTCTCTGTCGTCTGTGGACAACGGAATAGTTAGTAAACTGTAGAAAATGCTGTTTCAGATCAAATGAAATTCATTTTCTGACAGTTTTCTCTGTGTAATGTATACATTTACATGTAATTGATAACGTTCTAAAAGGATAAAATATTTGCTCTCCCACCACTTTTTAAACGGGGGTGGGGCAAACATATGTCACCTGTTTTCAGCGAAAAAAAGCCTGACCTTTGCTACAGATAAAATATCGAGCGGAATTCCACAAAACCCTGTGACGTTAAAAAATGGGGAACCCCTTCGAGAAAAACAATCGTTTATTGGTTTATTAATTGATGGAATATACTGGTAGTATTATGAACGGTTCAAAACATGGCAGATTTTAAAAATTTGTCTCAAAAGTTGCAGTTCAATAGGCCGCAGGTACCTTTATCTGGATGCTGGAGCTGCCCCCAGATCTCAGGGGTGTGTTTCTGCAGTTTAAAGACCACGACGCCATTCCCTATTTGTGCTGCACTATCTTCATCGTAAACCGGGGCATACATGAAACATTCAAACAGGTACGGTGGAAAGGAGACCTGTAAGAAAAAACAAATATGTGGTTGATCTAGTTGTGAACTTATATCTGCTCATGAAAGCAAAGTTAAAGCCGGGATCTTCAGGAAGCCCTTGTTGTTGTTGTAAACACATTTATTTTTATCCTTGGTACATAAATCAGATGTAAGCTGATCAACCTCTATTAACCTTGATGCATTTTCCCATGACGGCAAGTTTCTTTCCACCAATTAGCTGAGCTTGATCCCCCACCTAAGTTTTGATCTTCAGAAATGCCCCCAGCCCCCCAACCCCATAAAAAAATCTGATACCGCTTATAATGTTAATGACCGTAATATAATTTTGCCCCGCCCCCAAATGCAAAAACTGAGTGAAGGCGGCTTATCGATTTTTGCCCCGCCCCCCCAGCCACCGAGGGCCTATTCTTTTTATTTTGACCTGTGCCCCTTCGGTGGAATAGACATAGATATGCTCATATCAATTATGCCTATGGTGTAGCTGACACCATATAAGGGAGTGGTTTGTTTTTTTTACAACGGGGGGAGGGTGGTGGATTATGGGGGGGGGGGGGCAAAAAAAAAAGCCTGCCCGTGACTATAGCTCAAAGTCAAAGGGGTCGACCGCGCTCAACTTCAACCTGCCTGGGGGGGACCCAAAAAATTTCGACCCGCCCACGCGAAAATCCACCGACCCGCGGACCATTTAGATATACTCACAACCACCCATGATTCCACAGGCGCATGCAATTTTTTATTTTTTTTTGGGGGGGGGGGGGCATTTCTCAAAATCCGAACGTGGTGGGGGTCGAGATAACTTTCCCCAACCCCCAAGCTAGTAGTAAATGACTCGGCCCTTATTAGCATACTAGTACCGGTAGTAATACTAAGGGAGTGTTCATTTATTAATTACCCGGTTAATTTAGCGCCCGGCCCCTCTCGCTGAAGGCGGCGAAATTTTTCACCCACCCCCCTTTGAACTATAGTAACGCTTTCCGCTAAAAAGGGGCTAAATTTTTTACGCCTCCCCTCAAGGGGGGTTAGATTTTTTTACGCCCCCCCCCCCCCTCAGGATTTTTACTCCCACCCCTCCAAACCCACCACCACCTTGTAACTAATTATAATAAATGAACACTCCCTATTAAGGGAGTGCTCATATTTTAACAACAGGGGGGGGTGGTGAGATTTGGCGCGCAGCGCGCGAAATTTTTTCACCCCCCCCTAGAGGGGGTCGAAATTTTTTACCCCCCCCGGCAGGCCAAAAATCGCGCGCGTTCGCGCCCCTTTGGCTTTGTAGCATAGTAACGCGCGGGCTTTTTCCCTCAAAACAGGTTGAATTTTTTTGACCCCCCCGAGATCTAAATTGTTTACCCCCCCCCGGTCAAGGGGTCCAAATTTTTTTACCCCCCCCCCCAAATCCACCACCCCCCCCCCCCCCCCTTGTTGTTAAAAAATGAGCACTCCCTAATAAGTAATAGGGCCTACTTCCCACTAGCCTCTATAAGCAAACCACTCCCCAATGTTGACTGTTTGATGGCACCAGGATTGTGAACAGACTCAGAAATCCGAGTCTGAACTTGATTTATTTGGTTTCTAGGGAAGCCACCTACAACTATGGCGATAATAGGAGAAAGCACGTACCTTCACATACTCTTCTGTTGAAAAGATGTCAACTTTATGCGCCTTTACCCCTTTAAGAGGTATACTGATGAAGACTCTAGTTTCGGTTTCTTCCCACGTGTAATCCTTTATTATTATAGGCATTTTGGGGCAGTAGCAAGAAGTAAACAGACAAAATATGACAGATCAAAGCGCGTCGCGGAGAGAAATGCGTTTGACCAATGACACAGCTTCTTACAAAATCTAGGTCAACCAATGACAAGCCATGGCACATTTCTAGGTCAAACTGTAACTTGTTCCCGATTCAAGAATCAGCGAAAGTCGACCGGCGTGCATCAACTTCAGTCAAATTTATTATTTTTGATTTGACAGCAAAAATATAAAGCCATGTTCGCCAGAACGGCCACACGGCAGCTAACACAACTGCAGGTAATATCTAAACTCATTCAATAGTCTAAACCTATAAGTTAAGAGAAGCAGTCGTGTCAATTCTGCTCCAAAATCTCCAAGTCCAAGGCAAGGAGTGAGTAGGGTGAAGGACACTCACTGTGACTCAGTCCTGTGTTATATCATGTAAACTGATGTCTAATTGAAACAGTTGTCATCACCAGTAAACATTTAATAACCTAGAGTATAGCTGCAGTCAAATCTGTAGGTAGATAAAAGATCCAAAAGCCCGGGGGGGGCACTTAAATTTTTTCTGACAGGGGTGTGCGGCTGGACCTCTGACAACCCTTACCCTTGTTAGGGCGATTTTGATACCAAAAAGTTACCCTTGTTAGGGCATTTTTGGTCAAAAGTGCCTAGGTTTCGGTAAAAAAGCGATAAAAGGTCGATTTTGATGCCAAGAAGTTACCCTTGTTAGGGCATTTTCGGCCAAAAGTGCCTAGGTTTCGGTAAAAAAGCAACAGAATATACCATGTTTGTGTAAATCTGCTGAAAAAAATACCCTCTTGTGCAGAATTTTGTTAAAAACTGCGACATTTTTTGCGAAAACTAGCAAATCTTGGTGAAAACCCAGACATTTTGGTGAAAAGTAGACCCTTGTTAGGGCGATTTTCATGAAAGTGGACCCTTGTTAGGGCGATTTTTCTTTGAAAAGTGGACCCTTGTTAGGGCGATTTTGTAGAAAAAGTACCCTTCCCAGCCGCACACATGTGTATACAAAATATACTAAGTGCCCCCCCCGGGTCCAAAAGACACATGAAAGGGCCTTGGGGCTAGAGCAAATCAGCAATATCTAGTCCACTTTTCTAGATCACCATTATGCAATGCCAATTTAAATTGCATCTTACAAGTTTCAGGGTTCATAGGCAGATATGAATAAACATGATATATCGAGTAGGCCTTGGCTTAAGGGAGTGTTCATTTATTAGTTACCAGGGTTCCCACCCGTCAGTTAAAAGTCAGTTAAGTTTTTTTTGCTTTAAAAGTCAGTTAAATGTCAGTTTTTTTTTGTGTTTTTTTTAAACGGTTTTATTTTAACCTGGTTAGACATATCCTCGGTTATTCGCCGGTCTGCCGTTAGTCTCCAGGATGGGAGGTGATGGAGGTGCATCCCAACTACTATAGTTCAGTCATTGTCATTAAATCTTTGCACCAGACCTCCAACCCACTATTCTAAGCTTTGCATATTTAAATTGCCTCCTTCAAGAAATAAAAGTAAAGTACAGGACAGTACAGAACAGACAGTCATGTGGAAGGAAGGATTGATCCGGGCAATTTACAGCTAACATACATGTGTTCTCATCCCTGAGTCCTATCTAGGCAGTGGCTTACAATGTCGACTTAAAGCTACTTAGTTTAGTTACATCATGAAATTTAATGTTGGGTGACAATGTTACTTCTTCAGCTGAGCGGTACCAAAGCATTTTCATGCTTTTCCTCACTTGCTTTAAAAGTATATAACAAGGGGGGGGGGAGTTATACTCCCTCTGCTTGATAGTACGCTTTGGTCATTTTATATGACTTATACTTGCATTAACAGTTCATAGTTCACGATTTGGCGTCTGTGTCCACTTTCATACAGTCAATATCTAGAGTAGCACAGCACTATACTTCTTTTCCTGTACAGTCACATATGTGTGCCGGCTATGCCTTATCTTGTACGCTGGGGCAAAGGCTGTCCTTAGTTTTCAGTTTCCCTTTTCAATACTACTTTAAAATAGAGGCGCCTTCATACAATACATAGCGTTCCTTTTTAGGAAGTAGAATAGTCGCTTCTTTACCTGAGTAGAGAAGTCCTGCTTATCACTCACCCATCTTAGTTCAGGGGCCAGCCCATTCCACTGAGATAACAACTGATATGGTGGTGCATTGATAAGGCCAGTCAGTTTAGGTCTACTTAGCCTGGCTGTGGGGGCATCAGTAGCTCTGGTACCAGATTGCGGCAGAATATCCAATTGCCCACTGTACACAAGCCTGTGGCAAGTTGTTAATTGCATATAAATTCTACGCAGTTCAGGGGGTAACACTTTCATTTCAGTATACAGGGCTTTTACAGTGTTGCCAAAATTACGCCGGCACGCCGGCTTTTGCCGGCGTAGAATCTTAATGGCTGGCGTAGGGCCTTAGTACGCAGGCCATGATGGCCTGCCACAATCTCAGCTTTCTAATGATGAAAGAATTTCTCAAATCAGTCAATTAGAAGCGAAGATAGGGCCATATTTGTAAAATTGTTTATTAAATATTTGTCAATTTCTTTTAAGTCTTTGCTTAGTACAAACCAAGTTTAATGAAGTTTATGGAGGTACCTTGAAATATCTATATTTGTATGGCCTGCATAAGAAGGGAATGGCCTGCGTAAGATGCCAACACGCAGGCCACTTTGTTCAGAAAAAGTTTTCGGCAACACTGCTTTTATCGGTACCGTGGTTGGGTCCTTTATAGTGAGACATATTCTTATAGCTATATTACAGTATATTTGCAACTTAGTATGATAGTTTGCAGTGACACCTGTGAGGAATATAGAACCATAATCAAAATATGGGAGTAACATAGACTTAAATATCATCTTAGAGGTGTACATGTCAGAGAAGAACCTTGTCTGTTTCAGCATCCAAATCTTATACGCTATAGACTGAACCATGCAGTTTGCTTGTGATATAAAATCCATTTTATTGTCTAGTGTTATTCCTAGATACTTAAAGGTATCTGTCTCTTCCAGTAGTGTCCCGCCTATGACTACTCTTAACTCTGGTGGGTCTGGCTCTCTAGTTACCAACATACTTTTAGATTTGCTAGCATTTATAGTGAGACAATTGTTGTTACACCAATGGGAGACTTGGGCTAAATCTCTTTGCATTTGACACTTCAACTCTACTATGGAGGGGTTAGTGCAAATGAGCAAAGTATCGTCTGCATATAATTTTAGCGTAGATGCTATAGGCAGGTCAGGGAGGGTGTTCACATACAGAATGAATAGTAGCGGGCCGAGTATAGATCCTTGCGGGATCCCAAATGTGATCTGTTTAGTGGGTGATACAACTCCATTACATATAATAACCTGGGTTCTTTCAGCAAGATAACTCCTAAGCCACATTACCATTTCTTCTGCTAGGTTAAAGGTGGGTAATTTTGACAATAGCTGTGAGTGTTCTAATGAATCGAAGGCCTTGGTGAAATCCAGGAAAATAATTCCTGCATTTGAATTATTCACCAAGGCCTCATAAAAGAAAAAGCATGATTTTTGTCAGTTAAAACCAGATTTAGTAAAATGTCAGTTAAAAGAAATATTTTGAGAAATTTCATCAAAACACTTTTTCACTCTCCCAGATTTGAGGTCAAAATGCCACAGGAGACTCCAGTTGAATCTAATGTGTCTTTTCTTTCCTAAAATAACTCAAGAATTTCAAAATTTTCTAAGATCTTTGCATCCAAAAAGCAAAGTTCCATCCCAAATAAAGGTTGTGCATTAGTAAAGTATCGAACCAGCAGATTGTCCCAGTCCCAATGAAACAAATACAGACCTGAATATATATATATTTGTGCCAAAATGCACTAGATTACACCATCACATCTAGACTTTTAAAGTTTTAGACTTTCCAATGCCTTTCCCTTCAATAAATAGGGTTCCAGTTCCAATCATAATGAACAGATACAGACCTGATCTTTAAGGTATTGTTGTTTCGAAATGCACCAGATTGTACCATCGCAAGTCTAGAATTTCAAAAATTTTCTAAAACCCTTCCCTCCAAACACAAGGTTCTCACTACAATCATAGAGGACAGCTAAAGATCTGAGCTTTAACATTTTTTTAGCCAGAAGCAGCAGATTGCACCATTTAAAGTCTAGAATTTCAAAAATTTTCAAACCTTCCCCTCCAAAAAAAACTGGGTTCCATCTCCAATCAAAGAGGCTGGATAATACAGAACTTAGCTCTGATACATTATATCAGAATGCACCATTCCAGGTCTAGGTTTTCAATTTTTTTTCAAAAGCCTACCCACCAAAGAGGAGGCCTGATAATACAGATCTGAGCTATGATATTCTCTGGCAAAAATGAACTAGGATGCACTATTTCAACACTAGATTTCTCTAAAACTTCCCTCCAAAAACCAAAAAGACGGTTCCAGCCCCAATCATAGAGAATGATACAGAGCTGAGCCTTAATATATTTTGGCCCAAAATGTATCAGAATGCACCATTTCAAGTTTAGAATTTCAAATATTCTTGGGGGGGGGCATGCCCCCGAAATCCTCCTAGTTGGACCGCTGGGCTCAGATTTTATCTACTCTAGAGTTTGGATGTCTGGTCTCAGAATCCGCCACAATGCACCATTTGCCTTCTAGATTTCAAATTGTCTCAGGGCGGAAGCCCCCAGACTAGGGATGTCATCGATACATACCAAATCGAAATTTCGGAATTTTCAGAATTCCGATTATCGTATCGACAAAAACGCTATATCGATACACTTTTTGACCTACTTTTAATACCCTTAAAAAACAGCCTTTTCCTTTCCTAATTATCTTGTAAACTTGCTTACTGACAAGGGCAACACAAGTCATGTTTCGAGTTGAAGGTATCTTGGCATTTAGACACTAGCAGATATGGCATAGTTAAGTAGTTGTTCACAGAAATGCGTTTCCCTCCTTATAATCACATCTCAAGTCACTGACACAACGACAAAATTAGCATATGATCATAATGGGTATCATGACATCTATTTGGCGTTAGATAAACAGCTTAAAATATGCCCTTTAAGTGTTATTTATCTGTATCGAAAAATCGGAATTTCGACACCAGAATAGTGATAATCGAAATCGAAAAAAATTGGATACCAATGACATCCCTACCCCAGACCCCCAACTACTAAGGTGGCTCTGCTTACTTAATGGAATATGCGGCCCCAAATTAAGACTCCTCAAATCTATAGTCAAAAAATCACATCCCGTTCCCCTCTCTACTGGTACCAGAATATATGCAATAGTCAACATCAATTTTTTTTATTCCTTTCAATTGATTATCTAAGCATATTTCCATAAAGAAATCCCCCAAGCCAGATGATAAAGGCTAGAAACGAACATGAGTCTAACAATATTGTGTCCCAAAATGTGTGAGAATCTACCATTTCAAGTCTTGACTATCAACATTTTCTTGGGGGGGGGGGCGTCCCCCCAAACCCCCCAAGTATAGCCACTGCACGTTGCTGCCGGTGTTCAGGGGGAACAAATAGTTACCCAAGGTAGGCCAGGTTTGCCCCCACCCCCCTTCTAGAAATCCTGGATCTGCCACTGTCGTTAGACAAGTGTATACCGAGGTTGCAGGTTCCTTAGTAGGGGGCACCATTGCTTGATCTGGTAGCTGGCGAGATAAGCACTGATGCAGCAATCACAATTGGTACAGGCTATTACATAATGCCCCCTAAGAATTCCGCAGTGGAGACCAGGAAATTATCTGATTGGTTGATAATTCAACCAGCTACATGCCTATACAACCAGGGTTCATATATACTGTTGGCTCTAAGGGAGTGCTCATTTTTTAACAACGGGGGGGGGGGGGGGGGGGGGGCGGTGAAATTTCCCCCCCCCCCCTAGAGGGGGTCGAAATTTTTTACCCCCCCCCCCCCCCCCCCGGCAGGCCGAAATCGGGCGCGTTCGCGCCCCTTTGTAGCATAGTAACGCGCGGGCTTTTTCCCTCAAAACAGGTTGAATTTTTTACCCCCCCCCCCCCCCCCGGTCAAGGGGTCCACATTTTTTACCCCCCCCCCCCCATCCACCACCACCCCCCCCCCCTGTTGATAAAAAATGAACACTCCCTAACGAGTCTCTGAACAAGCAAATACAAGAGAAACAGATGGATCATAGTCAGGTTCTGGGACATGGATAATCAGCAAGTTGTTTCCCATTACTAAATTGGAATTTCCTGGTTACACACATGCAGTCGACCTGACAGAGCATTTCAACTGCATTATCAAGACTGGATGGTGAGGGGAAGTTGAACATATCAATGGACAGACCAGTGACCAATTTGGGGGGGGGGGGGGGGGACTGGAATTGTCTATAGACCAGGACACCAAAATATATCAAATTGCACCATTTACCTAATAGATTTTCAAAATGTTATCGGGGGCATGCCCCCTAAACCCCCTTAGTTCTCTTGTGAGGTGTGATTTGCAACTGGACACTAGTTTTTTCGGCTCAGTCTGCTCATCCACATAAATCCTCAGATTATTTGCATTTTTCCAGGTCGCACCCCTGATATCTGAAATGTATCCCTAGATTCACCCCTTCAGAAATCATCCATATATTATTACGAGAATTTGCCCTGGAGGCCTTTAAAACTGCAAATTCCAGGTATGACTTGAAATGAAGGTTTGAAGGGATTGCACACAGGATTTTACAGGACTAATTAATAATGTATATTGTAGTATTAAGACTGCAAATGAACTAAATATGTATCTTTTAAGTGTCAGTTAAAAAAGAAATCTGTCAGGTAAATGTCAGTTAAATGTCAGTTAAAACCATGACTGAGAAATAGTGGGAACCCTGGTTACAGGGGGGGTGGTGGGTTTGGGGGGGGCGTAAAAACTTCTGGCCCCTCTTGAGGGGGGGGGGGCGCAAAAATTTAAGCCCCTTTTTAGCAAAAAAGCCTGCGCGCTACTATGGTTCAAAGGGGGGGGGGGATTTTTCGTCGCCTTCAGCGAGGGGGGGCGCGAAACATTCCACACGCTCTCAAGGGGGGGGGGGGGGCGTAAAAAATGTTTGCCCCTGCGCGAAATCTCACCACCCCCCCCCCCCCTCCTGTAAATAATAAATGAACACTCCCTTATATCAACTATTTTTGTATCAACTACCAGTTCCAGGTAAAAATACTTCTCTACGTCACTGCAGGTACAGACAGATTACACATGTAGATGTAGGCCAAGGCCTCCATGGAGCCTAGACCTACAGCTATTAATCTAATAAAATATATCACATACTAGACATAGCCCCGGTTTAAATTTAGATTGATCTATAATATGAATCCCATAGCCTATTTGCCGTGCTTTTCAGAAAAAAAGACCCACCCCCCCTCTCTCTTGACCACCCCCTTCCCAACAATAGTGATTTTGAATTATTGGTCCAAAACATTTTAGTGCAGGCAAAACGATAGAAGTATGCCTGCAAAGTGGTGAGTGGTGATTCAACAGTAACTGGAAGTGCCAGAGACTGAGAGTTCAATCAGCTTGAGTCTTGACATGGCCGTGTTTAATTTAGGAGGGATGCTTTGCCATTGGGTGGTGGTGGTGGGGGGACGGATTTCACGTCGGCGCACAAGAAATCCCACCTCCCCCGTTCTCGAAGGGTCAACATCGTTCTCTCCAAAATTGTTTACCCCCCAAAACCCTTTCGAGTTTCAACTTAATTTCTATACATGTAGTACCGTAATCAAATTCTTCTAGTACACATATTATCTATATTCAGCGAACAGCTCAGTTTGGGGCGTACCAACAAATCCGACACCGGACAGGTCTGCCCTTCAACACAATCCTTGTCTTCGTCCCCCAGCAAGAGGCATGGATCGTAGAGCGCTTTGGGAAATATCAGAAGACACTCGAACCCGTAAGTATACGGGCCAGATTATACGGCAAGCTTGGTAAATACTTAAGGTATTGGGGAAAAGATGATGCAATGTATTTTGATAGAGATACTTTCAATGGACATCATCTGACTGACGGAAAACTTTTCAATCAACATTATTTAACGCGTATCACTATTGTACAGTACCATGTAGAGATATGTACAGATACTTTCTCCTCAAAACTACAATCCATGTTAAAATGGCAGTTACTTCACAGTACATTACCGAGGTAGTATGATGTACAATCATTAACAATGTGTCAATCCCCTCACCAACAGGGTTTAAATATATTAGCACCAGTTATCGACTCAGTCAAGTATGTGCAGAGTCTAAAGGAAATCGCCATCGATATCCCGCAACAAAGTGCCATCACAGCAGGTATGTTGATAATCTTCTCCTGAACCAGTGTTTAATAATCGACTCTAATAATCTTAATGTAAACAGTCCTTGTGCAACATGTAATATAACCGAGGCTCAGAACGTTTTATAGGAAGGTTTCATTCATACAATATGGCATCAAATTATCTATTCGGTTCATTGTCGTATTGCTTCATCAGCTAGATTAGGGTGAAATAATTGCTTGCTTCAAAAATATCTTTACGTGCAGTGCCAACCATTTCTGGTTTTACTCACTTACTTGTGTACTATTTTCATCATTGCAGACAATGTGACTTTGGCCATTGATGGCGTCCTATATCTTCGCGTCATTGACCCCTATAGAGTAAGTACATCTCTGACAGCTGTGCTTACCATTTTTTATCTCTCTTTGATACTTGCCCATAGAGTTTAGTAGATGACCCCTTATCCCCCGAAAAGTGCATACATGAAACCCTAAGAATACCATATTTTCCTAGAAAACCGCACGAAACTATTTGTTCTGCCAGTACCCGGCATAGATGAAACTGATTTAAACAAAATTAAAATGAGAATTTGATTAATATCATAGTGAATTAATTTGATTAATATCACATTAAATCAATTTGTACGTATTTGACTTTATTTCATAACTTTTATTCTCCGTAGGCTAGTTACGGCGTTGAGGATGCGGAGTATGCTATCACGCAGCTAGCACAGACCACCATGAGGTCCGAGCTCGGTAAGATCGCGCTCGACGTCGTATTCCGGGAGCGCGACTTACTCAATGTGTCCATTGTCCGTAAGTAGCGTAGCATGTAGTTGTTCATATTAACGCTTTATAGGCTGCTTTTAATTTAACTGTAGCATAAAAAATTGCATGTTGGCTTGCAGGCCTGATATTCTCCATGAATATTACCAGTGCATACTATGATAGTGCATAAATGCAGCACTTGCGGATTACTTAATGTGAAAAATCAATAGTAGACGTGGGTTGATTACCTGATACAGAAGGAAGTGCCATATACAAAATATATTTAACGACATATTGGTTTGAAAAAAATAATGATTAAATAAGGCTTTTCTTGCGTTTATAACTATAGTCAATATCTCAGTACAAAAACACGTGTATGTATGTAGGGATAATTAACAAAGCAGAGATAGAGTTTGATATTAAAGTGTGAAAACATGTACCATTTGTTCATCTATGTATCTATTTCATGCCGCCACAGATTCAATAAACAAGGCGGCTGATGCCTGGGGTGTCGACTGTAAGCGATATGAAATCCGTAAGTACTGTTTTGCTGTCTGCTCTATTGGTGTATCTCTTAGCCACAGATACACCACAATACTTCAGGGAATGTAGAGAACTTAGAAAGTAGAATTAATGTTGATGTATTGGTATTTGGAACTGCATAATGTTGCCTATTAAATTTTCCCTTTAGCTAAGAGCGAGAAACTCTTTGGTTAACTAGAACGTTGAATGGTAAACCCTTTTTGACAGTACTGCGTTAATACGAAATATACATATATATAAACCCCTTATGGGCAACATGATGCCTCCTGCATTAATGCATCATGCCAAACCTTCAGGAGTGTATTAACCCCGTAGGAAAGACATGATACATGAATGGAGCTATAGAGTTACTCACCAGGGCTGTATTCATGCCAAAGGGCATAACCCCATACATTAAAGCACCATGCAGCCCCTTACAGTGTTATCACACATGGGTATGTTCCTGATGTGGAGGGTTGTCGTGTATTTACCAGGTGACATGCGGTTACCAAACAGAATCCAGGAGGCTATGCAAATGCAGGTCGAGGCCGAGAGGAAGAAACGCGCAGCCATCCTAGAATCTGAAGGTTTGTCAATCAGTTCACTCGACCCACCATGATAACATGCATCTTGGTTGCTTAAATGTTATTTGAATCACACTTTAGTTATAGTAGTCACGTGTGTATTTGCAGAGAGGAAAACCTTTCGTTGAATGAAAACAAATTGAAAAAAAGGGTATCGGCACTTCAAGTCATTATGAGGATATACATGAAAACTTATGATAGTTCCGTAAAATATATGTATGCTCGAAAAATACATTGTACACCTTCTCACACATCCAGGTGTGGTGTAAGTCCACATACTGCGTGCTACACATATACAAATCCTTTTCAGGTGTGCGGGAAGCCGACATTAATGTTGCAGAGGGAAGGAAGCGTTCCCGAATTCTCGCGTCTGAAGCCTGGAAAACTGAACAAATTAACCAAGCACAAGGCAAGATTGTCTCTTATGTTTTTAGACATGACATGATGTGTCTGTTTTCTTTGCTTATAATGATATAAAGTAATTTTGATCCTCATATAACAATTTTATTTAATGAAACTATGAACAAAAATTACTTTTTTATCATCATATAGTTATTGAAGAATTTGCCTAAAATGATTGTGAACCATTTCCTTTGCAGGAGAAGCGGAAGCCTTGATAGCAAAGGCAGAAGCTAAGGCCGAGTCTATCCGGAAGGTGGCAGAGGCCCTCAGCAAACAGGTAGGGACACGGTTGTCATCAATCTCCTTAACTAAGAACTTTTGTCGGAGGCTGGTCGAAAAAAGAAAAATTGTCGCTTGCTCCAGTTTTCCGACAAAATCCATTGACAAAAAAATATTCTTTAAAAAAAAGTTAAAAAAATTCGCTTGCTAGCACCATTTTTTGAAAAGTGAAATTCATTGACCAACTTTTTTTTGGTGTGGCCTTAAGGTACGGATAATGCTTTAATGTGCTATGCCCTATATCGTCATGAGGCAAGAATGCAGCACTGGCAAGTAACTTGCCAATGCTGTATTTATGCATCATCCGGACCCTACACGGCACAGGTCAACAAAGGTGCATAATGACAACAAATGTTGCACCTTAAGGCAACAAGTCGTTCAGGTTAAAGAGGTAACATGTCTAATCGAGTAAATTAATTGTGATAGCAGTGCAAAGACATCCGTTTCTCTGCTATTCAGAGATGCCACATTTCCTACTTTTGCAGGAATTCCTACCTTTTTGCTGGAATTTCTGCAGTGAATTAAATTAATTTCCTACAGGAAATTGACCAAAATCTCAAGATTTCCTACATTTTGTTGGCGAGGGAGTGGCATCTCTGCTATTGTGTCTGCTGTGAACTTACAGTGTGTGTGTCTTTGTCAGAATGGCGGTAAGGCCGTGTCCTACAACGTGGCTGAGCAGTACATCGCTGCCTTCTCCAACCTCGCCAAACAGAGCAACACCGTCCTGCTCCCCTCCAGTGCAGGCGACGTCAACTCCATGGTCGCACAGGTATTAAATAACACAAAGTCTTGTACTGTAAATTCTCTGTATAAGCCGCGGTTTGCATGTGAATCAGAACTAGCTTTAATTTGATACCAAACATGCCCATATAGGATGCAACTTATGTTCGGATTTTAGAAGTAAACTACCGTATTCAAGTTGCCATAATTAGACCCTCTGTGTGGCTTAGAGGATTTTCAGGGGATGAGGATTATACACACGTTCTACTTGTAAGCGAGACTTTACCGTAGTCTGCCTAGTCAACATTTTGATCAATTCAAGACATTGTCTTCAAATTTTGCATTTCTTTGTGATATAATATTTGATTTGGCCGTGGTGCATGTCAAGCATGATAAAAAAAAAAGTTGACTGTGGAACCTTAAATATGCTGACGATATGACTGTCGTATTTGATTAATTAAATTAATAATACCAATGTTACTTATTTCCGTGCAGGCGATGTCTATTTACCAGACGATAAACAAAACACAGGATCTTCCTTCACTGGAGGAAACAGAAGGGGACCACCAAACAGATGGAAGCTTTGGGGAATTCGGAATAGATTCGGAAACGTATAAAGACAAATGATGGACATAACGCTAGATTTACAATGTATATAGCTCTTATCTCTATTTACAATTGATATATATGCCTTCATGTCGAAGTTACCACCTTTCTAGGTGAGACGCAGCGATTACTATTAGAAAATGAATATATTCTATTTCATATATATTTTCTTTGAGTACCTGTGGGCCATGTTTAATGTAAGTGTAACAATCCAATTACATAATTTAAGATCCGACAGTTCATATCTGAATTCGTAGATTCTTCAGAAGCATATTTTATGATTGACAAATTGTGGATGAGAAAAGGTACAATTCAGTCTTCTTTCAACTTCATTATCTTAACCCTGAATATTGATTAACGATGAACTTTGCTTTGTTGTATAGTATGAATACCAATGGTGTACACTAATATTGTTTGTTGTGTTTATAATTCTTACATTAAGTCGGAAACTGAAGGTGGCAATATGTGGTATAAATCATGATGAGACTTCCTTAACATTAATCAAGATTGTAGAACGCAGTATTCGCTCTTTGGGTCAGGATGAGAGGAAAAATGACCCGATTCCCTCAATAAAATTGAAAGAGAAAATGTGATTGTATTGTGTGTTGTTCGTCACAATTTAAGCAGTTTTAATCCTTTGTTGACCCAGGGGCACTACTGTGCCTCAGGGTCTTATACGACGGTTCTCAACCCAATTTAAGACATTTTTCCCATCACTTGTACCTCAAATAATTCAGCAAATAAATCTTCCTGCCAAAGAAATGTCTGTGTTCTGAGTCATACAGCTCAATGCCAATCTCCCCATACCAATATTGTAAATGTGGGTTTCCTCAAATTCTCAAAAAAGGCATTTAAAAAAGTGTCACTTTTGGCTTTTTTTTTCACTAATTTCTTTAGCATTGCAGGTATAGGAAAAACCTCCCTCTTATGCCCTCCACCAACTTGTTGAACCCATAGAGTTCCATGTTAAAGCAGCCAGGAACGCTTTTTTGAGACGGTATATGAGACGCTTTGTGAGTACCTCCCTCTAATTAATTTTTTTTTTTTTTTTTTTTTCCAAACTTTTTTTTTTCCTATTTTTTTCCCTCCCTCCCTCCCTCCCTCCCTCTCTCTCTCTCTCTCTCTCTCTCTCTCTCTCTCTCTGTCTCTCTCCCCCACTCTCTCCCCCTCTCCCTCTCCCCCTCTCCCTCTCCCTCTCCCCCTCCCCCTCTCCCTCTCCCTCTCCCTCTCCCTCTCCCTCCCCTGGTACCATTCATTAGTTTGTCTAGATACCACTCTCACACACCCTGCCCCTAACCCCACTTTCTGTACTACTCACACACCCTGCCCCTAACCCCACTTTCTGTACTACTCACACACCCTGTCCCTAACCCCACTTTCTGTGCTACCCACACACCCTGCCCCTAACCCCACTTTCTATGCTACTCACACACCCTGCCCCTAACCCACTTTCTGTACTACTCACACACC
Organism: Harmothoe impar; assembly: GCA_947462335.1. Lineage (NCBI taxonomy): Eukaryota > Metazoa > Annelida > Polychaeta > Phyllodocida > Polynoidae > Harmothoe > Harmothoe impar. The sequence goes on along the minus strand of OX381709.1, from coordinate 74,424,675 downwards.
CTGCCCCAAACCCCACTTTCTGTACTACTCACACCCTGCCCCAAACCCTACTTTCTGTACTACTCACACACCCTGCCCCTAACCCCACTTTCTGTACTACTCACACCCTGCCCCTAACCCCACTTTCTGTACTACTCACACACCCAGCCCCTAACCCCACTTTCTGTACTACTCACACACCCTGCCCCTAACCCACTTTCTGTACTACTCACACCCTGCCCCTAACCCCACTTTCTGTACTACTCACACACCCTGCCCCTAACCCCACTTTCTGTACTACTCACACACCCTGCCCCTAACCCACTTTCTGTACTACTCACACCCTGCCCCTAACCCCACTTTCTGTACTACTCACACCCTGCCCCTAACCCCACTTTCTGTGCTACTCACACACCCTGCCCCTAACCCACTTTCTGTACTACTCACACACCCTGCCCCAAACCCTACTTTCTGTACTACTCACACCCTGCCCCTAACCCTGCTTTCTGTACTACTCTCACACCCTGCCCCTAACCCCACTTTCTGTACTACTCACACACCCTGCCCCATACCCCACTTTCTGTACTACTCACACACCCTGCCCCATACCCCACTTTCTGTACTACTCACACACCCTGCCCCATACCCCACTTTCTGTACTACTCACACACCCTGCCCCATACCCCACTTTCTGTACTACTCACACACCCTGCCCCATACCCCACTTTCTATACTACTCACACACCCTACCCCTAACCCCACTTTCTGTACTACTCACACACCCTGCCCCATACCCCACTTTCTGTTCTTCTCAAACCATTGCCAAGAGGTGACTTATTTTAATAAATGGTCATCTAATTCAAGACTAGATTCCACTATTGGTCCTTTATTCCACATTGTCAAGTATTGTAAGTATTCACAGTGGTATACTAGACCACAGAGCGACCTGGTCATTGTGTGTGGCGAAGTCCAGTTGGCATGCTGACCTACCCATAGTGACGCATGTGGTCACGGGGGGAGGGGGTTGGAGTGTTACAGTAGCAGCACAACCAATTTTCCTGTGCCCAAAGTTTAATATATTCTACTTGGGTATATAGTTACTTGGGGAGTACTCATTTTTTTGAGAACAGGTGGGGGTGGTGAAATTTTGCGCGGAGCACCCAAAAATTTTTCATCCCCCCCCCTAGAGGGGTCGAAATTTTTAACTCTCCCCCTCCGACAGGCCTAAAATCGCGCGCATTAAATTGTAGCATAGTAATGCGTGGGCTTTTCCCCTCGAAACGGGTTGAACTTTTTACCCCCCCCCCCGTTGTTAAAAAATGAGCACTGCCTTTGAGTAAATGCCATGTTCATCTTAATGCTATGCCCCTAACCCCACTTTCTGTACTTCATCAGGATTAAATTTTTATGATACTGCGTTTTAATACAGTTAGTCACCAATCCTTGTATGAATTTTACCAAAGTGTTTCTGACCATTTAAGGAAGCTGCTTGAAAGTTGCTTGTATAACGGCGTATTGCCCAAAGCCCATCCAGTTCTCCTTCTTAGCAGCTGCAGCCTCTGCCTGTCCAGGTTCCAGTCCGACTATAGTATCTGCTTTCAGAGGCCGCAGTGAACACAGTGGGGCAGGATGGAACCCGCCTAGCGCATCCTCAAACCGGGTTGTCGGGTCCCACCTCCGGTCCTGGACCAGTTTCCTGTAGTTCAGGTCACCTTTGAGTAGAATCAAATCGGCCTGGGCTAGCTCGCTGTACAAATCGGGTGCTACCATCTTCATCTTACTGAAGTTATGCGGGTAGGTCCAGAAGTCGTGGACTTTGTAGCTGAATTCTCCAGAATCCAACCGCTGCTGGATACACTTACCGAGAGCTGCGAGTGAGTCATATTCCGATTCTACCATCTGTCTGAGTGTCCAGTCTATGTCTGTATTGGTGGCATCTGAGATAAACCACTGGAAGGCCTTGGGGTAGATCACAACCTTGCTGACCAGCTTCACAGACACCAGAAACTCAGCCAAGCAAAGGTCGGTGAGCAACTCAAAGCCAGCGTTGTCCAGCACAAGCGACAACTGTGACTTACCAGGCTTGTCGGTCTCGAGGTGTTTGAGAAGCTCCCAGACACGGTCGGTGTGGTCGACGAGGATTAACTCCTGGAGCTGGTTGAGGCTGGATACAAGGTTATCGTGTTGGTAGTTCTGGTTACCGTGAGAGATGGACAGGTCACACCTGTTACCCCACAACGACACCTGAGGAAATTAGGGCTACATCATTAACTTTTAAGGTTGGTATGTCACATTTGTCATCATAATGCACCAATGCAACCCCGGCGAGTAACTCGCCGGTGCTGCATAGGTGCATCATGCTGACCCTTCGGGAGTGGCTCAAAGCCGTGCGGTCATCATGATACATTCATGCATCATGATGACAAAGGGCATGATGCATTAAGATATCATGCCGTCCTTAAAGGGATAATACTATCAATAACTCTTCAAGGGTAGCACAGTGCTTTATGTCCGTGTTGCTTAGCTCACTAGATTACATCTGGGGTATTTTCAAGTGAGGTGATGGTGTTTGAATCTATGCGGTCAAGTGATTGTAGAAAACATGGCCGTACACGTGTGTAAACCAAGGCAAGGGTTCTTTAACATTCCACATTGCATAGGCGTTGCATGGCATGTGTAGGGGTTTACTACGGTAATCATTTATATCCAGGTGACCGAGGAGGATTAAGTTCGGGTTGTTCCCGCCTGGCGTTAGTGTGGGCGGTATCCCAGAGGGGGCGACTGTCCTCTCTCGGGTACTGCGCACCACGTTTCAGGCGGGAGCCAACCGACACGTGACCATGTTCATTTCACACCCAAAGGGGGTATATAAACCTCCCCTCCTCGTATAGTCGCCAGTCAGTGCAGGCCCGGCTGACTCCCCGCATTACCCTACCCCAATCGCTAGATTGAACCAGGACTGCTTCGTCTTACCCTTCGGGTTAAGACTAGATTCAATTGTAATAGGGATACGTTGAATAAACCACGCTTTCTACTTCGCACTTGGAAACTGACGTTCTTGTTCTCTTTCTGAGATTCCGAACCACTACACTGGTGCCGTGACCAGGATCAGTTTCGAAGTAGCAGTCAGGTGAACCTGGCCGGAGTAGGAGAGTATGGGGACGGTAACGTCCCGGAGCGGAACAACCCAGTTGTTCCGACCAGCTTCGAGGGTTTCATGCGTGAAACCGAAGGAGCTTTAAATCCAGGAGCGACTTTGGAAGAAGGAGAACTGGAGTCCACCCGAGTGGACCAGATGGAACCGGAGGAAGCGAGGGGGTTCACACCGAACTTCATTGCCACTCAGGGCCAAATCATGTTGAACACTGGGCGTTCTTTGTTCAACACGACTGACTCCGTTTTCTTTCCTCCGGAAGGGCGAACCAGAAGGGCTCATTTCTGGACCCGACGGTATTAGAAATACCGCCACAACCCCTTCGGGTCGTACCCGAAGGAGGTCCCATCGTCGGGACCCAACCTGATCTTGATCAGGACGACACCTTGGACCGGGACAACGAGTACCGGAACAAGGAAGAAATGAACAAGCAGTACGATGCTCTGCACGACGAATTGGTTTCGTTGATCTCTGAAAGGAATAGGTACATCCTAGAGAGTAGACAGGTCCATCAGGATATGGAGTGGAGAACGGATCAGTTGACCCGTGACAACCAACTGGTGAAAGACCAGATGGAGAAAAATCAGGAAACCCTGAAAGCGGAAAAGAAAAGATTATCCGAGTTAGGTCAAGCTAACCGGAAGTCTTATGCCTGTCAACAACAGTATCAGGCGGACCTAGAAAGATACTCTAGGGAATGGCACGCCGCCAAGGACGCTCGCAACCAGCAGGTGGAAGACAATGAGGCAGTAAGAACCGCTATCCTAGAAGCAAACGAAGAGTTAGATCAGAAGAAACTAGAGGGCATGAAGGCGGTATCTATACTGGAAGCTAGACGAGTAGAGTTGGAACTCTACCTAGGTAACCAGAAGGTACCTGACCCAGAGGTGACCCTCACCCCTGGGGAAGGAGTGGAGAACCCTCCACTCCAAGGAGTTCTAAAGCCCGCCACCCGATACCCTTCCGGAGGACAGGTAGAGAAAGATGTCTACTATACATCTGCTCCCCCTGCTCCGACGGGACCTTCGGTAACCATCGATCCGACGGCATATTCCGCGGGAAGTGCGCCGGGAGTCGATAGTTATGACACCTTGAACCCCTTCGCTGGGGATAGTCCATCTCAGTATGGAGCTGTTCCACCCCCTTCGGGTACGAGCAAGAACACCACCACCCATGAGGATCAACAGGGGGGGTGGTATGGTTATGATAATTGGGGTGACCTGATTTTTCATCATAACCAGGAGGCAGAGACCCGAGAAGGGAGAACTCCGGGAAATCAAACCCGGGGGCATGCAACCCGAGGCAGGAGAGCAGTGGAAGGACCTTCTGCTGGATGGTCTAGGGATCAGAACCGACAGTACCCCCGTACTGATAGTCCTGATAGACCCACAAATGGTCAGGGAAGTCGGCCTAGATCCCAAACCCATGACCAAACAACCACCGGGAGTGTTCCCCCTTATCCGGGTACCACTTCTCGCCCTCGACCTACCCGGTTTCCCGGGTGCGAACCAGTCTCTCCAGTCCGACCATTGACCCGAAGAACCTCAATGGCTCCCGGATTGAGACAGGTTTATGATACTGATCCTTGTATCAAGAGCCTTGGCTTAGATAGCTATAGCCGGGGACAAGATGCCACTGAAATAATGGACTGGAGCCGGAATCTATCAGATCAGCTGATAGAAGGGGTCACCAGGGGTGCCCGACAGACCGCCCGGATCACTAAATCCTACAAAGGGAAAGGACCCTGGAAAGATGAATATCAAATATTTGTGGATGACTGCAAATACAATGGGTGGTCTAAAGAAGACTCATTAGGAGCCTTCGTGATCTGGCTAAATGATGGGCCAGGTAAGTCAGCAGTCTCCCAATGGAGAAGTACATATGGCCCTTCGGGTACATATGATCAGCTCGAAAGTACTGCTGTATATATCTTTGGGAACCTGGTGACCGTGGATCACTGGTTGGTCTTCAAGGGACGAACCCAGAAACCAAAAGAGTCCCCAAAGATATATGGTCTAGAGCTTCAACGGATTCTGCATCAGGCAAGACCCGAATGGGCTAGAGACGCCGATTACTATATCGAGACTCTCTTTGTCCGGTTTATTAGCGGACTGAGCGACCCTGATCATCAGGAACTAACCAGAAAAGCTTGGAAAAGCGATTCCTCCCTAGCCGATCTATTTTTAGCCATAGATGGTCATGAGAAGAAGAAAGTTCTTCTTGCCGGATTGGTGCCCAACCAATCCCGAACGTCAGCGGTAGTTGACTATAGTAGCAGCGGGGGATCCTCGGGTGAGGATACCGAAGGAGAGGAGACTATTGGGGCGGTAGCCTTCAGTGGGAAGCGCCGGGACAAAAAGTCCGGTGATAACAAAAGGCGGAAACCTTTTGACAAATCATCCTCTAGCAAAAAGCCAGAGAAACCTCCAGGGGACAATTCAAAAATCCCTTCCAAACCTCCCTCGGGTCCACCAGAACCCAATGTTCCGAAGAAATCGGAGCCTGACCAGTCCCTCGGATTGGTAGAAGCCATGATGCAGCGTATGATGGCGATGTTTGATAAGAAAGAGGAAAGGAGGGTTAAACCCGAACTGAGTACTGTAACATGCTACAGATGTCAGGAGAAGGGGCATTATGCCTCCTCATGCACAGCTGAGAAACCTGTGATGCGATTCTCCGGAAAGAACTCGGAAAATTAAAGGGGATCCCTGAGGAAGGCGACTCAGAGATCCCGAAGGAAATATGCCATGATACTCCTGACGGAACGGGAGTAAGTTCACACTCAGTAGTGACGCCCGGACATATGGGGGACAAGCAGGCGCAGCTTGGGAACCCTGGGGCCGGGGCCATCAGCATTCCAGTCATACATTCGGGAAGTGAGTCGGGGAAACCCGGTGCTGATGCGGAGGAGTATAGTGCAATGGTTTGTGGAACCAGGCTCCCCCTAGATCACCCTTGCCTGGAATACATAAGAGGGCGTGGATTAGATCTAGGTACTGAGAGTGACTTACAGAAGTTCACTAGTAACCCTTCATTGAATGGAGGAAAAAGGTGGTATTTAGCCGCTTCTGTGAAGGGTAGAGTCGGGGAATTTCTGATAGATACTGGAGCCAGCCACTCCATCATCTCTCGGAGGTTCTACACTCTTCTGCTGGGCACAAATGATGACCTTAAAATGAGGGTAAATGCGTGCACAGCCGACGGTAGCAGATTGCGGACGTTTGGACGTACTTTCCTGTGTATCTCGGTGGTGGGGAAGGAGTTTGTATTCTCCCCAACCATTGCTGAGATCGAGGATGATGGTATTATAGGGATGGACTTTGCCGACCTGTTCGGGATGATGTTGAACCCGAAGACAGGTGAATTGTCCATACAGAGTCCCTATAATATCAAAGCACAATGTGTGCTGAGAGTTATCAGTAGTGTAGCAAGTGTCGCACAGACGGTGAAACTTCCACCGGGAACCACATGTGATGTGTTAATAAGCGCTTCCTCTGAACTAAGAGGAAGGGCCGGGGTCATGGAACCCGACGTAGCTTATCTCCAATCCCTCGGGTTGGAATCTGCTGATACGTTGGTGGGAAATGCCCAATGGACCCTTGTCCCCATTTCCAATCCTGGTGTTCATATGGTATATCTCCAGAAAGGCGCTAAAGTAGGCAGTGTGGTACTCGCGGAGGCGGTCACCAGCAGCCTTCTGGGGTTGCCATCCGAAGAGCCGCCGGGTACGGCCGTAATTGAAGAGGAATTAGAAAAGCTAATTCTAGATGCTTCGGAACTAGATCCGAAGGAGCAGAAGGACCTTCGGGTAATGTTAAAACGTTGCCGGAGGGCCTTCGCGTTCCCAGGAGAACCCTTAGGACGAACTGATAAAGTCCTACACGGAATTGACGTGGGGGAAAGTTCCCCCTTTAAAATTCCTTACCGTCGGCTACCTCTGAAGAAGAAGGAGGTAGCAGAAACTGAGATCAATAAGATGATTAAGGATCATGTTATTGTACCCAGTTCCAGCCCCTGGAGCAGTCCAGTCTGTATGGTCACCAAAAAAGATGGGACCATACGGTTCTGTATTGACTACAGGAAACTGAATGGGATGACGAAGAAGAACTCATATCCTCTGCCGAGGATTGATGAAACCATTGACTCACTAGGAGGAAATGAATGGTACTGTACCATAGACTTACAGTCTGGGTACTGGCAGGTCGGAATGAAGCCTGCCGACATGGAGAAGACGGCCTTCTCTAGCCATGTAGGATTGTTCCAGTACAACGTCATGCCCTTCGGGTTGTGCAATGCGCCAGCCACCTTCGAGGCCATGATGGAGACATTACTGAGCGATCTACTATGGAAGAAATGTCTAGTTTACCTAGATGACGTCTAGCGGGCGCGGGAAAAGAACTGGGTCAATGAGTGACCTAGTTAGGGCAGTCTCGCGGAGGGCCCGAGACGCGCGTGGATGCGCGTGACCTCTGCGCAAAGAGGTCGTTTTGGTTCATTAGATTTCGAATCTTCGCCGGCACCGGGTGCTGGCCAACGAGGAGGATCTAATAAGAACCGAATTCAAGCGTCAAAAGTAGGTGAATACGTTTCAAAAGGAGAACAGGTCCTCCACAAAGACCTGTAGTAATAGTTAGGACTCTTATTTAGTATAAATAAGAGCGCCCAACCCAGCATGGCCTCACGGCAGCTCGAGTTGGGCGGAGGGGAACGGCCACACAACATGGCCGATTTGCCCCACGAAGACAGGGTTGGTGCCGCCAGCCCTGTTACTCTCTCCGAGGAGCAGCTCCTCGGAGAGGAAGACATGGATGTATCCACGTCTGAATCAGCCCTCACTGAGGCTGAACGAAGGAATCTTCATGAAAAAGATCGTCTTCTTGCTCTGAAAATAGAGCAGGAGGAGGCCCAACATCTGAAGGATACGTGGGATAGGTGTGGTAATCCGAACATCAACCCGGATAACCACCCGAAGGATGAGAAGCCAGCTAGCCTGGTGAAGACAACTGATAAAAGTTGTTACGATGGAAGGGAGATGAATCTCCATCCAGACGTGATGTGCGCCACGGAGATAGGCCTAGCCAGACCTATCCCTAACGACATAGTGGATATGTTGCAAGAATTTATTGATGCGGGAGCTCTCCGCATCATGCCCCCAGAGTGGTTTGCTACCTGGGAAAATCTACAGCAAGGCCTCCGAGTGTGTAAAGCACTTCGGAAGGGCTTGTTTGACGCCGAGATGGCTGACGTCGGGATGTGTGTGCCTCGGATGACACCCATCTCGGATGACACTTCGTGTGGGGCATTCGGCGCCACTACCCTCGCGGTAGGTTGCTACCGCAGATACAACCCGGTAGGGATGTTTGAACCGAGATCGGTTGAAGGATATAGGGACTTAATACGGTCCAACTTATCCTACGAGGTCTATCAGATAGACTATAACCGCATGAAAACAATCATGGCGGAGAAGGACCTCAGCCGTCACGAGGCCATCATCGAGACGGTGGAGGAAATGGTCAAGACTCGGACTAAGAGTTTGACTCAGGCAGAGGAGAAGGCTGCAGCTAAAGCCAGCAGGGACATCCGAAGGGGTGACCCTGCAACGCGCACTAGCAGTCCCCATGGTCAGGATATCCGGACTGTGGTAGTTACAAAAGGTGAATCCCCTTTTGTCCAGCCTCGGGGTCGCCAAGCCTTGAGGAATGAGGCAGCCCGGTTAAAGAGAGTACCAGACGCCCAGCGGATTGTGACCGATGGGTCAGTATCAGATAAATCTGATACGAGCAGTACTTCCCAAGGGAAGTCTGCTACAGGGGAGGACGATATGGACATTGCGGCTCCAAAATCTCCTTCCAAGACGAAGGACCCAGTGACCACAGTCACCCAAACCGACCCGACACCCGACCCGAAGGTGGCTGCTGGACATCAGTCCGACGCCAGCTCGGGGAGCGAGTCGGGTACTGCCCTGGAAAAACACATCTGGAATAACGCCAGAGGTGGATTTCAGGGATTCATTCCCTCCTACTGGGGGGAATGCGCAAAAGGATCGGGGCGTTTCTCCATCCCGCCCGTAATTAATTTAAATGGGAAATCCGACGATGAGGATTGGTGCAGAGCGACCCAAAGGGATCCTCTCGTGAGCGAGTTCTACGAGGACTGGCTTAAGAAAATAGATTTCTTCCCAGAGACCTATTATACCAGGGATCAGAAGGCAAAGATCCGCTGGGCTGTCCGACATTGGGACAGGGACCACCTTCAGTGTCCATTCCAGAAATGCCAGTCATCTCTGGAATTACAGGTGTCCTTCGCCACTAAGGCGAGGTACCTGCGCCACTTAGTGGAAAACCACACCCATCACTATATGGTGTACCAGTGCGATCCGGAGGGGGCAGGTACTACTACCTGTTCGGGTCACCTGCATCCTAGGCGTGGACGATTGATAAAGCACATGACCATGCTCCATAATATTGGAGGTGGTGAGGCCAGAGCCAAGGTAATGGCCCTGCATGAACGCGTAATAGACGCGTTCAGAGATGTCCTGAAGAAGGATCCGAAGAGCCTTAATTCTTCTAAGGCGTATTTCTGCGAGGTAGCAGAAAGCAAATCAAAGCTCACAGTAGCTAGGTTTGCGAAGGTCCCGGGTTCACGGAAGTTTGATTTGGATCCGGACCAATACCCACCCGAGATGTTCCGTCGGTCTGCCAATCGAGGCCGGGGGAGAGGTGGGAGAGAACCCGACCCGAGGGACTACTACCGGGGTCGGGGGGAGCAGCCGAAAGGTGATCGGGGACGGTCTCGGTCCACCAGCCCGGCTACTCACGTAAGAAGAGGAGGGACCCTCAGCCTTGAGGAGATTGACTCCCGTTATTACACGGAGTCCTCTCATAGTGGTCGTAGCTATGAGGCATCTGCGGATAGACATACTGACTATCCGGAGATGGACTTGGCGCCTGGACAGGAGTCCCAGACGCTCGGCCAGACCCCCCAAGACACCCGAAGGCGCGAGAATGAACTCTCTCGCCAGAGGGAGGTTGATAGGGAACTGGCCCGACGGGGACGCAGGAGTCCTGGGGAGGAACCCTCCCGGACCTGGTACGACTTGGTGCGACATGTGGCGTCCACCTCGTCTGCCCAGGGAGGTGTCCTACCCGACGCCGGTTACCGAGGAGGCCCGACAAGCAGACCTTCATCTGCTTCGGGACGGACGGAACCATCCGCTCCTACAGGAATACACCAGCAGGTGTTAAAGCATGCCAGTAGGGATGCTTCGCGGCACCAACAACAGCCGCCATCACACAAGGCATTCAAGCCTGCTCACCGGATCACTGGGCCGGATGGGGAGGCTATGAGACCTCCTCCTCCGCCACCGAAAGGTCCAGTACCAGCTCCGGCGATACCACCCCATAAGCCGGCTCCACCACCAGGGAAGCCGACGGAGGTTGGGAAACCAACCATGGATCCTCCTGTTAAAACACAGGAGGTCAAACCCAAGAAGGAGAAGCCTGCGGCCACTCTTAATGTAACGCCGATAGCATCCTACTTTCCTAAGGATGCTCCGCTGTCCAATCAGATAGGACAGGAGATTCTGGATGACTTCCAGGAGGAACAGCGGGTGATGGCTGAGGATTACCACAAGAGGGTGGTACAACACTTCATAGAAGGGGTGAGGAAGTGTCACCGGAAGGAAAAGGAGAGCCTTCAGAAGGACACTGCCGATGAGGTGGTTACCAAGACCAGGTTCTTGGAAGCACAGCGCGACAAAGCCGCTGTGCTGGAAGCTACAGTCCGAGAGGAGTGTAAGGAGCTCCAGGAAGAAATCCGGGAGATGAAGGCCAAATTTAAAATTTGCCTCGGGATGAAATTCTCGGACTGGGATGGGAGCATGGATCAGCTGAAAGATGCCATCCAGAAGAAGGAGGTACCCGAAGGCTGAAACAAAGCTCCTTCGGGATAACTGAATACAGCTGTAGTTGTTTCAGGAACTCTTCGGCTACGGAAGCTGAAGGTGAATATGAAGGGACTATCCCTTCATATTAAAGGAACCTTTAGGTTCTGAGGTAATGATATCCATACCAAGTGTTAATAATATTTCCACATATGTAAACGTTTTAACATACATCGCACCTATCTGAGTCTACCATTTGCTGGTAGACCCGAAGAGGAGAGCACCTCACTCAGTCGTCCAAGATGAAGAGGAGAGCACCTCACTCAGTCGTCCAAGATGAAGAGGAGAGCAACTCACTCAGTCGTCCAAGATGAAGAGGAGAGCACCTCGCGTACTCGTCCCGAAGCAGATCCGGAGATCAGCCCAGTATCCGACTTCTTATAAAGTCAACATAGCACTTTTTGTGAGGTTCTGCAGTACACCGCTGCAGTTTCAGATTATTTATTAAAACGTACATTCTCGTCCATGTTACTAATATATATTTATGGTGCTGATACACTACGATAGTTTATGATACTCAGGATAATACCAAAGATCTGTATAAACCATGACTGTGTTCAAACGTTAACCACTTCGGGTGGGTGTAAATAAGAGTATGTATATCTAGTTGTATATATATTTTGTTATGGAAAACGGAGGTGATGAAAATTTTGATTCTGGTGCGGAGAAAAGTTATCATGTATCCCTATGTAAATTTTTTTAGGCTTGTGAGTCCTTTTTAGGACTGGTAATAATTCTTCGGAATTGGTACACTTGCCGATTATATTTTTAAAGGTCCTTATCAGGACTATATATGTATTTCCTATCAGAAGATAGTTACAAACTGTTAGTAACTACTTCGGGTACTACTTAACGTAAAAATCATATCATGAGGTTTCTATGACAGTGTAATGCCTTAATTTCATTAATATTGTTCATCATATTACATATGACTAATGGTAGTAAAACCCTTTGTGTATAGTGTGTAGACAAACTACTTCTGGTTGTCAAACTATTTTTATTATGAGTCTACTACTCAGGTTTTTACCACACCTAGTGTTGTCTAGGGGGGGTAGTGTAGGGGTTTACTACGGTAATCATTTATATCCAGGTGACCGAGGAGGATTAAGTTCGGGTTGTTCCCGCCTGGCGTTAGTGTGGGCGGTATCCCAGAGGGGGCGACTGTCCTCTCTCGGGTACTGCGCACCACGTTTCAGGCGGGAGCCAACCGACACGTGACCATGTTCATTTCACACCCAAAGGGGGTATATAAACCTCCCCTCCTCGTATAGTCGCCAGTCAGTGCAGGCCCGGCTGACTCCCCGCATTACCCTACCCCAATCGCTAGATTGAACCAGGACTGCTTCGTCTTACCCTTCGGGTTAAGACTAGATTCAATTGTAATAGGGATACGTTGAATAAACCACGCTTTCTACTTCGCACTTGGAAACTGACGTTCTTGTTCTCTTTCTGAGATTCCGAACCACTACACATGTATAGAACGTCGTATTTCACCAAATATTACAGAGAGGATTAATTTACATCATTATTTGAGAAAATTTCAACATCATAAAATCTTACCTGCAGTAGAGTTCTGAAGAGCTGCTCAGAGGACAGTTTCTGGGAGTTGGCTGATAAAGCCTCCAACAGAAAAGCAGCCAGACCAGATGACGCGGCCAGGGAGAGCAGGAAACTCTTGCACTTCTCATCAGAGAAGGTGTCAAATTTTCTCAGAGTCGAACTGTGAAACAGATTATGATTTAACCATATTTATTTCACCACCATTACATATATATATTTATTTATCTTATAAGGGGAAATCCCCCAAGGATTCTGTTTCATAAAATCTGGGGTTTTACAGTAATTTTACTTATTTATTCAGTGGGAATGTCATAATTATAAGTATCTACACTCAGATTGTGAACATATTAAGAGTATACATACCATAACTGGAAGGCCTCGTGCACTCGTCTGTAGAAATAGCACTCAGCGTAGAGGAAGGAGCTTTTGAACCAGCTTGGCTGCTCGGCTCCGGCTGCATGTTTCTCTTCTTCCAATACAGCATTCCACACCGCCTTGTCCCTCCAGTCATCCGCTATTGGTGAGAATGGTTTGTCGGACTGGAGCTCCTCCTTCAGCTTTGATAACTGTCCCACAGCTAGCTCCACATCGTTTACTGCAGCCTGCGACCAATATAAATGTGTATACAACATATTGCTGCCTACAATTTTTTTGACTCATGTGTTAGATATATGGTGGCCAATTCTTAAACATAAAAAAATACACCTACCTCACCATATTTCTCCTTCACATCAGCTGTCATCCGGTGCACCT